>CM068315.1:7252684-7260184 GCA_034766995.1 Acanthacorydalis orientalis
AAAATTTTCGACGAATTGTTAAAACACTTGTCTGAAACTGATTTCCAATTTATTCTATTAATAAATTACGATTTGTTTCAACTAATTCTATTAAAATATCTTCACAAATCTCTAAAAATATTTAAGAGGCATGGATATTCCTCTATATTTTTTTATGAATACATATAAGTATTAATAAATAAAATATTCATTTTTTTCCACGTTATTTTTCTTGACAAGACAGAAAAAAGTTTAAAACGGGTTCACTACTGCTAGTAGACTAATAACTATAAAAAGTAAAATGTATTTTCACAAATGAATACTTTTTTACTTCGAAAATCACAAAATATGTTTTCTGGTTTGTGTGGGTTAAAAAAAGAATTCATTTCTAAAAGTGAATTTAGGCATAGTTACAGAATTTTTTTGTGAATAAAATTTATTTATAAAATATTTACTTATTTGTGGATAAATCAGTATGGTGGAGTGAGAGATATTAATGATTGTACTGATTATATGAGGTGTATACTGATTAAAAGATATTAATAAATCTTTCGGAATAATGTACATCAATACAAGAAGAGGGATTTGAAAATTTTCATTTCTATTTAAAATTTCCATAGTTGTGTGATATTATTAATAAAATCTATTCACAAAAGTATAAACTTAATATTATTTAAGAGAAGTTACTCTAATTTTTTCAGATAATAAATCTGATACTGAAATAGTAACACATGCTTTTTATTTATTATCTATCTGTATTACACTATATATTATTTTTGTGGCGAGTACAACTTTACTGACAGAAAATAATGAATATATAAGGATAATACTCTCAGTAATCAACAAATTGATAACTTATATTAACAAAAATATCAATCATTTAAATTCACATGTGAATATCATATTTGTATATACCACATTGATCAACATTATTGTCAGTATTTTAAAATACTGACAATTTTACCGATTACATATCTTTCATTCATGAACTAAAAGTTGAAAAAAATCATTACAAACATTTTTTTCTAATTAGAGCAACTCTTATATTGAGTTTTAATAACAATATTATTAGTAACGAAAGTGCTGACAATAACATTGATCATAATTAATTTACATTACTGAATTATGAAAAGTTAATTTTTTACTTTATGTACAGTTGATAAATTTCGAACATAAAACCAAGATCGACCATTGCTTTAACAATGTTATAAATAAATAATGAATACATTTTAATTAAATAATAAGGAGATCAGTTGGTTCCAAAACTTTTGTATAGACGTTTTTTTATACATTGATATATATATATATATATATATATATATATATATATATATATATAGAGAGAGAGAGAGAGAGAGAGAATGTATATATGCGATGATTGTATTTAAAATACTTTGAGTGATCAATCTACAAGTCGATATTGCATTGTTCTTTGATTGAGATACGACAAAATGTATATATATGTATATATATATAACGTTTGTGCAACGAATTGAGAATCATGTCGCAACAAATAAATACGCGTCAATCGGACGATTGGATTCGAGTTGTTCCTATTATAAATAATTGTCGTATTTGAAGAACAGACCAATATTGATTGTTCGTATAAATCTCGGTGCCGTTTAAGTGTTGTGCATCGGAGGTGGAGTCTTTCCACCCATCACAATGGTGGCGGTTTGCTTTTTCTTTCGTACGTCCTGTACTGATTGTACGTTGCCGAGGCTCGTTTTGTCTGCTGCCACTGGCTCGCAGAGACAAAAGCAGCCAGTGTCGGGAGTTCGCGGAACCCAAATAAAATTTAATTGGGTTTGAAATACAATTCCCGGCGTAAAGCAGCGAATATTTAAAATTCCAATACCACACGAACGATACCAATATAAATTTCGTTCGCGTTCGGATTGTTAGCGACCAAATTACCCGTCTCGTATTGCGAATGCGTAGCCCTGTCGTTATGTCATGGTGTTTATTATTATCTCTCTTCGGGTGAAGGGTACGCATTTATCATATGCACGTTAGTATTTTATGTAAATATTAATTTGTACACACACAAATATGTATACATGTATTATATGTATGTATATATATATATATATATATATATATATATTGATAAACACATGTAATACTTTTTTAAATAATTGAATTTTGTAATTTTTCCTTATTGAATTTAAATGAATTCAATAAAAACATTCAGTGAACAAATAAAATATTTTATACAATCCATATAATTTAATATTTAAATTAATTACGTTGTATTCAGTTACTGAATACTTTTTTTGTTTTATATAAATAATTAAAAAGAAATATAAAAGTAATTTTTATAAATCATAAATAAAACAAACTCATTGACTCAGTTTCAAAGTCCTGAATATTTATAATATAATTTTTAAATCTCTTTCTCTCTCTCTCCTCTCTCTCTATATATATATGTATATGTATATACATATATATATATATATATACACATAAGTGTAATACTTTTAAAAAAATTAATTTATAAAATATCCATTCTTAAATTTAAATAAATTTAATCAGATCGTTAACTGAATTGGAGACCAATATTTTTTATGATTCATTCAAGTCAGTATTTAAATTAAATACACCATAATAATTAAATTGTAATGCACTTTATTTTTGTCTTATGCACTTTATTTATATAAATAACGAAAAATATGAATATAAAATATATTTATTAAACATAAAAAAAACAAAATCTCTAACGCAGTGCACAAGTTTTGAATTTTGTTAAAAAAACTTAAAAGTTTGGATATATATATATATATATATATATATATAAATATATATATATATATATATATATATATATATATATATATAAATGTATTAGGTATACAAATTAATTCGGTCTTTTTTCTGAAAAATATTTTTTTGGAAAAACGGAATACATTTAAACTTCAAAATATCCCCCTATTACTCGTATTTTATAAAACTTTACTTCATCAACTGGGTAAATGACGAAGCCCTTGTCAAAAAAATGTTGTCAGCTTTAAGTCGATGAAGTCATAATACATTTTCAAATCTCTTTATCACTATTTTAATTTTTTTGCATATTTTATGTCACCACAACTTCCCCCAAGCTAAATATATCGTTCCCGAGGCTTTGTTTGTATTTTTTTCACGTGGAATGCGAAAAGTGTGCAATGCCTAATATTTAGCTTTTCAGACGCCATCGTGTTCACTACTGTTTTGTGAAGTTATACCAATTGCTTGGCCAAGATATATTGTGTCTTTAAATGTTAATGTTGACATTTTGAAATCCTGAAACAACAAGAAAATATTTTAATTTAAAACAGAATTAAAACTGATTCATTGTGAAGGCACCGAATTAATTTTTACACGTAATATTTATACATATGTGTGTATATAATTGAGCTGAAAGTTAACATAAAAAAATAATTATCATTAAATGCATGAGCTTAACAGTATTAATTAAAACATGATGATATAAATAATTGCTAAGATTATTGTACTTAGAATTGTCTGCAATTAAATTAAAAATTCGCTACTTAATTAAATTTGTTTTGGTAGTTAATTAAATTTCATGCCACCGAAACTAAGTACCTTTTATTGTATTTGCTCAGTTACCTTTATATTTTACTACTTAGTGGATGTCATGTTTAAAATCGTTGTATAAAATATATGAGCACTTCAATTAAATATAATAAACTGTTCTAGGAATTTTTTCAATTATCATTCAAAAAAATAAGTAGCATTATAACAATGTCAGTTTTTATTTCTTTTTTTGTCGACTATATATATATATATATATATACACATATATGTACATACTGTATAAGGTTTGTTTCAATTTGATTTTTTCTATAATATTCAAGTTTTATATTTGTTTGCACTGATATTTTTCCGTCGAATTTGAATTTATTTTCAAAAATGATATGCTCAATAAATACTCTTCGAAAATAAGTCCACTGAAAGATTTCTTTTTCTTTTTAGTCTTAAACGGTTTTCTGTTTTAATTTAAACGTTCGTACACGTTGGAAAATTGTTTTACAAAGAAGTCGTATAACATGAAATAAAGTTTTTCTTTACTCTTATGTATTTCATTTTGATCTTTAAAGTAATCTTTAACAAAAAGAAATGTAACTTAATATGTTTGAAGCAAGATATGAACGTTTCGTACGAATTTTATGTGAATACAGATGTTTACAGTAACTGGAAATTTATTTCAAATATCGTACTTGTGAGTGCTATCGCACGACTGCCTGTAACTGGATGATTTTTAATGAAAAATATGAAAATGTGCTTTGTGAGGAAACACTTTTCAAAGAAGTGAGATGGTGTTTTCAGTGAAAATTTAATTTCTTATATGTAAATAATGTTTAAGCAGAATTTTATGTATTGGACTTTTTTTAAATTATATTCAATATTTTTAATAGTATTTTTTGTACGTATATTTTTGTTAATATTTTAAACGATGACGACCATATATATATATATATATATATATATATATATATATATATATATATATAATATTTTGATAGTACCCATAAAACATATTTAATTATACATTAAAAAATCTTATTTGAAATTGCATTATTTTTAATGTCATATATTGAGTTTAGATCGTATATCTATATGACTATATTTAAAATATATAGATGATTCAAAAGTCTTTTCTAAAACTTTAAGAGTATTATTAATGGCAATTATTGTTATTATTTTTACATATTGTTATCAATTTAGAAATATTAAAAAACTAGCATATCTATACCGCAGATGAAGGTAGAACTGTTGTTAGTGCATGCATTATTCAAAAGATAGAAAGAATTTGTTCAAACTAAATCGTAAGTTTGCTTCATATCAAATCTTTGACCATCCAGTTCAGGGTGATATCGTTTCAAACGGATATTTAAAAATAAATTCCACGTAGAGTATTTTTATTAGTCATTTTTCTATATAATTTCATTCAGTTCATAAGAACTTAGTCCAACGCTTAATAAGCTTTTATATTCCGTCCTGAAGAAGCTATTTAGTTTCTTGTGCACCCATTTTAGAATAAATGACTTCTTCTTCAGAAAGAAACTTTTTTCCTCCTACCTACTCTTTTTTTAATTGCCTTGAAAGATAGAAATCATGTAGTGGTGAATTGGGACTACATAGTGGGTGGTTCATGTGCTCAAAATTTATATCTATAATGTACTGATTTATTCTATAAGTCGTGTGAGAAATAAAGTTCAAGAATAGCTGCATAAAAGATTAAAACGTTTCTTCCAGGACGGAATTCAAAAGCATTGGAGTAAGTGCATAGAAGTTAGGGAAGATTTTATAGAAAAATTTCTATAATAAACACCTTAAATGTCGCTGTACTTTTTGATTTTCTGTCGTATATCTATTAAAGAAAACATTTTAGTAAAACCTGAATATATTTTAGAATAAAGTACATCCTTGTTGATTAAGTTTTCTTAAAGTACTTTGGTAACTCATTAATATTTACAAAAATACTGGTACAAATATCATAATTTACGGCTTGTCGAGGCTGGTCACTACTTGTTCAAAACATTGCCAATTATTTTTTTTCAGCAGGTTCTTAAAATTGCTAATTGGTATTGTTTTTAACAGAATATATTTGATGGAATATCTTGCACGATTTCCTCTGAATAGTTGTATACTGTACAGTCACTCATTTCATACGATCTACAAATTAAAGAAATCTGTAATATTAATTATTAGGTTTGTAGGAAAATAATTGTGGTTTTTATTTTCTGAATTCTAACCTTCATTTTTTTCAATGAAAGTGTAATTTCATCGTGTTCATGCTTTTTTCGCTCTGTATTTTGGTAAAATCGATTTTGGTTTTATTATTAATTTTGTTTCAAATTTGGCTATAGAATTAAAGATGGAAAAGGAGCAAATGAGAGCATGTTTTGAAGATGAAGAAGGTCTCGTGCGTCCTTCTTCAGTTCATAACAACCAACTGAAGACGTTAGTTAAATCAGAACCATTCATGCACAACAATTCGAGAACTTGCACAAAAATTAGGTGTTAGTCATCTACCAGTTCTGAATCACATAAAACCACTTAAATTAAAAAATGTATATGAATTTGAAGATCAAAAACCGCAATTATTTTTCTACCGACCTAATATTACTATTAGGATAATAATATAAATGTAATATTAGTTATAATCTCAGAATTTAGGTTCTCTACATACAATATATATATATATATATATTTATTGTATATAATATGTGTATTTCTGTCAAGTTCTAGCGTTTAACCATTATGCAGAAATATTAAAAATGTACTAAATTTTGATATTATGATATTATCTTTCTTTAAAAAATGACTGATTTCTTAAATGTCTTATTTAATGACAAAAGATTATATTTTTGCAGTTTATTAAGTCTATTATCTATATTTCTTTTCATTATCTATATTTATTTTCTAATATTTTAATATTTCTATTTGATATATGTTTATTATTCTATATTTGTCATATTTATATTATATTACTATAGATATAAATCATGAAGAAAATACCTGAGGACATTTATCATTAAAATAAGTATTATATTAAAAATTACATTGAAAAATACACAAATACTTTCAACTTGAAATTGAATATTCAACACACAAAGAGGCAAGATTTAATATACTGTTATTTAAAAGGTTATTTTAAACTCTTTTACGAATTCATTTGATGTCTTATTCATTCTAGTTTTAATGTCTTTAATGAATAATGAAGAGTTTTAATTGAAGTTATATTTTTTAGAGAAACTAATGAATACTGAAACTAATTAGAAAATTATAAATGGAAAGAATGTGATAAATCTTTTTTCTTTCCATTATATATATATATATATATATATATATATATATATATATATATTTTCGGGTGTCGTAGTCCATTGTTAATTTAACAAGTGTGCCACACTGCGTTGCTCGTTATTCCAACGGCGTAACGCAAAACTTGTGTATGTGTACATAAACACGAACAATATGTGTGTATATATTCGTATGATTGTGTACGAACGTTTGTGAGACTGTGTAGGATAGAACCCCGTTCTTTGCAGATGGTTTCGCGAACGAACACAAGCAGAGGCGAAGCAAGCAAGCAGGCAGACAAGGCAACAGCAGCAGGGTCTCGTGCACCAGTCTCCAAGAAAGCAGAGAACTGCTTTACTTACACACCATTCAGATCAAATATAAATGCGCTATGTACACACCATTAAATTTTACTAACAACTCGTGAAGTTTTGATTGTTAACGATGCCAGGAAATGGTTGTTTAAGCCGACATTTCCTTCGTGTTAGTCGGACTCCTTTTTCTTTTCTTTTACTCTACATTTTTTTTTATTTGTATATATACACAGTTCCGAGATTTACTTACTTAATCATTAACGATTATCTTACGCCTGTTTTCTTACAGTACAAAGAAGAGTAAACTTTTCAGATATATATATATATATATATATATATATATATTATTGTTTATAATTTATAATTGTTATAATATTTTTTAATTAACTCGTATGTATTT
>CM068315.1:7265184-7314195 GCA_034766995.1 Acanthacorydalis orientalis
GTATTTGAGTTTTTAATTCTACTTTTTCTATTTTCAACAAGATTTAATTTAAACAATTTAATATTATTTCCAAAAAACTGTTATTTTGATGAAGTTTTGTCGTGTAAACTATTTTTACAAATTATTATAATATACAATTTTTTTTAAAAAAAATATTTAATTGTGAAAATAATACAATTCACAATAAAATATTTCAGAAAGTAATTAAATTCACTATAGATGACTCTAACTTTATTAATAATTATCTTATGAATTATATATATATATATATATATATATAAAGTTCGTTTTATAAGTTTGGTAAATTTCTATG
Organism: Acanthacorydalis orientalis; assembly: GCA_034766995.1. Classification (NCBI taxonomy): domain Eukaryota; kingdom Metazoa; phylum Arthropoda; class Insecta; order Megaloptera; family Corydalidae; genus Acanthacorydalis; species Acanthacorydalis orientalis. The sequence continues at coordinate 7,265,498 of CM068315.1, forward strand.
ATACAGCACCACCATTCATTTGATAATGTCACGGTTATCAAGTGTCACTTTTCAAATTAGCATAGGAGGAATTTCAGCCAAAAACGACGCGTTATTCACATTCTATAGATGTTTGAAGCGAGCATTACAGCAATTTCCACAAAAATAGAAAAAAAGAGAAGGTTTTTTTGCGTCGATTCGTCACCGTCGATGAAACATGGATCCACAACTACACACCTGAGTCGAAAAATTATTCAAAGCACTGAACAACGACTGGTGAAAGTGCACCGAAAAAGTGAAGACCGTTTTGTTGACTGGGAAGGTGATGGTCAGTGTTTTTTGTGATTCCCAAGGAATTATCCTGATTGACTACTTAACAAAAAGAAAAACGATAACACGAGCCTATTATTTAACATTATTGGACCGTTTAAAAGAAGAGCTAAAACAAAAAAAAACATGATTGGAGGCACAACAAAGTGCTCTTTCAACAGAACAACGCGCCATCCCACAAATCGACCATCGCAATGGCAAAATTACATGAATTAGCATTCGAATTGATTTCTCATCCATTTTTTTCTCTGGACTTGGTCCTATGCGACTTCTTTCTCTTCCCAAACTTGAATTTTTGACTCGGTGGAAAAAAATTCTACCTGAATGAGGATGTCATCGCCGCCCTCAATGCGTATTTTGCAGACTCGCTGGGCCAAGTGTATAACCCAGAAAGGAGACTATGTTGAGACATAAAATCGATTTTTCCAAAAAAAAGAAATAGTGTTTAACTTGATTTTTACCATACTTATCAAACGACACTAAAGTAAATATATATATATATATATATATATATATATATATATATATATATATATATATATATATATATATATATATATATATAAAATAGAGAAAATAAAACAAAAAGGAACTAAAATAAAAATATTTAATTATCTGTCGTCACTTAGCTTATCTTTTTCGCAAGGAGTTATTCATCTAAGTCTATTACAGTGACTTGCGCGTTATTACGACAAATTTCCGGCAATTACTGTAACTCTGTAACTTAGTAAACTAACATACGTCTGCAGTTGTAAGAATTCAATTTAATTCGTAATTAATTTATAACATCGCAGTTGTAAGAGAAAACATATATATATATATATATATATATATATATATATATATATATATATATATATATGGCACTGAATAAACTTAGAATTGTATGTCGCTATACACCTTTTGCAAGAATATGTATCAAACCTTTGCAAGCCTTGTTATCAAACCTTTTGCAAGAATATGTATAAATAGTATGCGCACAAGAATTTCAATGATTTTAACATCATATTTTATAATTACTACTTTAAATAATTGACATGTAATAGAAGGAGAAGTTCTTGTCCAAAATTTAATTATTATCTGTATGATGATAAAAAATATTTTTAATTTTTTTTGTAATATTTAGTTTTAAAATATAATTAATAGTGAATTTTTGAAATCATTCTTTTGAAATCGTTTAAAAAAGTTTAAGTTCATTTTGGTATGCATATATTATCATCATTGTAAAATAAGTGACAATTTTTAAGTTCAAATAAACGTCTTAATTCATTAGTAATTAATTTTTGACAATAATTACATTAAAAATAAAGAGTGTGTTCTTTTAGATAAGATATGCTATTCTTTTAGCGAGCTATTCAAAAAATTCCTTTTTAATTATAAATTAAGTCAAATATACTTTTTTCATTATTTAACTAAAAATTTTATTGATGATTTTTGAAAACTATCAGAATAGAGTTTGTCATTGATTGCACAAAACTTCATCAAATAATCTAAAAACTGTGTTAGTAGTACTTTTTCTATTTAAAATTTTTCTGCTAATATTTCAAAAAAATTTTAGTCTCTTATAATGAAATTAATATATTTTAAGTTATTATATATATATATATATATATATATATAGTATAAAAAATATAATTTTATTGGTTTATGTTGAAAAGTTTGACATTCTTTTCCTTTACATTTAAGTAATTCAAAACCAAAATGTTAAAGAATAACCAATTTTTATAAAAATATTTATTAATATCATTCTTTCACGTTACAACTGATAATTGTTTCTAAAAATGTTCACAACTCTTTTTTTCTAGCTGTGTATTAATATATATTGTTTTGTTTTATACCTATATCTCTATATAGAATTATAATTATTTCTTACTTTTACAGTTAGTAACAAATAAGTATTTTTTTGTTTTATCTATATATTTATTTATAATTAGAGTATAAAATCAAATAGTTGTATTAGTCTTTTATTCACTTTTTATAATGTCTGGAGCAAATAACTCACTATCGCTAGATCAGATATATTAACTGTTTGTTTTTTTAGTCAATTTGCTAAAAGAAAGATTGGTAGTATTGTAAGAAAATAAATGTATAATGTTTGGAAAAGATGTGATAATTTTTATATGCGAATGTTGATTTGTCAAATTCTGTATTGATGATATGAGCATGGAAGAAGAAACACATTCAAGACTTACTTCTTACAGATTGTATACAACTCTTTTTAAGAAATATTGCAATAAAATTCATATTTGATTTTTTCAGTGACAATTTTAATTTCGTTACTGGATTACTTTAGACTAGGTACAGTTCTTGATTTTTCTTTTTTGTAATATATCGTTTGAATGTCAGATCAGTCTAGTGAAAATAATTTTATTTCCTGTTTGAGAACTGTTAATTTATTGTTTATCAATATATCGACAGCAGATATGATAGAAATCTAGTTAAAAAACTAAACAATGGAAGTTTATATCGTTTTTTCTGTTTAAAAAATATAACAATTTTAATCTTATGGCACTATTCTTCAAAATAAAATTTAAGTTCCCAAAAACTACAACATTTTATGATCAAAATGTTCAATAATTGATTAGTGGTAATGTTAATTAAAAAAATGTTTCCATACTTTTTACAATATTTTAAAACAAAACAAATAAATTATTTTTTAATTATTTAACCATAAAAAGTTGACTTGAGAACTATATTACTTTTACAGCGAATGTACGAAACAAAAAAATATAAACTACATTTTAAAATTATTTCCTTCGACCTTTGTTGATTTATTATTTAATCCGTGTCTTTTAATTGCTTTCAAAATGAAGAATATTTATTTTACATATTTAAAATGCAATCCCTTATAAACCTCAACCTTATATGAACCGTATAAGGTGAAGGTGAGGGTAACATGTGACCTTCTTTACCATGTAAACATCGTATAAAGTCACTTTATATGCCTTATAAGATTAATATGAGTTATATATAAGGTACCCATATAAGGATTTTGATCCCTTATATGAATTGTATACGGAATATCTAAAACCTATACGGAAGATATAAGGTTGAGAATAACTAAGAGTGGTGTATATTTTTTCTTTTTATTAATTTATTTGTGGATCATATATATATATATATATATATATATATATATATATATATATATATATATATATATATATATATGACGATGATGAATTGTTTATGATGATTGTTACACGACATTAAATTTGAAGGATAACTCTTTATTTTTTACTTCTCTTCGAATGATTTTTTTTATTGTCATTTTTTCTGCACTTAATTTATGTGAGCATTGTTGTAAGCTAATAAAGTAATTCTAATATCAGAAATATTTAAGAAATTCGATTTAAAAAAAGATTGTCCATCAAATTAAGTTAAGATAAGATAATAGGATTGAAAAGAGTCAATACCAAATTGCTTATACTGTACAGTTATTGATTATTGAGGTATTATATATATATATATATATATATATATATATATATATATATATATATATATATATATATATATAATGAATGTAATATCGTTTACAAATCTATATCACCGCGACCTGCTCATTGACGTGTGCGGACCAAGTCAGCACGCGTGTTATCAAGCGGGCCGAAGAGAAAAAAAATCAAGACATTAAAGAGACATAATTGTTATCAGCCGACGCGGATCTCTTCGCGCCCCATTCCCCATCGTCCCAGTGATTGTCATTAAACGTGCACGGTTCGTCACGCGCCACGTCACATCATGGCCGTCGTCATGATCTTTTTCACAGCCATTATGTGTCGTGAGAGAAGCATTGGCGCCAGTCAGCGAACGTTGTCTTGATGCCTCATAAAGCGTCACTTAAAAACGTCGTTCTGCCTGCCTCGTTCGTATTATTAAAGTCGGCCGACGAGTACGGCGGCGAAAGCACGAACTGTACAAGATGCGGGGACGAAAATGAAAAAAAAAATGTTGAAGAAAAATCATTTCGTAGAGTCGTTTTATGGCAAAGAGTTCGTGTGAACCGATGGATGCAGCGCTTTTAAACGAATTTGTTTCGACATTTTTGATTTCAATCATTTTTTCCTTATCTTATTTTCAAGTTTACTGCTATTTTTATTCAATTAAATAAATAGTAATTACAGAGATGGTTAAATGTTTCTTCATTATTGTAACATATGCTTGTATAATTAAGAAAAAACTTACAAAAAAAATCGTGTTACAATATTACATAACAACACAATTATATATTTATATTATAATATTACATCTTTTTACAAACGTACACATTACTATCAAATTAATTCTTAAACCATTATTTAAACATTTATTTCAAATTACGGAATTCTAAAAACAAACAATTATATTAGTAGCACATTTTAAATATAAATGAGTAATAGTCTGATTTTTTTTAATTGCCTTCTGTGTATTAGTAAAGTAATAGATCCTCTGTGTTAGTAAATTTGTAGATCCTCATCATTTAAATATTTTTTTAGTATGCTAAATTGAAACTAATTATACGACTATATACTTAAGATTAATTTTTTTTTTTTAAAAAAAAAACAATTAAAAATTTTTTTGATATATTTTTTTTACAAATAATTGTATAAATTATATACATATGTATTTGGTTGGTCTCAAAAAAATTGCTGTTTTTACGAATCGAGTATAAAGATGCATATATCAGTTAAAAATTTTGTTTATTAATCAAAATAAAGACCATTGGCCTGTACACATTTCATCCAACGGGATACAAGTTTGTTTTTTCTACCAAATAAAATTCTAGAGTCCTGGAATTAACGAATTCATCGAAAGCGCTTTGAGCTAATGCTTGATCTTTGAAAAACCTAGTAAATTACTCAAATGTTTAAAAAAATGATAATCTATCGCAGATAGGTCCAGAGAATAAGGTGGGTGTGGTAAAGTTTCATAATCCAGTTCATTTAATTTTTTTAAAGTCATTTGTGAGACGTGGGTCGGGCGTTGTCATGAAGAAGAATTAGTCCTCTTCGATTGACTAATGCTAGCCGTAAACGATAAAACTTCACATTTATTTTTTTCAATTTCCTGACGATATTTTTCTGCTGTTATTTTTTCATCAAGATTTAAAAAGTTGTAGTGAATGATATCCACTTGTCAACCACCAAACAGTGACAATAATCTTTTTTTCACGAAGCTTCGGTTTAGGAAACTGTTTTGTTGCTTCTCCTCGGTCTAGCCACTATGAGGGATGTTTCCGATTGTTATAGAGAATCCACTTTTCATCACATGTGATTAAAAGTGGACTATAATAAAACTATGGCAAGAGTGCAATATAACAAAAGATAACTGTAACTAGAAAAATCGGCGCCAAACTTAAAATGATAAAAACCACAATTATTTTTGCTTTAATTTAATATATATATATATATATATATATATATATATATATATACATACATATATGTGTGTATGTGTGTGTATGATGTGAATGTATATATATATATATATATATATATATATATAAATAAATAAAGAATAGCACACAACATTATATAAGATCTTTTAAAATTTAACTAAAGTATATTTAAGGTGAGAAGTTTTTTGTATTTCAAAATTAAAATATATGTAAAGATCCTAAATTGCTGATAAAACTGTAATCAAATTTGAAGATAGTTTTTCTAGTAAAATTCAAGTTTATATGAGATAATGTCTGTAGAGAACTAGTGAGTCATAAAAGACCATAAACGGTTATCTCGCCATTCAAATAGGATCATAACAGAAAGTGATTAGAAATTAGAAGTGATTAGTGATTTTGAATGTAGAAAATGATATTCTAGCTTGAAGACCAAATTAAACACAATGCAGTTCTGACATTCTAGATAAATTCAATTTGACAAATGAATTCAATATTAGTCTTAAAATAAGTTTCAGTTATTGACTCTTTGAATTAACACTACTGAAGAAATTTAAAATTGAACCTTAATCAATAGAAGCAATTGTACTGAATCCCTTTTGTTGTTAGATCCATGGACGCACTATTACCACTGTACGATAAAATATCATGAAAAGTGAGTGAAAAAGCGAGAAGAAAGACACGTTTTGCCAAAAATATTTTATTGCTACTTTTCGCTTAAGTTGTTCGATATTACATTTTATAAGTCAGTGGAGTACTTCATATTAATGTTGTGTACAGTGTCGCACGAAAATAGTGTTTTTAAGCGAAGCACTTACGCGTAAAATTGGTTTATTTTATCATCTTTGGCTCCAGACTTATATAATTTGTCAATATCAACAAAAAAATACGAGAACGTAAATCACGTGCTATATATATATATATACATAATTTCAGCTTCGTAATATTTGTATGTCAATATTTTTTAACGCATAATTTATAATGTATCTCGTATATATTAGGTGCACAAAATAATTCAGTGCCTTTTTATTTAATAAAATACATTTCAATCTTCAAAATATCCCTCATTGTTTTGTATGACTTTGCTCCATCTGTCTGATAACTGACGAATCCCTTCTCGAAAAAAAGATGGCGGTTTTGAATCGATGAAATCGTAATACATTTTCGGACCTATTCCACTGTTTTAGCATTTTTTTGCATATTTTGAGCAACACAACATCTTTTTTCAAAGTTCAATAAATCATTCCTGCGGATTTGGAAGTATTTTTTCGGACGCCAGCATATTCATTATTGTTTTGTGAGGTTATGCAAACTACTTGATCAAGATACATTGTGATTTCAAGGGTTCAAGTTGATACTTCAAGATTATAAAATGATGAAAAAATATTTTAATTTGAAACAAAATTATAATTGATTAAATTTAAAGGAACCGAATTACTTTATATGCTTTATATATATATATATATATATATATATATATATATATATATATATATATATATATATACATTTATTATGTTCAATATATTTTTTAGTTTTAAGTGTAACACAATCTATTGAACTCAGCAACTTTATTTTCTACAGCTCTTATTACTTAACACGAATGGTGTCCACACAAACATAATCACTAACAACAGATACATACACGTTCTCAAGAACTATATGTAAATTTATATCCATTTTCCGGGTTATCTCTAACTACTACTACTGTCTTATTATCAAAAAATATATTCTTTAAGTTAGTACTCTTTAAACTGTGTTTCACAGAACACTGGAGTTCCGCGAGTCAAAGTCAAAATTCAAAAGAATTTTTGAAAAAAAAATCGAAAAAGCCAAAAATTCAAAATAGCTAATTTATAATAATTTAATTCTTATTTATATACATACCTTTTTATACAGTAAAACTATATACCTATTATGGAGTAAAATATATTTATGAGTACACATTACTACCCCGCTCAGTCAGATGTAAATAATAAAATTTGGTCATGTAAGCTAGCTGATTTTTAAAACTTATAGGGTACACATCTTGAATTTTCTAGGGATGGTAGAGGTTCCATAAAAAAAATAAAATCTTAAGTGTTCTGTGAGACGACAAAGTTTGAAAACTACTGCTTTAAGTTGAAAAGACTTATAAACTTATCTCAATTAGTAACTAATTTATATAAAATAAAAAAAGACAGTAGACTGGAGGTAATTGGAACATTCAATAAATATGAGTATCCAATAGTTTAATATAGTATTAGTTTATTTTCACTTCAGTAGTTTCAATCCTGTTTCTAGTAGTTTGACATTAAAATGAAAAGTAGTTATAATCAATAAACATCAAACAAACAATCTTTATTTATATTTTTTTATATATTTTAGAAACACAATAGGGAAAAGTAAAGAAATGTTTTAGAAAACTAATCATTTTTTTAAAAAATTAATGTCATTATATACATATATATATATATATATATATATATATATATATATATATTTACTTATTATATATTATCTATATACAAGTACATAGATAAATTTCGTTGTTCATAAACAAGATAAAATTAATTTTTGATCAAAATAATCATTATTTAATTATTAATCATTATTATTACTTGTGGCCATTACATGCTCCTTTTGTCAACTTAAGAATGCGAAATTACAGTAAATATGTTAGGAATATTTTTCTTTCAACAATAATAGTCAATTATTAATCATTCCGGTCAGAAAAGTGTTTTTATAGTTGAAATAGAGTGAACATTTATTTTCTCACAATGTCATCATTTCATTCTTGTAATCTTTTCATAATTGATCTAAGATTTGCTGTAAAAGCTTTTGTATTTGTCTGTTAGTACGTTTACTAAGAAGTATGCTTACTTCTTTAAAAAGACAGAGGAAGTCCAGAAGATGATTAACCGTGTGATTAGTGCATAGAAGTTTGGGAAGTTTATACTGAAAAATCACTTCAATAAAAATGCTGTGGATAAGTGTGTTTTTTTTTACTTCTTAATTGTCTTTTTACTTACTGGCGTACCCCTATTATTAAATATTTACAAAGCATTTTCTATGGTTTATCTATCTATCTATCTATATATCTATCTATATATCTATCTATATATCTATCTATCTATCTATCTATCTATCTATCTATCTATATATATATATAATTCTTAAAAAACAGGAGTATTTAATTTAAATTTATATTTTTGAACAATTTAAATCATTTATTTGTGTTAATGTAATTATATTTAGTGTATTATATTTAGTGTATTATGTTGGTAGAAAAATAATTGCAGTTTGTGATCTTCAAAAAATACAACTTTATACATACATTAACTGTTTTAAGTGGTCCACTGTTGAACTGTTGGATGACTAACGCCTAATTTTTGATCAAGCTCTCGAATTGTTGTGGGTGGTTCTGATTCAGCTAACGCCTTCAGTTGGTCGTTGTGAACTGAAGAAGGACGCCCGCAAGCTTATTCAATTCTCTCGTCCCTACCATGAAATTTGTGGAACCACCATTGCACCGTATGTTCGTTAACAGTACCCACACGAAAACCATTGTTTACGAGCAGTTTCTACTTCTTTACCATCCGTTTTAAACCCATACAAAAAATTGCTCTTATTTGCTTCTTTTTATCTTTAATTCAGTAGACCAATTTGAATCAAAACTAATAACAAAACTAAAGTTGATGTTATCAAAATACAGACCGAAAAACGTACTTTAAACTGATATTAATATAAACACAATGACATGACACTTTTATTAAAAAAAATAAGGTTATAATTCAATTTAGAAAACAAAAATCGCAATTATTTTCCTGTTAACTTAATAAATTATCAATCTGAGATTCCATAGCAAAGAAAAAAGTTTATATGAGGATATCGTTATAATTTTACATCTAAAAAGGAATATAACAACTCAATAATGCAAATAGAAATCTATTATACATAAAACGTATTTTTTTATGAAAAGGAAATATAATGAAATATATTTTGTAAAAAGGATATAAAAAAACTTAGTCGAATACTGAATATTTAAAAAAAATACGACTCTATTCACAACACGTGTCTGCAATTTGGATTTTTTACTATTAAACTTTATAGGTAACCCGAAAACTGGATATAAATTTACATGTAGTTCTTGCTCGCTTGCATGTATGTGTTGTGTGTGTGTCTATGTTTGTGCGGACACCATTCGTGTTAAGTGATGAGAGCTGTAGAAAATAAAGTTGCCGAGTTCAATAGAAAGTGTTCGAATGTGAAGCCGGGACCGGCCGTAAAGAAGTATTGACGATGGTACGTACGCATGCGCGATGGCCTCGCCAATGTCGTCCAAAACCGCCGCGACGCCCCAACAAAAGAACCTTTTCGCGTTTACGTATGTTTTCTTCGTACGTTTATACACATATATACTTTCGCTCACATATACAATACACTCAAGTACGTTTATAATATATATATATATATATATATATATATATATATATATATATATATATATATATACACATACATAAACAGATTGTTAAGAATCTGTATGTATATATTGGTAAATGCAGATGTAGGTGCGCTATTTATCTGCATTTGACTTTTGAATCGTTCTGCTTATTTTTTAAACAATTATAAAATTTAATTTTACCCACTCCATTTATACACACACATATATACATATATATATATACATACATACATATATATATATATACATATATATATATATATAAACATACATGTTTGTATGAATAAGTAGTAATAGAAAAATAAAATATAATTATTAGAAATTATAATAATCCTTTAAAAGTCTAACTTGAACTTTGAAAGTAATTTAATTATCTTAAAATATTGACTAAGCTGAAAAAATAATCGTTAATGGAGATAAATCATTTTAAAATATAATAATTTTTAGTTATATTTTATTCTATTAATTACTATTATCTTAAAATAAAAATTTTATTTAGTGTTTTAACGTTAAAATCTTTATTAAATAAAACTGATGTTTTCTGTTTCGTGGACCTTTTCTTTTATTCAGCTCATTTATATTAATTAGCTACAATTTTTTTTCTTAGTAAAATTAGAGTTTTAAACATAAAAATTTCCGTATTAGAAAAGAATAGATTTTTTTCGATATTCTATTTTTCTTCAATTGGATACTTGTCCATTAATTAGATTCATTAATGTTTATTGTAAATGCTATTTTTTTGTTTCATTCTAACTAGTAACATTTATTTCAACTTTAAAATATTTTTATTATTGCATCCTTTAGCATTAAAAAAATATTATTTTGGAAAAATATTTGAAAAAAAAGTTTCAAAAGTAAATGACAGTCTATTTGCTCAATCTTGTATATTTTTTTTATCATTTTGGTGTAATTTTCAGGCAAGTACATTAATAAACGTATGTTTTATTTACAAAATTGTATTTGACTGCAGTACAAATCTTTATTTAATGAAATGTTCATGTTTATTATGATTTTTAAATATATAGTATTTAAAAATCAATCAGTATGATGAGTTGGTAGAAAAATGGCGTTTTTTAAAGTTAAAGAAAGAATATTAAACACATTTCACATCTTTATATGATAGGTAATAAAGAATAAGACTGAGATTCAATTGAATAAGAGTTAATAATAATAACCTGTCAATTCTGAGTCAATAATAGTAACATTATGTAGACGGGACTCAGACAGGTGATAGTAAAAATTACCTTTTATACAGAAAAAAAATGATTCTAGTTTCTCTCACAAGTGAATTCTCTTTTCACTCCTCAAACTACATTTTTTGAGCTCAAAAACGTTCAATAAATTACTAGTAATCATTTTTAATTGTTCAGAGATCCAAGGCATAGAATCATTTGTCATTTTGATTTCATGTATAAAAACAAAAAAATAATTGTATATTAAATATCCATAAAAAAAGTATTTTTCTACCATAATTGAAGAATTATTTTTCTTTCATAATTTATCATTACATAATATATTAGAAATTGGAATACGTTTTTATCTTACAGTATTTTCAAAAGTGTTCATTATATTTTTTCCACCTATATAGTCGTATAATTTTAAAATCTAGAAAAATCAGAGTAAAACTAATACAAAACATGAGTAGAATTGTATTCTACCTTTAAACATTCACACACATACACACACATATGTATATATATATATATATATATATATATATATATATACATTCATAGAAGCAATGAAAATAATAAAAATGTCAACGTAGTCATACTTAACGCAACTTTTTTTTTACTTTTCGTTTTTCATTTTCCCTTTTATTATACGTGTGCATGTGTTATAGTTTGTGAGATGAATTGTTTTCTCGTGCATAAAAAGTGAAAATGAAACAGGAACTCTATGTACCGACAAGACAGCAATCTGTATTTCAGCCAGTGTCATTATTATTCATGATGTATATTCGACAAGTTGTAGTTTCAAGAAATAAAAAGATACATAGGTAAATATTGATTTACAAGACGAATAAATGCGAAGAGAACTGATCAGTTTATTCAAAATAGAGATATGAATTTTAATAATTCGACAAATCAATAAATTTAGAGATTAAGAAGAGAAAGACTTGATTTTATTTTGTAGATTGGAGAGCGAATCTGATTTAAAAAAAGTGGTTTTGATACATTGGACGTATTTGATTTTTTATACAGTAAAATTGTACTAATAAAAATGTTTTTAATTTGAAATAAATTAAAAATCAGCATCTAGAAAATTGAAATACGAGGGTGATTTGAAAAGTTTGCGGCCTAACATATAAGTGGTGGTAATAGTTTAAATATTTGTAGTGCATTTACAAAGTGATGTCTTTTTTGTACATAACCTCAAAGTCTATAATCAATATGTTAAGCAGTTTATTGCGAACATAAATTTAAATAAAGCTCTTTTTGTGCCGTTGTTGAAATGGATAAAATTGAACATCGTGTGGTAATAATTTTTTTGGCAGAAAAGGTTTAACGCCAACATAAATCTTTAATGAAGTGAAAAATGTATTGGGTGATAGTGCATCTTCGTAAACAACTCTTAAGAAGTGGGCAGCTGAATTTAAATGAAGCTGTACAAGCTTAGACGATAACCCATGTAGTGGAAATTCGAAAACTGCAATGACAGAAGAAATCATCCGCAAAGTGTATCATATTGTCTTACAGGATCGGTAATAGAAGGTGTCCGAAATTACTAAGACTATGGGTGTCTCAGATGAACGCTTGTATCACATCCTAACTGAAGAATTAGGTATGAAAAAGCTATCAGCAAGATGGGTGCCATTTTTGCTGATAATTGTGCATAAACGGATTCGAGTACAAATTTTCCAAGACTGTTTGGATTGATTTAAGAGGGATACGACTGACTTTATCCAGTGATTTGTGACTACAGATGAGACTTTGATTCACGATTATACTCCAGAGTAAAAAAAACAACAAAGCAATGGAAGCATGGCGATTCTCCGCTACTAAGAAAAAGAAAAATCAATTTTATCTACTAGAAAAATTATGACTTCAATTTTTTAGGATAATAAAGGGATATTGCTAATTGACTACCTTCCAAAGGATCAAACGATAACGGGAGAATATTATGCTAAACCTTTGGGTCGACTCAGTCAAACAATTCGTGAGAAAAGACCAGGTTTATCAAAGAAAAAAATAATTTTCCATCAAAACAATGCACGTCCTCATACAAATCTTGTATCTATGACAAAAACTCACTGAAGTGAAGTACGAATTGCTGCCCCATCCAGTCTATTCTCCAGATTTGGCCCTCTCATAGTCCCATCTGTTCTCAATACTTAAAAATTCCTTATTAATAGGCGATTTTCTCCAGATGAAGAATTGGTAGAAATAGTGAATTACTATTTTGAGGACCTCCAAGAAAAGGATTTCCAGGACGGCATAAAAGCACTGGAGAATCGTTGAATGGAGTGTATTGAAGTTCATGGGGACCATATTGAAAAATTAAAGTAATTTCAAAACAAATGATATTCTTTCATAGATAGGTATCGACCTTTTCAAATCACCTTTGTAAAATCAAACATGCAATCAATGTAAACCTCTCAATCGATAAGTTTATAAAATGATCATAAAGTTTATAAATGATGTGAGCAAAAACTTCACGAATATAAACTGCTGAATATTGATTTTTTTTTGAGAGATTTAGAAACTAAGTAACGATATTTTATAATAAAAAAAACTTACATAAATAATTGATTTAGTGTCGAAGTTTCCTTCCATAAATATATTATTGTCAAACGTGCATTACAAATACACGTATTCGAAACTCCGCCCATACCTGATCATAGAATTACTTAACATTCACTTAACGCAACGTGTTTATTAAAACCCGTTACATTTCGAAAACACAAACACACACAAACATACATAGGACCGTACACGACGTACTTAGCCACATTATATGATGTACAACGTATTCACGTGGGCCCGACATTACAAAATAGATAACTACTAAATAACATTCAATGCTAGAATGTATTAATTACACGGAGCGAATGCCATAAAAATAACTTCGAAACAGCTTCACGCCAAATTATATCTCTCGAACATGATTAAAAGATTTATTGCATTGTTCTCGCACGGGCGTGGATGCGTGGATCCGTGGATGCGCCGCGCGACCATCTTTGTATATACGGTCCATCGTGTCGAAATCATATATTCGGCGTTTATTATTCACATTATGTTGCGGTTATTTATTAATATACACAAAAAGTTGATGAAATATTTAACCGGGATCAATAAACTGTTTAACTTGTCGATTTTTTTCAAACATATATATATATATATTTATATATATATACAAATATATATATATATAAATATATATATATATATATAAATATATATAAATATATATATATATTTATATATATATACAAATATATATATATATAAATATATATATATATATATATATTTATGTATATAAAGAGAGAGAGAGAGAGAGACTGAAATTAAATGTTTATTGATGTAAAAAAGACATGATAAAAGCAGATAATAGGTATTATACGTCAGTTTTTTAACATTAATTATTACTTTTTTAAAACTTATCAGGTACTCGAGTTGGTTTGGTACATTTTTTGCTTATTTTTTTATACTATTATTACTAGTTTGTAGAATTCTACAAAAAATTTATTTTATAGCATATATAATTATAATATTTGCTATTTTAAATGACTGGAAAATTAATGACTTTTATAATATTAATATGTCGATGCAAATTATGCAACAACGATTATACATAATGCTTATTTGTCAATGTATTTGCAAGAAAAAATGCATGATATTCTGGGAAATACATTAATTAAACATACATTACATAAATCGTTCAGAGAAGTTGCTTCAGGAAATGAATCATTTCATATTGTAATTCATAGGAAACGATTGACGGTCAGTAATAATGTTAAAATAATGAGAATATCTTTGATGTGCTAAATCATGCAGGAAGAATCTGAATGATTTTTATTTTATATTTTATAAGACATGTCATTATTAATTTAATTATGATTTCTATATAAATTCGAATTCTATTTAAATTTGGGTTGTTAGGTTATTAATATCTTCTCTTTCTTGTTTCGATACCCATTCTTAAACAATTTCTTCATGTTAATAATATATTTCTATTCTACAAGATAATTCAGTTAAGCAACAATACAAACAATTATGATATACTTATTATGTATACACAGATAAATATTAGGTTGATAGAAAAATAATTGCGGTTTATGACGTTCAAATTTACATACATTTACAGCTTTTTTGTTTTTTTTTTTTTAATTGTTTTAAGTGATCTAGAATTATTGGATGACTAAAATCTAACTTTTGTGCAAATTCTCGAATTGTTGTGCGTGGTTCTGGTTCAACTGACGCCTTCAGTTAATCGTTATGAACTGAAGAAGGAATCGCTCGACCTTCTTCTTCTTCAAGGCTGTCGTCCTCAGTACGAAATGTTTAGAACTTACCGTACGTTTCTCAACAGTACTCACATCAAAAGCATCGTTCAGTTTACGAGCAGTTTCTGCTGCTTTACCACCCGTTTTGAACTCATAAAAAAATTGCTCTTATTTACTTCTTTTCCATCTTTAATTCAATAGCCCAATTTGAAACAAAATTAATAACAAAACCAAAATCTATATCACCAAAATACAGACCGAAAAATGAACTTTAAAATGATATTAATATGCACACGAGGAAAGACACTTTCATTGAAAAAAAATTCAGGTTAGAATTCAGAAAACAAAAACCGCAATTATTTTCCTACCAACGTAATATTATAACAAATTATATTTAATAATCCTCATTGTTCAGTATGAGCGATGGAAAAATCAGTCCCTCACCCTAAAAACTAAAAAATAATCAAAGTCGCACATATAGTCAAGCATTATATTGCTTAAGTATGGTACTGTTAATACAGTTCTGTCACTGTGACTAAGTTAACTTTCACAAATTTCACACTTTCACACTTTTTTTCAACCCGAAAACGAACACAATTTTTCTGGTCAAAAAAAAATAAAATAAATCATTATAGATAATTTTTAATTCTTGATTATTTGTATTGCGACAGCGATAATTTTCAAAATGAAGTTAATACAATAAAGTATCTTAGTTGGTAGAATAAATTTAAATATATAAGTTATGTGCAAGTAAAATCGGTGTTTCAGATCTAAGTAGAATCTAAATATCATTATAAAATATAGTATGAATGTTTTTACATAGAATTATTCTTGAACTAGTTAGATATAAAGTAGTTAGTATAAGCTGTGAACGTAAATGTTTATGTTAATCATGGTATAGGTCATCCTATATTCAGAAAACGTAACAGCGATAAAAAATTGAATGCAATAAAAATTTATAGATTACAAATATAGATTTTTCTGTATTTTTGTGTTTTGAATATGATGGCATCGCCATCCAAATTCATATAATCAACAATGAAAGTTGTTTATCAATGATTTGTTGAATATTTTTGCTCAGAAATATTATTTGTAGTTTCTGTGGGTGAAACATAATTCATTCGTGGAAATGAATTGAGCCACAGTGTCAGAAATTTACTGTTGCATTATTGTAGAAATAATAAAAACATATTGATATTAAATTCAGAATTTTTCTCTTCTTGATATTCGACAGGATCTTCTTAGAGCATCCATTTCCATGGTCACAATTCGTCTTTTATCCTCCTCTGTTGCTGACCATGCCTCCTATGATTTTTTTGAAAAATCAATAATTTTATTGCTCAAATTCATCTTCCTGACGAACATACTCGTCATATATACCTAACAGATTAATAGAAAAAATTATCACAACCACACTGTTCATATTTTGTAGGTTATTTTTATTCTATTTTTTAATTTATTTTTCCTGTTTGAGAGAAAGAAACATCATGATATTTAAATATTTGTTTCGAGAAATTTTTAGCACGTTTCCAACGTAAGCGCACAAAAATCAATACGTTATCGTTAAACGGATTCATACCAACACCTGGTGTGTCAATAAAATTTTACAGGTTCGTGCATTATCTCAATCTACCAAGATCTAGCCGATTTGTGTTTATATGTACGTACTTGTTGTTGTACGTGTCATAGGCAGCAAGAACTGCTTGCATTTAAAGTGCAAGGACCCTTGACACTGCATAATAAACATAATCACATATACACACTTACATATATATATATATGTGGGTGTGTGTTAGTTCGAGAGGAGTGAAAACACATGTAAAAACATTTATATGTATTTGTGTATGTATAGATTCAAAAACCGAGAGACGGTGTTGTTGACGTATAGGCAGCAAGCGACAGGCCTTCGAGATATTCTAAGACAAACAAGAAGGTCATTAGATTTGGTTCATAAAACTTAAATAGCTCTGTTATCTCCACACACTGTCGTAAAAGCACAGACTGTGTGTTTCGCCCTTCAAACATTTCTATGTTCAGCAGTATCGAATATGTCTTATGTATAAATATTCTAACTTGAAATTTATTCTAATTTATAATAAATGTTCTATAAATAGAACAGAATAAATACAGTTTCGAAATATAAATGTATAAGGATCGGTTGATCAACGATTTTGTATTCATTTAATTTTTTTAATTTATTGGAATACACATTTATCAGCCTATTTTCTTAAATATTTAAAGTTGGCTTTGAATGTTTATATATATATATATATATATATATATATATATATATATATATATAAAGAACTTAAATATAGTCAATAGGTACAATATAATCGAATAGAAATATTAACTAATGACTTATTTTTTAATTAAATTGTTTTAATAACTATCAATTTAAATTGTATTCAATGTTAGTGAAAAAAAGGAATGTTTTGAATGAAAAGTATCCTTTTGTACAATATTTTTTAAAAAAGAATATCATTTTAATTTTAATTAAAATAATAGTACGCCTATTTAGGATAGCCCAGAACCAATGGATGTGGTTCCATAGCAACTAAATTATCAGTTGTGAATTCCTAGTTTTAGTCTTATACTGAAAGTTGGTTTATAAGAGTGGAGGGGATTTTTTAACGATACAAAATTACAATTCATCCTAGCATCTTGTGTCTCTATTGAGAAAGAATAATAATCAATATTATTAGTGTATGATTTTTGAATTTATTTTAATATTTACAATTTAATATATTAACAAAAGATATACTAAAATATAGTTAAATGTGTATTAAAATTTTTTAGTTAAATTCATGATGGTGGCCCTAACGTATTTTATTTTTATTTGATTTCGATCAATTCTTATTTATCATTTATTTTTGTATTTATAATATACATTTAAGAATATATATTATAATTTAGTGTTAAGACACTAAATTATGTATATTCTTATTTATGTGTATTCTTAAGACTAAATTATGAATCTGAATTTATTTTATTATTTTACTATGTAAACAGTCTTTTTTTTAAAGAAATATGTATTATTGTGGCTCAGGGTTTGATCAGTAATATTCATCAAATAATATAATATTCATCAATAAAATATGTTAATCATTTAACTTCACCTGCAGGCCCGTAGCCAGACAGTTAGATTAGAAGAGGCAGACATAATTTTTGAGGGGACAATTTTTTTATGTCAAAATTGTTGTGAGTTACGCTGGAAACACGCTTATAAAACAATTTTTTTGTGCGTAGAACGTTCTTAATCGTAAAGGTAAATCCATTAGGATGATTCTCCCAATGATTCTCCATGATTTTCAAATCTCCTAAAATCGCAAATTTTGTTAGGAGGAGGGCAATGGCCTCCTGGTTTACCCGTGACTACGGAACTGTTCACCTGCCTGTCGATTTCAATTAATTTTAAATTTATTGATTTAAATAGAAAATAAATACCAAGCGCATTAGGAAAGCCGGTTTTTTACATTATAAAATTGTATTAGTAATATTTGTTAGAAGAGTTATACTTGGTACATAATACTCGAATTTAAATTTGTTAAAATATATATTAAATTGTAACGACTTATATTTAAGACCATTAAACAATTTCAATATAAGATCATTTTATTTATATAACCAGTAAATTAGAAAAAAATCGAATGTACAATTCTAAGTAGTAAAAAGTATTTTATGAATTTGTTTAAAATTTAGTTCAGTGTAAATCTGTGCGATAAATTATAAAACTTACCAAGAAGAGAACATGTTAAGTAGCACCGGATTGCTGTAAAAAACAATCCCATTTCCGCAAAGAAATATAGTTGTGAGTGAGAGTGTTTCTTTTTGTTCCATTGTGGGCGTCCACGGGATCCATCATGGTTTTATTTCCCTTTTGTGTTGTTTCTGTTGCCAGGTCTTTGTGTTCACAACATATAGCATGTATGTCAGTTGTGTTCTACAAAGATACGAGAAAGGAAATATGAATCAAAAAATTATATATTGTATTATATTTACGTACTGTATATTTTTTTTCGAAAAATAGGTACATATACTTTTTATACACAATACATTATTATATTTATGTATATATTTATATATATATATATATAATGAAATTATTAACATAAATCATATTCTTATTTCTTCTCTTTAAACATGTCGTTAAAGATTTGATTTTCTAGAAATATTTTTTGTGTATCTATAAAAAAAATATATTTATATTTTTACAGGTTATGTATTTAGTAATAATAACTTGTATTACTTTCAAGTCATTTTAAAAATAAATTGATATATAAAAATCAAATAAAAAGCTGCAATTAGTGGATAACAAAAACTAATTATTTGTAATTGTATAAGGCGAAACAAATATCTTTATTTAATATCCACTTTTTTATTTGTAAATTGTATTGTTACAAAAAATTTAAATACATTTTTCATATTTTATTTAAGCAAAACCTTCGAATAACATTTTTGAAGTAATATAATTTTAGTTATTTTTTATTTTTATTCACACACACACTTTTATGTGTTTTTGTATATGTATATATATATATATATATATATATATATATATATATATATATATATATATCTTATAGTGATTATCATCACTTTCAGTATAAATACGCACTTCTAAATAAAAGTTTTCCATTTTTTTTTAAATTATGTTTATTAAAAACCTCCTTTGTACAGAATTTCAATATTTTCTTAATTATATATCCATATCTGTTTATTGGCT
Organism: Acanthacorydalis orientalis; assembly: GCA_034766995.1. Lineage (NCBI taxonomy): Eukaryota > Metazoa > Arthropoda > Insecta > Megaloptera > Corydalidae > Acanthacorydalis > Acanthacorydalis orientalis. Next base: position 7,285,806 of record CM068315.1, read on the forward strand.
CATTTCTAATCATTTATTGATTAATTGTTTTCTAGTCAATAACTTCTATTCGAATTTCTGCTTGTGTATTCTCTTTTTGAAATATAAATTCCTTACTTCTATTTAAGGTTTTTCTTACTTATTATATCTGTAGTTCTTTGATTTCATATCCATTTTATTTATTTTTTTTTAATTTGTATTACTTTTGCCATCATTTATTTTCACATGTTATATTAAAAGGTTGAATTATTTTCACATGTAGTATCCATGATTTATCTGCTTAAATAAGGTTAAAAAATAAACTGTTTGGATATTATTTGCTCCTAAATGGACTCTTAAATTTATATATTATTTATACTCTCTTATTGTATTCATTATTTCCCTTTGAAAGAAACTTTTGTCATCATTTCTCTTCTTTTAATGGTCCCAAAAAGTGGAATTTACTTAATGTAAAATCGGGACTATATATACGGTGGGTGATTCAGGAACTCAAGACATAGATATTTAATACACTGATTTATTTTATTAGCCTTGTAGAGTCTATCGTTGCTTTAAGGAAAAATCACACCGTTCGAATATTTTATGAATTTGATTTCATTTCATTTCTCCCAAATGTTTCTAGTATCTGTCATTATTTATTTTTTCACTTTTTAGTGTGAAATAAGTAAAAATTCAGCTTTATATATCCTAAAAAATTATCAATATGCAAAATTCTAACTTGAATTTTTTTGGTTAAGTATTAACAGATGTTTCCACACTTAATTTTATCACTTACTCCCTGGTTCGTAATGGTAGACATATTTTTTATCAACAGTAACTAAACAGTTCAGAACAGTTCAGTTCTCTTCAGTCTTAATACGGTATAAGAATGGCTACAAAAGAGACCAGTTTTTTTCTTCGAGGATAATTCAGAATCTCATTAAGAAGTGGATTAAATTCTTAGAAATTTGGAGAAATTATACAGGAATAAACTTTATAATAATTCTATATTTAAAATAACAGTGTGTTTCCTCTTAACTTGACTTTCTTTCGTAATAAATATATAAATAACTGATTACCATTATCAAATGTTAAGCTCTTACTAACAAGAAACATAAGAGATCACAATGATATTAAAAATTAAACATTTAATTGTTCTAACCCGTTTTCCTGATCTCTGTATATTTATACAATAGCTAGTAGAAAAATAACAATTCGTTTTATAATCTTACAATGATCTTGATCGAGAAACGACATAAGGCATATTATTTTATCCATGTTTTCACTATAATTAGACATTTTCCCTTTTGACAGAATAAAATATTTCTTCTAAGAAAAAATATTTTTAACTAATATATAATTTATTTGGACATCCTGTGGAAAACATTGATCATTGAGTGAAATAATATGCTGTCCTATAAAAATGTATTACAAAAAATTAGTATAGTTTGAAATGTTTGTTTGTATCTCAAAATTGACTTTTTGCTTTTATAAGAAAAATATAAAGAAACTACTTTAAAAAATCATATCGCGTTTTTATATAAAGTATGTACGGAAAAGAATAAATGTTACATACATACTTACATATATATATATATATATATATATATATATATATATATATACATAATATATATTTATAATATATGTATGTAGCATATAGTGGGAAAATAGTGCTCACACACACTATGGAAAACATTGGACCAATCTCTTTTCGTGTTGGGAGGAGTCTCCCACCGCCATAGTACTCCGTGACGCCAGTGGTACATAAGATATGTGAGTTTTCTTATTTCCTTCGATTTTTCTTTCACCCGCACACATATATACAACGTGCTCGCTCACATACACATACGCACCGAATACAGTCGAATTTTCTTCAACAAGCATATACGTAGGGGAGTGATGTACTAAAGCATACTGTCCCATTTTAGTGGGAAAATTATTTTACGATTTTACTTCTCAAGTATATTTTCAATTTGTGGCAACACAATTAATATGTACTTTATAACTAATGATTTCTTTCGAAAAGTTGAAGAGTGTGCGACGAATTAAATTGTTGGTACACATTTTCTTTTATGCAATAATACATTTACAACAATTTTACAATTTTTGTAAATGTAAACATATGAAAGAGAGTTTATAGTTGAGTGGTTAGAAGTAAAAACTCATGAGCGAAATATCCAAATTCAAAGTCAAACAGTTATATATTTCTATAGAAGGAGTATCTTGAAAACTAAATAAGTTCACAGTCTTAACGTTTTTAAATACATTCAGAAAGTTTCTTCTATTCTATGTTTATATTATAAACTCAAACAGTACGTTACATTTAAATATGGAATAAAAGAATAATATAATGTGTACAATAATTGTTAATGACTACCTATTTCTAATGTATCCCCTGACATATATTTTAATCAAAAAAGGAAAAGTGTATTTCTATTATCATTCAAACAATAGATATACAATGAGAACAGGCAGTTTAGTTCAGACCAGTTTCTTCGTTTATTCTACTTGTTTAGTCTAATGTAATTATGAATATATTTATTTCAATCGAAATTATTATAATTAATGCTAGTAGTTTCCAACTATTAATATTTTTTAATTATATTTTTGTTTCTTGTAGTTTGACTGCAATAGATTTGATTTAATTGATGTAATCAATTTATGTTTCATTTTTTTATTGAAATATTTCATTTTTAACTGAATTAATAATAAATTTATATTAATACTTTTGATGATAATAATATTTCTTTTGAATTCATTAATACAGATTTGCGTAAGGTCGGTAATAAAATAATTGCGGTTTTTGTTTTCTGAATTCTAACCTTAATTTTTTTCAATGAAAGTGTAAATTCATTGTGTTTATGTTAATATCATTTTAAAACGCGTTTTTCGGTCTATATTTTGATAACATCGACTTTGGGTTTATTATTAATTTTGTTTCAAATTGGGATATTTAATTACAGATGGAAAAGAAGCAAATAAGAGCATTTTTTTCTTTGTATGAATTCAAAACGGGTGGTAAAGGAGCAGAAACTGCTCTAACTGAAACTAAATGATACTTTTAGTGTGCGTACTGTTAAGGAAGGTACGGTGTAATGGTGGTTCCAAAAATTTTGTGCTGGGGACGAGGGGTTAAAGGGGTTAGTTGAATCATAACCACGCACAACAATTCGAGAGCTTGCACAAAAGTTAGACGCAAGTCATCCAACAATTCTGGATCACTTAAAATACCTAGAGGAAAGTCAAAAAAGCAGAAAAAAATATATGATTTTGAAGGCCATAAACTGCAATTATTTTTCTACGAACCTAATATTAAGAATCTAGTACTTAAGTAATTTGACATTTCTGTATTCAATTTTTCTTTTATTTTTTTTATTAAATAATTTCAGTTCGTGTTCAGAGTTTCTGATGTCTGATTCATTAATTGGTTTCCAGTTAATAACTTCTTTTCGAATTTCTATTTATATATTATCGTTTTGAAATATTGATTCCTTGTTTCCATTTAATGTTTTTCTTACTTATTATATCTTTAGTTCTTGTTCGATTTGTGTCTATTTTATTAATTTTTTTTAAAATTTGTTATTATTATTCAAGTGAACTGATTCAATATTATTCGTTTCAAAATGAACTTTTAAATTTATGTATTAGTTGTACTGTATTACTTGCACTCGTTGAATGATTTCTCTGAAAAGAAACTTTTATCATCACACCTCTTCTTTTAATGTTTCAAAAAGGTGGAAAATTCTTAATTTAACATCGAGACTGTATGGTGGGTAGTTCAGAAACTTAATACGTAGGTCTTGAATACACTGATTGCTTTGCTAGCCATGTAAAGTCTAGCGTTGTCTTGGAGAAAAATCACCCCCTTCATATTTTTCCCACACTTCTTAAACTTGAATTTATTTCACTTTCCGTAAAAGTTTTTAGTAGCTGTTGTTATTTATTTTTTTACTGTTTAGTATGAATTGAACCAAAACTTCACTTTGCATGTTCCAAGTTGTAAGATTTTTGAATCATTTGACAGACACATGTTATTTAACATGAATTCATATTTAATTTTATACATCAGAAATATATTATCAGGTTTTTTGAATTTAGAAATTGTTTTATAATTAAAAATACATTCTTAAATGCTGTATTCTTTATTTTACCTTCCAGTTTATTAATTGTGTTCTTCAAAAAAAAAATTGAATATAAAAGTTTAAAAAATGATTGAAATATTACAGAGACTTGAAATGAAACTATAACATATTTCCGGTTTTTTAATCTGTTAGTTTTTTTAGATGTACCGTTCGAATTTCAAATATGCACGAATTTCATATAAACTTTTAAACAGATTCCTCTTGTTATAATTTGATGGTTCTACTTATAATTTTTAATATATAAATGTAATAATTTTTTTGAGATGTATTTTTTCTTGATCTTAATTATTATTTTTCAACTAATAAAATTAATTCTAATTAAAATGTAAGGTTTTCATAATGTTCTGAAAAATTAACATTAGAATTATTTGTGGTGTATGTAACTTAAAATTAAGATTACTTTCTAGTGGAATGTTAATTTAGTGGAAGAAGGATTCATAATATTTAAATACATATGTACACTGTTGCTTAGTTAAATAAAAACTCTGAAAAAGAATGTAAATTGACGCCTTGTATTTTCAATACAGTGGAATCCGGTTATTATAATCATGGATAATATTATCAATGGACTATTGTTATCATAATCAGTCGATACCAAAACACTCTATATAAAATTATTTAAAAATAATCTACCCATATAATCAAACTTCGACTATTGTAATTAATTTTAATAATTATATTTGTGGAAAAACGATAAGAATTCTTAGCAAATTCGTACTAAATAAACATTTTCTAAATGGAAATTGCTAATAAACGCAAAAAAACGACAGAAAATATTTAATAATTTTTTCAAATTTTATGTTGTTTTCAAAAACGGTTGTTTATAAGAAATGTAGCCTTAATAAGTATGTAATTTTGTATTAAGTGTACAGTTTGTGATAAATATAAATTGTAAAAATGTGATAATTGTTTGTAATAAATTGAGTTCAATAATGAAAAGTTTTTATCTTCTTTTTAATGTTATCAGTCGGTTATTGCTATTAAAAATTGCAAGTCTCAAATTGATCATTATAAGCTGATTCCACTGTATAAACTAATATTTTATAAAATAGTCAATCAGTGCAATATAAAAGAATCATACAATGAGAGTTTTAATCATATTATAATCTTTTTTCGACTAAAATCTATTTTAATCACAAAGGTACCTAATTAAACATATTTTATATGCTAGTTTGTGTAATCAAATTTAATCCACAATTTACTCCTTCGCATATTTGTTCCAATTTTTTATGAGAGAGTCAATCATTTTGAAGTTGAATATATTTTGGTCATTTATGATTGAATAAGATAACATATTTGCTTTACTTTCAATTGGATGCTCTAGAAAAGTAGTTTACACATGTAATCAAGCATTGTATTGCTGAAATGACACTTGGAATTATCTGTAACTATGGAAGTTCCACAGGAGTGAAGAGATCTTAAATTTAACGAGCATTAGTAATATTGTTATTAATATTTAGTTTGAGAGCTATTACTGTGATAAGACAAATAACCCACATTATCATTTCAAATGTTAGTGAGGAGGTCTCATTAAAATAATATTTTTTTCATAATGTCTGTGCTTATAAAAATTCTTGCATATTTTTCTTACAGACAAAATCGGTAATAATCAGAAAACACGTTCTGATGATATTCTGTAACCAACGTTCACTCCTATTGTCATTAATGTATTCTGATTTCTTCTTTGTGTTCTGTTTTCAATGAACGATACTTATTAGTATTTAAGTAAATAACAAGAAAATCACTGGTATTGTGTAGGGTATCATATCAGATTTAATTGAAAACAAAATACTTGATATCAATTATATATATATATATATATATATATATATGTATGTATAAATGTATATATATGTATATATGTATATATGTGTATATATATATATGTATATATATATATATATATATATATATATATATGTATATATATATATATATAATTGTAAATATTTCTTTCAATAACAATATAAACTAATTCAGATATTTTTCTTGTGAAATAATAAAAAATATTATTAACTCTTTAGAGTTATCAGTTAAATGCTTGTAGATATTTAAGTTTTTCTTCCTTATTTGCTGGGTATTTTATTTTTTATTATTTTTAGTAGATATGTTATATTAAAATCATACAAATAATTATAATTATGAATAAGTATTTATTTTAAATTTGTATATATATATATATATATATATATATATATGCACATATATGTATTAAAAATCATTTTAGAGAATATATAACAAAGTCTTGTTATTTTATAATTGTCATTATAGAAATTGATTGTTAAGACAATGATTTCGATGTACAGACAAGCGTACATATATATTTGTGAAGACAAATTATTTAAATCGTTGCCTTTTAGAATGCGGAGAACAATAAAAAAATATCTTCGTTCGAATTTAGCTGGAATACGAAATACTTTTTTCACAAATATGTAATAATATTTCAGTTCATTCTTCTCGTCTGTCTCGTACCATTTTCCTCTATACGTACGTGAGAAAAGCGTACACACATATATATACACACACACACACACATCCACACGTTTTTCGCACAAGGTCTGCGTGGAATGTACCCGTCTTCAGAATTGATGAGATTGCATCGTCGCAGCAGCAGCCCTACACTCGCTTCAACCTCTGCCGGCCCGCTTGCCAACCAGCCATCCAGCCACCCTTATCTTAGCGGCAGAAGTGTATTTCGGTGTGGGTGGAGAAGTTTGTTTTTCGTTTTTCGTCGTCAGTGCTGCGCAGAGCCACACAGGTTCGTTCGATCGTGTGTGTAGTTTGGGAAACCGCCGAGCATTGGATAGGAGAAAAACGGAATAAGAATTCTTTGATACACATACGGTCTTTGCGGCGAATACACGCATGGGTTCCTTGTAGCGTATGTTTGTGTGAGGACCACGCCTTCTTTCCGTTTCTTGGGGTGCATATAAATTTGTGTTTTTTTTCTTTTTTTTTGTATAAAGAAAATTTATGGTATGAATCGAAGTGAAAAAGCGTATATTGTGTTTTTCCAGGACGTAATATTTTGCATACACTCTTAAGTGTAAAGTCTAGAAATGTGATAGAAAATGTAAAAGACAAAATCGAAACTTAAAGTCACATTAAGATAAAATGTTTGTAAAGAAATACTTGTAGTCTGGTAATGAGTCAAACTAGTTCCTGGCGAATTTATACTAACGTTGTTTTAAATTTAGAACGCAATCTAAATTATCGTTAAGAATTGAAATTAATTCCCACTGACTAAAAGTTGTCAATTTTTGTATCGTTTGATTTACACCAAATAACTTTAACATATATTTTACTTTTATCCTTAGGTTATTTGCATCTTTAATAAGATTTTACATAGTTCAATCATTCATTTAGTTTGCTGTTAGTATCCGTGTATTTGTATACACATACATACATACTTACATATATATATATATATATATATATATATATATATATATATATATATATATGTATATATAAACATTTCATTCATAAAGTTTATATTCCGTACGTATTTTTAATAGTTCACTGTGGAATTTCATGAATTAAATTTTAATTCCTTCTAAAATATATACCAGCAGAAATGTATTCTACAGGAAATTCATGCTGTAGCTATCGGCTATTTGTGAACATTGATTAGGTTTTTTGATATATGTTTCGTCTTTGTATATATTTAATAATTATATATGTGTATATACATATACATATATATATATATATATATATATATATATATATATATATATATATATATATATATATGTTGTAATGTTTATATATCAATACATGAAGTTGTTTTTAGAAAAATGATAGTTGAACTACTAATAAATTTGAGTTGAATGAATTATTACACATTGTAATATTTAATGAAGATAAAACTGTTGTATTTCATCTTTTGGAATCTTTATATAAATTTCTTAGAGTGTGTTTTTCGAAAACATACCGTTTATGATAAAAAATCTGATTAATTTTATTATGAAAGTCAGATATTTACATCTATTATGTTGATAGGAATATAATTTCGGTTTTTTCTTTCTGAGTTTTAACCTTATTTTTCTCAATGAAAGTGCCATTTCATCGTGTTCATGTTAACATCATTTTAAAGTGTATTTTTCAGTAACATCGACTTTGGTTTTATTATTAATTTTGCTTCAGGTTGGGCTATTCAATTAAAGATGAAAAATGAGTAAATATGCGCATTTTTTGTATAAGTCTTAAGGAGGCGGGGGGTAAAGTTAAAGAAAGTGTTTGTAAATTAAACGATGCTTTTGGTGTGAGTACTGTTAAGGAACACACATTGCAATGGTGGTTCTAAAAAATTTCGTACTGAGGACGAGAGCCTTGAAGATGAAGAAGGTCGCGGGCGCTCTTCTTCAGTTCATAACAACCAACTGAAGGCGTTACTTGAATCAGAACCACCTATAACATTTCGAGAGCTTGCACAAAAGTTAGGCATTAGTCCTCCAACAGTTCCAAAATGTGTATGAATTTCAAGGTCTTAAACCGCAATTATTTTTCTACCAACCTAATATTTGAAAATGAATAAATATTTGAAAGTGTTGCAACTTATTGTAGAAGACCGAAATTCAAGTACCCAAAACGATAAACATCATCAAGATTCATACACATTTGTGTAATAAAACGCAATGTTAAAAATGTTTTAACATTTTTTTTTTCAAAAAAAATAATCATAAGAATTATGTTCCAATTTGTTTCTTTGATAAAGAACTAGAATTATTTTTTTCTGATTGAACTGATTTTCATCATTTATTTAATTGTTTTCTATATTTTTATCTCTCTTTTTCTCTTTTACACACATACACACATACATTCATATATATACATATATATATATATATATGTATGTTTGTGTGTGTGTATGTATGTATCTTTGTACGAGTATGTATGTTCGTGTTGTAAAATTAAATTTATCAGAATATTCCTATAAAAATCAATTGGATGATGTAGAGTTGCCCTTATCGATAGTTTGATAAGAAACTTTTTGTTTCTCAAACCCTTTGAAATATAAACTGTTCATATAAATATCATAACTTAATAATATATATATATATATATATATATATATATATATATATATATATATATATATATATATGTATATGTATATATATATATGTATATGTACAGAAGCATAGGTTTGTATAGTGTAGGTAAATTTAAAAAAAAATGATTTATATTGAATATTGGCAATAAATTCTTCTGCAAAGCGAACGAAAGATATATGTGTAACGACATCAAATCAGAAAATGCGATTTTCTGGATTCGGCCAATAAAAATCCTCTCTGCACAGTCGTCGACTTGGAAAACACCTCACACCAATGAGAGAGACGCCTCTCACCTTTAGAAAATATGGAAAATTCTATTTCCAATTCAAATTGAACACGTACGTAAAGAATATGAGACGAAAGGTAAAAGAAGAGAAGCGTGTATATATTCGATGTATGTGTATGTGTGTCTGTATGCATATGTATGTATGTATATTTATATTCTGAAGAGAGCGAGTTTAAGTGTATGTGTGTGTGCGGAGGCGAGGTATCGGAAAATGCGCTTCGAAATTGCCATGGTGTGAGGGACATCATTTTAAGTTCTACAAGATTACGTTCAGAATTTATAGGTGTATCGGGTACGTTACGTAGTAGCTCTTGCTGTGTTCGAAGGCGCCCTATTTGCATCGTTAAATATAACTAAAGAAACGCTATCCGGATGGAAATAGACGTGTGTTTTCTTTTCAAGAGATCTCTTTTTGTACTCGCTCAAACATATATAATGTATACATACTAGACATATACATATATATATATATATATATATATATATATATATATATATATATATATATATATATATATATATATATATATATATATATAATGATAAATTGTACATCAAAAACATTTTCATTCTTTAAATACATATATGAAATATTTCATCTAGATTTAATAATAAACAGTACAAAGAAATTATTATCAAATTTTCCCAGAACTACGATTTTTATTTCTTTCTAAGAATAAGTTATCCAAAACTCGTACGTTCATAAAAGTGACATAATTGTAATAACATGAATATTACTTTATTTTGTGTCTATGGCTATTATTTTTTTTATTTCCCAAATGTAAATAATTTAAAAATGTAATTTTTTAAACTTTTGTTTGAATGAATTTTTTTCTGCATTATTTTTTTACTTGGTTGATATGAAAACAACTCTGTGAATAAAAGAAATACACTCCATTGTACATTTTGAGGTTTTTCTAAATATAAATCAAACTTCATCTTTTTACATCACTTGGATTTGGAACTACATTAAATATTATTTATATGCTTCCAAAATATTTACTTTGTGTTATTATTGCTACTCTTTTTATTATCAAAAATCATCAAACCTTTTTAGTCAATCATTTTCTTAAAAACTATGTCACGTATTGAATTAACGGCTAGATTTTTTACATTTCTTTACGCTAATCATGAGTTTGTCTTAGTTGCACAAATACTACATGTTTTAAAACTAAGTTGTGAAATTAAAATTTTGGTTAATAATTAGTTCCACGATTTTTGTCTATGATTGATTTATTAATTCATATTCATATATTTTTTTAGTTGATCTATCAATTGTTTTTCTTGTTATTATTCCTTCAGACTTTCATATCTTTTTTCTTTACCGTAGATATTTTAAAAGGTTTAAGTTTTTGGAATTATATTCAACATAATATCTTAAAAAATTGAATATATCTTTCATGAAATGCAATTTTTATGCATTACTTATAAACTTTGAAAATTAATCCTTTTTTCACTACACAAACCACAAAAAAATCTCTGATCTGTAATTAATCATTATTGATTGTTACTCAGTGGCGCACTCATTAGGGGTAAAGAACACTGGTACCTCCCAAAGGAAACGAAAAAAAACACTAGAAAACAAAGCAAAATCGTTGTGTGAAAATACTTCTATATGCATAGAGAGAGTAATGTAACCAAAATTGATGTAATTCAAGTGCTTTGTAAAAAGAAAAGAAGACTGAATTTTATTCTTTAAATAAATTTTTATAATCACTTAATGAATTTTATTGAATTCACATTTAAAAAAAATTATCCGTGCAACTCGCCCCCGCTCCCCAAAATTAAATTTTGAGTGCGCCACAGTTATTACTCATGTGTATTTCGATGAAAATTCCATCATCCTCAAAGTGTTAATATACTTGTACAGAAGTTTGTATATAATCTTCAAAAATTCGATTTTTAGATTTACTCTTTAGATAAACTGTTTTACTCTTTATAAGATTTAAACATTTATTGAACTTTTGTTCTCGTGTATAATCACCATTGAATTATATTTACTTCTCGAATCATTTATATATATATATATATATATATATATACAATTTTTAAATTACGACACTATGTCTTCATCTGTGCTTATTTATTATTCATTTATTCACGTTTGATTTATAAAATTATTTTTTCTAAATATATATATATATATGTATATATATATATATATATATATATATATATATATATATATATATATATATATATATATATATATAAATAGATAGACATACAAAGAAAGATAGAACTATAAACATGAATCTGTCTTGAATGTTTTTTTGTGTAATTTTTATCAGTTCTAGTGCCTCAAAAATTCAGTATTTAAAGTGTAAATATTTTTTAGGATATTTATATTGATTATATATTGATATATATTGATATTGATATATTATTGATATTGATTAGGTATTGCTGAACTATTTTAGAATTTAATTATTGATTCCATTTCTATCTTTTTATATTATTTTGTATGTGATCCCGAAAAGATGAACGTACAGTTCGATGGAGTCTCTCAATAATCTCACACATTATGCCCGTAACTGTAATATTTTCCAATAATAAATCAAGTCCTATAAATGCTCAACAGTCGGGAGACATTTTTCTAATATTTTGAAGATACTTATCTAATTTTATATTAAACGAAACTGAGGGTGTCCAGATATTCACGAACAGGTTAATATGCAGCTAATTATTATCTAAAATGATTAGGTTTTAGGATTCGAGCAAAGTTAGACTTTAAGATTGAAATAAAATACAGCTTTAATAGTTTAGATATTTCTTAGGTACTTGAGTATTTTTAAATTCCACAATAAAGCTTGTTAACACGATTAGTCAGTGGAACTCGGCAGCATCATATAACATATCGTATTATTGAGCAAAATGTTCTAGATATTGTCCATTCAAGCTGCTTGTTTCCTTAATGTCTTGGAAGGATTTTGTAACTCAACATTATATATATATATATATATATATATATATATATATATATATATATATATATATATATATATATTAAATTTCTTCTTAAAACAATTATTAGATTATTTGTCACATATTAATTTTGAAACATATTAGCTTAGTTGTCATCAAATTAAAATATATACTTACATTAATACTAATAAAATATTTTTCAACGACATTCTACTTCCGGATTAGATATTCATTAGTTTATTATTCCCAGTTTAACTATGTTATTATATGAAGTCCATGTACAGTCAGCTTATATTAAAATATATTATTTTACAAAATCATTTTCACATTTTAAGTAAAGTTCTTTCTTTACAATAATATAGATTATTCAAATGTATATCTTTTATTACATTTCACATCCTTATTAAATTTTGATATATTGTAATATTATATACATACATACATATATACACATACATATTTTAAAATATGAAACGTAACTCAAAACTCTACAATACTTCACATACACTTAGTTAAATATAGAAGTACTGACGTAATACAGAGGAGACAAGAAATATGCAATATAATACTTGGAATAAGATGGGGTTATATATATATATATATATATATATATATATATATATATATATATAGAAATACATGTACTAGCTTTTTTGACGATCATCCAGTTATCTGGTGTGGGAGTTGATCCAACCATGTACCACCCGGTCGACTGAGAAATGCGGGAGAGAAATAGGGAAAAGGCGGAAAAAATAAAATAAAGCGTTCAACATATCCAATAAGATTTTAACCTGCGCGGGTGGGTAAGGATGTAGTATACAGGATTCAGTATGAGTGAGGTGGGTAGATAGGTAAAGGAGAACGGGAAAGTGGTTACATCGTTGTTATGGAAACGCAGCCTCACACGCTATTCTCGCGCAATAACTTCGTTTCAAATAATGAAACGCGCGCCAAACGATTCTGTTTTTACCAACCACTACATACACACAGCCACATTTACATACATACATTCGTACATACATACATGTATATACACACACACACACACACACACACATATATATATATATATATATATATATATATATATATATATGTATGTATATGTGTGTACACAGTAGAATGTAGATAACATGTACTTTCAATAATGAAACATTCTAAAATGTGAACTAGTGTTTTTTTTTTTAATTTAGACAGCCTCTAAAACACGAATAAATCAAAATATCATAAAAAGGAGCATTTCGTTTTAGCAACATGTTAAAAGGTCTATTCGATAGAACAAAAAAAACGTTTTTCATATGAATGTTTTCCATATTTCAAAAAAAAATATTATTTCCAAACACTTACCGTTGACAGTTTACAATGTATGAATTTGTAAAATTTAATTTATAAATATTTACAATCCATAATTTATTTAACAATTTAATCAAATCTATGTACATTAAAATTACAATAATTTTGCTTTCTTTATATCCTTTCAAAAAGATCAAGTTGGTTGATTTGTTGGTTGGAATTAAACGGCGACGCGTTGATGACTCCAAAAAGATAAACATTTCAAAAATGTGAACACGTTTGAATTAAGTGGTCCACGTTTTTATAATTTTAATGTTTCTTTAGTATCATTAGAATAAAAATTTTATATAGTTCTTTCTCTTCGAGTATAACTATACGTAAAATTAATGAAATCATTCGGTTGGTAGAAAAATAATTGCGGTTTATGACCTTCAAATTCATATACATTTCGATTTTCCTATCTGTTTTAAGTGGTCCAGAACTTTTTGATAACTAACGCCTAACTTATGAAAGCTCTCGTCCCCAGCACGAAATTTTTGGAGTCACCATTGCACCTTACGATCCTTACGAGTACTCACATCAAAAACATCATTTATTTTGTAAGAAATTTCTGCTCGTTTACCACCTGTTTTGAACTCGTACAAAAATTTTACTCTTATTTGCTTATTTTCGATTTTTAATTCAAAAATCCAATTTTAAGCAAAATTAATAGAAGAATCAAAGTCGATGTTAACGAAATACAGACCGAAAAATGCACTTTAAAATGATATTAACATGAACACGATGAAATAACACTTTCATTGAAAAAATTATGGCTTGAATTCAGAAAACAAAAACTGCAATTATTTTCCTACCAATCATTATTTATGTTATGAAACTATTTTTTTCTTTTTAACTATTAGTTTGTAGATTAATAGTTGCTAGATAATAACCAATGCCTATTAGATTTTATAATTCGAATCATTTTTAAAACTAAACGTTGTAGTAAGTTTAATTGAATTAAAATATATCTTACTTGCATAAAAATGGACCTAAAGATATGAAAAACGTATTCTTAGAATTATATTTATGATATGAAATAAGTTTTAAGTAAAAAGGAAGAAAATACATCATAGTAAAGGTGAATTAAAATGTGTAGTAGATTAAAAACTCATTTAAAGGAAAATAATCTAATATGTTTTTTAATTTACTTTTGTTTATCATTATGAATAATTTTTTTAAAAAAGTGACTTAATTTTAATTTGAACTGATTCTGTACAATGTATCAAATAATGATATTTGAACTCAAAAAGTAACAGAACGTAATAATATAAGGTCAAATGTACTAAAGAATTCAAAATGTGACATTAAAAGTCAATAATGTATGAAAAATAATACTTGAAGTTATTATTCATATATATATATATATATATATATATATATATATATATACATATATGTATGTATATATATATATATATATATATATATATAAACGCAAAGCACTAAAAAATAAAATACAGAAGCGTCCTTCGTGCTTCCTACATTTCAATTTTCAATTTTTGTAACAAGGTGTCGCGTAGATGGATAAGAAGAAGTTTACACCGTTCAAGTTTCTTAGTAAAGTGCCAGCCGACGCTGTTGCAGAATGCTTCTTTTTCACTTGAAAACACGAAGAATAGAGTCGCGAGTTCGGGAAATCTTTTTAAATACATTTTTCGCTTTTACGACGCGAACGCGAGATTTTCCATTTGCGTTGCTCCTTGTTAAAGTCTTTTATAAATAACGTAACGAGTTGTATTTTTCTCTTCCGTATTGCAATTTTTACATACTTTAGCAATATATTCATTATACATTCACAAAAATACATACATACATACATATATATATATATATATATATATATATATAAGAAGATATACAACTTTATGCAAACAAAAGTGTATTATTAATTTTTGAAAAGTATGTAATTATTTTTAGAAAGGAAAATCTGTATACATATTTGAACCTATACAAGAATAATGTAATTTAAGAATAATATGAAACATATAATCCTGAAAACTATTAATTTTTAAATAATAATGTGTATTTAATTGTGTGTATATATATATATATATATATATGGGCTGATTCAATTTAGGCTTCCACATGAAAGTATGAAAAAAATCATAAAAATTAAAAAAACACATTTTTTTATTTGAATCTTTCTTTCTCTCTTTCTCTCTCTCTCCCTATATATATATGTATATAAAATCAAAATTATCCACAAAAAAATTTCCATGACGTTGACTTATTTATTTATGACATCGAGATTTCATGGTACCCAAATATATTTATCTCATACATAAAACAGTAACGTTGTAATCTTTCTGCGATAATAATTATATAGATACAAATGAGTTTAAAAAAATATGTTTATTGTTTTATTCGGTTACATGCAGAGGCTTATAATTGATAAGTGAGCGAGTGCAGCAAACCCGGGGGGTTGGTGAGCGCAATGAGCATGTGGCGAAGCTCCCTAGTATATATATATATATATATATATATATATTGGAAAAGCATGGAGGAGTAACTGAACTGGACTAGAATAAAAGAGAAATCTTCATTCAGTAGTAGAATTTTTATTTGGAGTTGTACTGTATATTTTTATTTTTTTATCATTTTTTGTTAATTTTTTCTCAACGCTTTTTATTTTAATTACTAGAGAGCTTTTTTCACTACTCGCTACGCTCGCCATCCTCCAGTGGGCTCCTCCTCCGTTCGTTTCGCTCGCTCTCGTTAAGTGTTAACAATTTTTAAATTAAAAAATGAAAAACGAAATAAACATATTGTGTAATGAAATTTATTTGTTGATTTTAAATGAAATCGTGAAAATAGTGAAACCGAAAAGAAAACTTATTGTAACCTATTTAAAGCTCCTTGGCTTCATTCATGGTATAATCTAATTAAAAGAATTAATAGAAAAATGAATCTTGTTAATGATCATAAAATAATTCTAGAAAATTTTAAGATTAAAATTAATGGAAATAATAAGGTAATTTGTACCTCAAAAATAAGGAAAATTACAGCAATTAAAAAAATCGAAGAAAGAAAGGTAAACGAGAAGATCTAATTGGATCAAACCCACATTCAAATGGGGATGCTTTTTCTCGGTCATTAAAACTTTTTTTAGAAAGGATGGATGCTAATAATATAATAATTGAAGAGATTATTAAAATAATAAAAGCTTATTCTAAAAACTTCTGTGTACACGATATTGGTGTTTGATTTGTGTTCTTCTGTACACTGAAACTTGATACCCTGAATAAAGGTACATCTAGAGAGACCAATATACAACTGGCCGTGCCTGAATACTGTTTCATTGGAATCGACAAACATGATGATTCGTGAAACATTGGGAATGAAAATGGTTAGCGTTCTACTTGTAGAGAGTGACGGGGGGAAGTGGTGTTGCGAGGAAGTGATCTACACGAAATTTTTTTTGTTTTATGGAAATTTTACGTTGGAATTATTTTTTATACACAGAAAGATACTTTTAAATTTACATATATATATATATATATATATATATATATATATATATATATATATATATATATATATATATATATATATATATATTAAATGTGTTCAAAGTTTTAGTCTTGTTTAGAAAGATTTGTTCAATTTTTATAATACATGAAATACAATTCAATCATCCAAATAGTTTCCCTCGTTTTCTGTGACTGTCCATATCTCGGGTTAGTTTGGGACCTTTACGAAAATGACATCGGCTTAAATGCAATTCATTTTCGTACCTGAGCTACATTTCTAAAGCACAGTAAAGAGATCTGCATCTGCTGAAATAAATGATAATCTGAAGGCGCGACAAGTCGGGTGTACGGAAACACTTCTCAGTCCAAGTTAAAAAGGGTTTGCTAAGTATCAAGAGCAAAATTCAGCCAAGAGTTTTCATGCAATAAAATAACCCTCTGACTTTCTTGTCCTGTAAATGATATTTTATATACCACGTTGTTAGCTAATTGATTCACTAGATGATTGTAGCGTTCAGAAGTAATTGTTTTACCCAGTTGGAGAAACTCATAAAGTAGTACATTCTTCATATCACCTTTTCAGATGGATGTTCGGTTTTACCGTTAATATTGATGACTGTCTGGGTTCTATCCATGAATGTGTGTGTTTAATTTTGTCTCTTATAACAATTTACAAAAAATCCTTCTTCCTTTACCCGGCAAGCAACGACATATATGTATAGCTATGTTTTTTTTCCAGAGAGTTCATACAGTACCTACTATTTGAGCTTTGGAATTTTTCTTATCTCAGGTAATCGTCTGTTGCCGGATTAATTATCAGTTGTAATGCGAATTCCTCTTGCATCCGCGATGAATTTTCATTCCTAATACTAGTAATACCTTAATATTACTATATTGTAAAGTAAACGTCACATCTGTGGTTTATTTTTTATGAAATTTAGGAAATAAATACATTTAATAATCCTACAGTTCTGTTACACAAACAATGCAAATAATAGGTGTATCATATTTAAAAATCATGTACTTTTTATTAATTATTAAAATTCTATTCAAATTTATAACTTTATGTGTTTTTTTTTTGAGGGTTGTCAGATTTATCATACATTATTAAACATATAATACATTACATCAGCTTTGAATTATTTACTATTTATCTGAAATCATTGTGTTTTTCGAAGTTTATAAACATTATTGTTTATATGTATTCTATTCAATTAATGAATAAAACATATTCCATTCTGTCATTTTTTAAAAACGTAACATTTTTAATACGCAATCATAACATCTGCGTACGAATTCCAGTTATTCGTAATAACTCGTCACTGTCAAATTGTTTTCAGATAAATTCTCAAAACCGGTATGCTGGTTGTACAAACATGCCAACGTTGTAAAAACATCCTATTTATGTTTTAGTAATTATGATTTTCCTGGAAAATATTTTAGAGTAAACAACTTGTTATGGGGTTGTTCTGCATACTCGACTTCGAAGAGGTGGAGGACGTTTTACAATACGTATCGTGTTTTATTGTATGGAAACACTGTATTAAAAATTAGCTAGATACAGTTAATGAATAAATTTATTTAGCTGTACAAGTTATAAATTTTCACTTGTAATCAAACAGGGAACAAAATCACGATATCTGATATGTTTTTATGATTTTTGAAATGAAAATAGATATTTAGTAATTGCATATACTGACTTATGTAATTTCTGTTTTTAACCCTTTGACATACAAAAACGTCTTTAATAAGTCATGTCTTTCTTAAATCATTGTAAAAATTGATGTCTGTGAGACGTACACAGGTTTAATTCACTTTAGTCTAGTCACAAAGCAAATATTAGAAAGAAATAATTATATATATATATATATATATATATATATATATATATATACAGTGTTAAAATGTTAACCATATAAACGAACCCTATAACATGTCTGTTTTGAATTTATACAAAAATGACATTGAAAACCAAATAGGCTATTCGAGTGAGGACACTTTTTCTGAACATATACCTTTCATTGGTAAAAAGTAACATCATGCAAAGAAATGTCAAGTGTGCTCAAAAAATAATATAAGAAGCGAAACGATTTAACAGTGCAAAAAAGTCAAATACCTCTACATTTACCGGAATGTTTCGAAAAGTTTCACACTCTACAGGACTATTGAATCGTTGCTTAATTTGTTATTTAATTATTCTTTATTAATTTTATTTATTAGTATTGAATTATAATATTTATCAACGTATAAATATTCTTTTATTTGTTAAGATTACACAAAAGTTAAGCTGAAAAATAACTAGTATTTTTTGGTCATATAGAATTTCAATTAATTTGTATGTTAAAGGATTAATAACAAAATAAGCTAGAAATTTGTTTTTATGATTATATTTTCATTTTTATTGCATTGTTATTTACAATCAGTACAATTTTATTTATTCAGTTCATAGTTTTAAGCATATGTACAGTAAAATCTGTTAAGTAAAGCACTTATTTATGCTAATATCTCATTTATTATGCTATTATTTTTGATAACGTTTCAAAAAATTTCCTTTTTGATATTATTGAAGTATTTTTACTAATTGAAGTATGATTTATAATATGGAAAGTTTTGTAATTTCGAAATAATCGTAAAAGCATTTCATTTGATTAGAATTTTTTGGTTTCAATCGAAAAATATGCTGTATTTATTATTTAATTGCAATTATTTGAAAATATTTATTTTTAAGTTATTATTATTTAATATTTTCGTCTTATAACAGCGTTTAAGTGAACAGTGCAGTAATATTTTTAAAATAACGAAATGCATCATTTCGTTCTTTATAAAAGAATATTCAAGATTATTTTTTACACTTTACTTATTGTCTGTTCAATCTTATTAAATTATTTAAAATATATAAAAGGCCATTAAACTGAGCAAACTGCCTTTAACTAAGTAGCGTTCATTTAAATAATTTTATATTTTAATATACAATAAGAAATATAATTTATTTATTCGTTTACATTTGAATATTTCTGCAAAATATACTATAAAAAAGAACAGTTCCACGAACATGAAACGGTTCAATAATCTTCTGAGAAAAAGTTATATGTAATAATATAATTATTATGCATTCATAAAATTTCAAAATAAAAAGTTTTGCCAGCATTTTAATATTCGTGTACTCAGTATCGTGGAATAAAATAAAAAAAACGTATTTTTAATGACTCGCATGTTCATGTATGAAATATGAAAATACAGGGTTTAAAAGAATGATCCGAGGTTTTATAACAGTTCTTGAAATTTCTCGATTTAGACAATAGTAGTTTTTTATATTATCTGATCATATAAACCAAAAAAAATGTTTTTAGTTGTTTATGCTCATTTAGTTAACGATGCCATCTAAATGAGCCTTCTTTAGAGCGCCGATGTATAGAATATAATTAGTCACATAATATAATTACACATATATTATTAGTCTTATATATTTATATTTATGCTTTTACATAGAATTAGGCATTTTAATTTTCACTAAAATAAATATAAATCAGTATTTAGTGAGATAGATATTTATTTATAAATATTAAAATCATTTTTGAGCCTTTCTTTTGTAAATTTGTAATTTTTCAACTGAAAATAAATCATATAAATATATCTTTACTTATACTCTCTCTCTCTCTCTTTATATATATATATATATATATATATTGTGTACATATATAGTAATTTGCATAAATATGAATATGTATATTGAAGTACATATTCATAGTGGTTATATGTGTATGTTTAATGTATCCAAAGAATCACCAAAAGCAATTTAACTCAAAAGTTAAATAACGTTTTTTATATAAGCAACATTCTTGAAAAAGATTTACCTCTATTTTTTCCGGTACGAATAAAAAGCTTTTACATATTGTATGGTAATGCGAAAGAAACGTTCTCTGGCGGTTTTTGAATATCTTATATACATTCGTTCGAAATAAAAAAGGGTTGTTGGGATGAACGGCGAAAGGGGTAAGAACTGGTAAAGTGTATGCAAAGTATAAAGGGGCGCACTAAACCATATATATATATATATATATATATATATATATATAGTACAAGTATGTATAAAGATTCTACAGCTTATTTAAATGAGATAAGAACACTTTATTTAGTTATTTTTACATTATACACTGTTTCAGACAATGTATTTATTGTAATTTTATAATATTGTTCTTATGTTTTGTAATATTCCGGTTTTTCTATCTAAAGAACTCATTTTTTTGATTCCTTATATATCGTCATCATTCCCTGATGGATAAATCCTTTTCTGCTTTCCTCTATTTTTATTATTCTACTTTCATGCATGTTTACGACTTGTTTTCCAATATTGTTATCCCACTTGTTTAGTAGTGTGTTTCCTTCTATTTTTTTTATATTTCTTAGTTTCCATTTAATAATTTTAATTATCCGTTATCTTCCCTCTTTTCATTATATCACATTTCTTTCAATATCTTTTTTCTTGTTGTGTCTGTAACTTTTGTTTATTTTTATATTAACACCCTTTATACTCTCTTTGTCTCTATATATACATATATATATATATATATATATATATATATATATATATATATATAAATATATATATATATATATATATACATATATATATATATATATATATATATACATATAAATACATATATATATATCTATATATATATATATATATATATATATATATATATGTACGTATAGTTAATTTTGTTTATGTTATTTTATTAAATGATATTTTGAATTGTGTATAAAATTAAGTACTATATAAATAAGTGCTGTGGTTTTCAAACAGTAGATTTCAACTGACTAATGAGTCGCAAGTACCTTAAAAGGAGATATGTATACATTTGAAAAAATTAGGAATAAAAATTGTATATAAAACATCTTCTTTATAGTGAAAATGATATAATTAAATCTTAAAAGTTATTAAAAAAAAATTCCGTTAACTAAATCACAAAATATAAATTCATTTCTTCAGAAAAATTCTTTTCCAATTGAAAATTAATATAAAAAGGGAAACGACAATAAGTATTTCAATTACGAAAATTGACTTCAATAATTATGCAGTAGTAAATAAGCTGAACTTTTAATATTAAAGTAAAATAATACAGTTACAAATTTTATTTATTTTTATCACTTTCCAATTAAATATTAACTATGAAAAGTAGTTCAAATTATACAATAGAAACAATTTATTGTTTAATGTAACCACTACCCATTTTATCTTAATACATGGTAAAATGGGTGGTCACTAAAATTCATTTAGTTTTCTAGGAATTCATGTTTAAAAACCACAGGAGTTAATAACTAAAACAATGACTCATATTTAAGAAAATATTAAATTTGATCTTAAATTTATCACAAAAAATCCTTATTGAATATTATATATATATATATATATATATATATATATATATATATATATATATATATATATATATATATATATATATATACATACATTAGTGTCTATTCATTTTTGTGATAGTAATAAAATTCAATTTATAATAAGTATTGTGAATATTTATCTGACATTCTTATTAAATCTACTAAGCAAAATTCCATTGCTTTCTTTAGTAACAATTTTTCTTTACCTTTTCAGCGCATATGAATCCATATGTGGTGATTATTCAAAAAATTATTTCCCTATCTCTCTCTTTCTCTGTCTCTCTCTCTCTCTCTATATATATATATACTTATATATATATATATAAATATATTTTTGAAACCTGTATCGTTTTATGTATATGAAACTAATTTATCTCTTAGAGGTCAATAAATAAAAATGAGCTATTAAAAACACTTTAATGTTTATATTAGGTTAGTAGCAAAATAATTTCGATTTATGACCTTCAAACTTGTATACAGTTTTCTCTTTTTTGATTTTCCTAACTTTTTTAAGTGGTCCAGAACTGTTGGATGACTAACGTCTAACTTTTGTGTAAGCTTTCGAATTGTTCTGCATAGTTCTAATTCAACTAACGCCTTCAGTTAGTCGTTATGAACTGAAGAAGTATTCGTGACCTTTTGGAACCATCATTGCACCATGCATTCCTTAACAGTACCCACAGTAAAAGCATCGTTTAGTTTACGAGCAGTTTCTGCTGTTTTATCACCCGTTTTTAATTCGTACAAAAAATTCTCTTATTAGCTTCTTCTCCATCTTTAATTCAATAGTCCAATTTGAAGCAAAATTATTAATAAAGCCAAAATCGATGTTATCAAAATGGAGACCAAAAAATGCATTTTAAATTGTTATTAACATGAATACGCTGAAGTGACACTTTCATTAAAAAAAGTTAAGATTAGAATTCAGAAAACACAAACCGCAATTATTTTCCTACCAATCTAATACTTTTATGTATTCTGTTCTATACCCATGATTCATTCTAAGAAGATATCGAAAATAATTCAGTAGAGGATTAAAACAGCAGATGAAACTATATTTTTGAGATACTGTTACATGGTAATAAGTGTAATTGTAGAATTTGTGGATAAATATTTACTCATTTAATCGTAAAGGAAAAACAAAACACTTCCTTTGTATTACTTAAATGTTTGGTGTCAAATTTATTCAGTGAAATATTTCAAAGTATGTTTATAGTTTTAAGTTAAACCATAAATTTTTGTTAACAAAAATTGCATAAATTATTTCACACTTCATAAGTCCAGTTCCAGCTCTGTTTCTAAATATGGATAAAATGTTGTATATGCTACAGGAATTGAGATAATTCTTTGAAGGCGAAATATTATTATTTTATTTACAATGTTTAGAAATACTTAGATATCATTATATATAAATTTTAAGTTTCTCTATTATGGTATTTAAAAAAAAGTTAAATGTGATAAAAATGATTTTTAAAATATTTAGAATACAAATAAATTATATATATATATATATATATATGAATGTATGTATGTATGTAATCTTTTAAAAATAATAAAAAAAAACAGCACGGGGGTCTATATATATATCACATACGAAAATTTCAATTTACAAGAAAGAATGTGATATTTCAGAGTTGTGTTCATCGTGTGGTCAACACAGAAAGTCTGTAAGAATTTATCGTTGACATTGTGTAATTTATTAACTTGATAATGTATATCGTTTGTAACATTCCTTCATGTTGCTTACTATATTAGAAATTAAGATTGTGAGATTTGTGTCATCGTATATTTGATATGAAATGTTATATGTTGTTTCCATTCGAACCACTCCCCAGTTCGCTGTTAATATAATTTATTGAAACTTGTCGATCTTTTTCTGCAAATCTTTACCATCTACTTAATATATTTCAACTGTATATATTTACACAGCACATATGTGTATTTGTATAAAGGAAAAATAAACATATTTTAGAAACAATTTTCGATATACAAACAACTAATATTTTTTTTCTTCTAGAATTATTACCGTCTGGTTATTCATTCTTATTAGAAATAATATATATATATATATATATATATATATATATATATATATATATATATATATATATATATATATATATATATATATATTGCGAATGTAAAGGATTTTGAAAATTTTGTATTCATTAACGATTGTAAATTAATCATTTATGTATTCTTGCTACTTTCAAATCCCATAAACAAAAACTGATAATTAATAATCAATAATTAATCGTTTATTTTACTAGATTACAACTACCGAAATAAAAAAATTCTTATAAATTTACAATTTTTAAATATCTATTTTATTTATTTGTGTTTTCAAATGTTGTTCCTTTTCATAATAAATTTTACATTGTTCTATTTTAATTAATTCAATAAACGAAGAAATTAAATGTAGATAAATAAGGACGAAATATTTTAATAACTATTTATATAGTCTAGCTACAGATATTGTTTGTTAGAAGACTCAAAAAGTTCTGTCAGATAATTGGCGGTATAATAATCTAACTATGTCAAATATTAGAAATACAAAATAATTCCATATCGTTCAAAAGGATGCACTCGTAGCTATTATTTAAAAATGAAATGGGTTTCTTTGAATGATTTTTTCATTGAATAGTGATTATTAAAAATGACCACAGACAATTTGCATTTTCAGTATATCAGTAATCATTCATTAATTTCATATATGAGCAGTTAATTGCATTATCTAATTATAAAAATGCGTCATTATTAATTGATAACTTAAAGTTTTATTTAAATTTTTTATTTTAATACAAATATGCAAATACATAATGGTAGTATTATATATATATATATATATATATATATATATATATATATATATATATATGTATATATATAAATAGAAAGTAAAAATTGTAACCCTATTTATTTCGCATTCTGTACTTTCTATCCAATACATCATTAGTTTTAATTTTTTTTTACTTTTATCTTTTTATGTCAATTACATACCTATTTGAATAATTTAATTTTCTCCAATGTTGATAATTTTGATATTAATTAAATAATATAAATACAAAAAATTAAGAAAAGAATACCAATGACATAATTATTTAATTAAAATGGTACACAGCTTGGATTTTGTATTATTAATTTTATGATTTAAGTAACAAAAATCTAAAAAAATGGAAATAAAATCAAAATGTTGGTATATTGACCTACAGTACAGTTAAAGATTTATTAATGCACCTCTCCCTCTTTCTCTCTCTCTCTCTATATATATATATGTATATATATATATATATATAGAGAGAGAGAGAGAGTAAAACAAATGAGTTAAATGAATTTAAAGGGAATGGAGATTTTTTCCTTTTTTTATCATTACCTACTAACCCTTATTTCAAGCAATGCATATTTATTTTCAGTACCCTGTATATGTATAGACATATGTATATATATATATATATATATATATATATATATATATATATATATATATATATGAATGTATACATAAGATGTATAATACGTATAATATCTGTGAATAATCGAATGACCTTTTCTTATATGAAATTTCAATAGCTTGCCTTTATATGCATCGTAGTCTATTGATATTTAAGAATATCAAAAGACGACTTGAGTGGATGAGTTCGTATCCCGCCACTGTCATCCGTATCATCTTTCAAACGTCGCTCGAAGCCAATAAGAACACAGAGGATAATGCAGACATATTCGACGCTGATGATATTCTAGCTGCCATTGCCCCTAAGGCAAATGGCATATACCCTATTTCTCTGTGTTCTTTTTTGTCATATATTTTTTTATGAAAATATATATTTTTCAGATAGATTTTATCAAACACGCACACACACACACACACACACACACACACATATATATATATATATATATATATATATATATATATATATTGATTACATAAAGGTAGTATTCATTTAGAAATATGTCAAAATGATTACTAGTTCAATATTGTCTTCAGTTTTAAATTAAATCAGGTTGTATCCAAATAAAACCCTAATTATTATCTGATTTTTTTTAATGCATATAATTTGAAATTGACGAGATAACTACATATTATATTGAGTGCATTTTAAATATATTTTTTTAACATTTTACTTTAGATTTGTTTGTGAAAATTATAAACAAGTTAAATTTTGAAATAATTCCCTTCTATTTCGACTAAATCTATTTTTGTTGTTTTTTTTATTTACTAGATCACATTTTTTATTTTAGTATAAACTGGATTTTGTATACTTACACATCTGTCATAGAAATAAGGAAAAGTTCTTTCAGTTTGAAGACTTAAAACGAATTTATTGTGTCATTGCATTCTTTTGGATTGTTTTGATTTAACATTATTAAGATAATTTTTTAGTTCGAAAATTTAGTAACATTTAGATGTGTACTATGTACTGTGCAGTTCTAAGATGAAAAGTTGGTTGTTATTTTTGTCAAACTTAACAGGAAACGAGAAAAAAATATTTTAATTGTTCTGAATTGATTTTAGTTATCAAAATATCCAACACAATGACATTCGACACTAAACCTTATAAATTTATAAATTAGTTTTAATTTTCTTTCGATCTTAGAATCATGTTAATAAAAACATATTAAATATTATTATTTTTTTAGTGTAATTGATTATAAATTTAACCCAATGAATTATTAAGTTTAAAGAATAAACCAATTCGGAAAGATTGATGGTGACGATCAGTTTATTTCTGATATAATTATATTTTATTTTCTCTGAATTTAGTTTAATTTCCAATTAATCAATAATAATTTAATTGAAAATTTCTCATTTATTCGAATCCTTTTCATGTTTTACTACATATCACACTATGAAGTATTACAACCGTTCTTTAATTATCTAATTAGTTTTGAATCAGATTTTTCGAGTTACATATCTTCTTTAACCCTTTCAATATGATATTTTTGTTTTGATTAATTTTACTAAATGATAAATAATTGCATTAAGGGTAGTTAAATTTGGCCAAAATTTTTGTTTAAGAATTTTTTGATATTTTGTACAAAAGATATAGTCATAAAAAGTTTTGTCCTATCAGTATTTTATAGTGGGTTCACTATATAAAGTATTTCCATGATGTAATTTTTGAAAATCGGTGGAACATTTGTATGTCGTTAGTAACTATGTAGTAGTATAAAATTTATTATGTTAACGTTTTCTTTTAACATTTTTTGATTAATTTGTATTAAAAAATCAACTATGCTATTGATAAAAGCAATTTATATAGATTGTAAATGATAAAAAAGAAATTTATCGTATTTTTATCTTGTTTTAATTAATATTTTATTTTTATTTTAATTTAACTTTATTTTACATACATTGTATACAAGAAAAAAATGAAATGAAATAAATATTACGGTAATAAAATATAGATTTTAACTTGTTTCAATATAAAAAATGATCAAGCATTTTTCGATTCTTGAAAAGTGAAAAAACATATTTAATGTTCATTTAACCATAAATTCGTACCTAACACGAGATTTCCTTATAAATAGAACGCTCAAAGTTCGTCATTTGTGCTATATTTAAAAAGTATGCAAATATATAACGAACGTCTGTCTGAAAGAACATGCGGGTACATGAACATGTCTGACAAGAAGTGCAACAAAAAATTACATAGAAACACCTCTGTCTACGAGTCAATACACGATAATACAATTATTGTAATGGTTTACGAACTTAAAAGCTATACAGCACTTTATGTATAATACATATCCGTCGATTGTGTTTATCTGTCTTGCTTTAGTCACTGGAACACCTGTGCTGAA
>CM068315.1:7314295-7446795 GCA_034766995.1 Acanthacorydalis orientalis
AAGCAGGTGAAAATGCCGGAATCAATTAACTAACAATACGCACAATGAGGTGTACATTATCTATTCTATTAGTTGATCTATGGAACGCAGCAAATGTATCTAATACACACATACATTGTGTTCATTTCGGACAAATAAAATGTGTATATGTATTATGCATTCGAGTATACGTGTACAGAGTGTGTTTTGAAGTGAAGATACATTCAGTTAATGTCTGAAAATGAGAATATAACTTTCACAGATGATTTTTTTTCACCTCACAAACCATAAAGAATCATGTACAAAATTGTTCACTAATTTTTAATTGGTTCTTATACTCATTTCAATGTAGATGTCATCATCCACAGCCTAGTAATTCGAAATGTGCATAAACGACACTCAAAATTGATCATTAATTATTTATTAAATATTTTTTATTAAAAACTATTTCTTGTTTTCTTCAATGTAAAAAGAATTCATTTTCGAAAGCAATTTGGCCAGTGTTATAATTGTATTGTGGTGAGAATATAACTTAACAATTTGAACTAGAATATTGATACTCGTTTCGAAAATATTTAAAATTGTTCTCAATATAAAATAATGTTCAAATAGATTTACCTGAAATTACTATTTAGTAATATTATATTATATATTAACTTTTGACATATGTGATACTTTAGTAAGAAGATAAGTTGTTAATCCATAATGATCTTAGATGTTGTTATATGTCTAAGAAACCTAATTAAAAATCTACAACTGTACAATTAAATTATGTAAACATTAAGTGAAATTTTGTGTACTACACTAAATAAACTTATAAATATGAAAAGAACACAGTTTTGATACTGTACCTAAATTCACCTTCACAAATGAGTTATTTTTTCCACCCCACAGGTCACACAAACGTTTTCTATTCATTTTTTTTCTAATAAATCATTATTAAACATTTTTATTTCTTAGCAATTAACAATTTTCAATAATTATTTATTAAACAGTCATTCGTTCAACGCCTCAAAGCCTCTATCTTTTATCCGAGTAGGGATTCCATCAGTTACCCGACAGATGGAACAAATTTATATAAAATAATAGGTGATATTTTGAGGATTGAAATTATTTCATTTTTCCATAAATATTCATTTTCTATAAAAGAGAGACATAATTAATTTATACACCTAGTATATATATATATATATATATATGTATGTATATATATATATACTTATAAATATATATATATATATATATATATATATATATATATATATATATATGCATGATTAATTAAGTATATAATCATTTTGGATTACGTACAACATATTTTAGTAATCTGTATATCCTTTAAGCACATTCCATATAAAAATTGATTAATAACGTGTACTAACCTATCGAATTAATAATATTTAATAATGTGACGTTGATTGCAAAAGAAATTACACATCTGATTTTCAACTGAGTTCACTCTGTATGTAAAAATGTATATATGTGTATATGTATATATATATATATATATATATATATATATGAGGGTACATCTGTGTATGAATACAGGTGTACATCTCTATGTATATATGTATAAAATCTGTCATGACGGCTTTTTCTCTTTATAGATCCTTATGTACCATCTCGTCGTTGTATAAAGACGAAGGCATTGTACTTTAAGAGTTGTTTCAGAAATATAGAATTGTAGATTTGAGATAGGAAAAACTGGATATCTTCTTGTATAAAATACAAACGATTGATATTTTTTTTGTTTTATAAAGAATCTCCATTAGTAAGCAACTTAGATAAATGCGGTTTGTTCAAAGTTCAGATATACAATATCTTCAAATAATTGACTATGTAATAGTAATGTTATTTGGATGTTGTTGTGTGACTAAGTACAATGATATACAGACAGTTATATATATATATATATATATATATATATATATATATATATATATATATGTGTGTGTGTGTGTATTTGGATTTGCCTGTTAAAATAAAATTATATTAATCAATACCAATAATAAAAAAATAATACAACATTATATATTTGTTTTCATTTAGTGATTAATGAAAACTATTAGTTTTTTATTTATTAATTAAATAAATAGTTTTGATAATACAGTACATTTATTGAATTTTTTTTGGTAGCTTCGTTGAAATAGTATATTTACATATGTTCTTTTTTTATTTTTCGACATAATATGAATCGTTTTTTTTATATTATGTCGAAAATTTGATATTATTTCGATTTGTTATTTGATCTACCGTCAAATAACAAATCATGAAAACAATTTGTTTTTGTTTAATATCCATATATTTTTTTTATTTTAGAAAACTCTTCTCATTGTAATATTTATATTTTTGTATATATTATTACAGTTCAATAGTACAACCATGCGAATCCAAACCCTTTATTGTTTTTTAGTATTATTTTGTAAATAATTATTTTTTTAAAAAAATGTGCAAGCAAAATCATGTAATTTTGTTTTTTTTTTTTATAAATAAATTAATATTAAAAACATTTTTTTGGATGTAGGCGTTAGATATTTATTGATATGATTGCGTAGTGATATTTATGATAATTAAGTTGAATTTCTATTTTAGTTTAGAGCTCTTCTTGTGAATTTGAATATTATGTACTGAATATCAACTGTAATTTTCTCCTTTTGAAGTATTTAGATACTATATTTATTGTATTATATTTCTGTGCAACACGTTATTTATGATTATTTCTTTGGAACCGGTGCATTACATTTGATTTCGCCTTTTCTATGACCCGTCTCGGTTTTTGATCATCTTTAGATCGATATCCTAAATCCATTTAATTACAGACAAATATTAAAAGTCCATAATATCTGCTTGAAGATGATGTAAATGAAAATCTATCAAGAAAAGTAATCATTTAATTACAAATTATTTCTTATTGTTTCTTTACTGTACTTATTTTCAGATCAGTTCATTCCATTCAGTTATATATATATATATATATATATATATATATATATATATATATATGTATATGTATATATATGTATATATGTATATATGCATGTATGTGTGTATTTGTGTGTGGGCACACGAGGAAATAAATATATGTTTCATTTTTAATTGATTGATTTTTTAACTACATCATGTACAAACGTCTAATTGATAGCATATAATTAATAAATTTGTTAACGTGCATAACAAATATTTTATATACTAGATTCAATTTATAGTAGGTAATTTACTGACATAAATCATTTTATATTTTAGTACATGAAGAAATTACTGGATAAGATCTACATACTGCTTTTGCGTTTGTTTCATTTTAGTGTTATCATTGTATAATATGTATTTTAATAATTTTTACATTCACAATAATTTAGGGTAATAATTATATATATATATATATATATATATATATATATATATATATATATACTTGGTGTTAAATTTAGAACAATGAGGTAATAAATTTGTAATTTAATCAAATGTGTGTGTATAGTGTGTCTGTGTATATAAAGAAAGAAAGAGATAGAGCCAAAATGATTCAAAATAATAGTTTTTTGTGTGTTTTTGTGCTGTAAGTATGATAGCATCGCCATAGACATGCGCATAAGCAACAAGGAAAAATCATTAATACTTGTTTATTGAAAATTGTTCAACAGAAAATATTTTTGTGGTTTATGAAATGAAAAAAAAATTATTTTTGAATATATAATGTCATTCTTTTTTCAATATATTTAAATAATTTCTAATTTTTGAATGAGTATTTATAAGTGATTTAATAATATTAACTCTTATTTAGTACTGTGTAGTATGATTTTTTAAAGTTTATATTATTCTATATATTTTTGTTTAATTATATTATATTTAAAAAGATATTTATAATTCGATTTTATTCTTGTATATTATTTATGTTGGAGGAAAAGCATGTGTCATTGGTAATAATTTACGTTTCGTATGTCGAGAATAAATGTTAAGAAGCAATTTTAAGAAAACAGCAATTTATAAGAAGCAATACATTCAATAAGTGTTAGTTTCTTGTAAATACTAAGACCTTTTGCTTCAGGAATACTTTGTTATGTACTGCGAAATAAATTGAAACCACGCCAATAAAAATTTTAATTGTGAATGAAGAAACGTAACCGTAGCACAATTTTTAATTAATAATACTAGAAGCATTTACATCCAGTCCCTATTTCACTTCTGATTTATGAGATATTAGATTTGTATGATCAGAAAAGGGAATTTATTTTACAGTAGAATTAAGTTCATATCTATTAAAGATCAAATAACACATTTTTTAAAAAAATTATAAACCTTTTTGGTCAAATTAAATATGAAAATATTTTGACATTGAAATGTCTTTCTGATTTCCGACTCTAAAATATTTATCTATAATCGGCTGAATAGTTTTTGTCCTTGTACATTCTATTAAAGCAATTGTTATCATGAACTATCATACATACGGGCCAACACACCTTTGAGTTTCTTTCTCTGTCAGAACAGTCATTCTAAAATCTTAATTGGTTTATCCAGTCAAGCCCATAGTTTCAAAATTCAGTTAGATATAAAACATTTTTCGTTGTTTTAATGGCATTCGTCCGATTTTATCACCTAAGTTTCTGTTTTTCACTACTAATTCCAGTATCTATGGTATCTTTTGAACACATCTACTATCTGAAATTGGTACACATGCCGAAACTAGTAGTTGGGAATAAAAATTCAAATAATCCAAAAAAATAAATACCGCCAGGTCAGTACACCAACGGAATCACAGATATAAAAACATAAATTGATACTGTGAAATTATCGTTTATAATATAGAAGAACTTGGAAAAAAATAAAAAATGTTCAGTTTAATGACTTTGCAAAGTTGGTCGTTAAACATAATTCTGTTTTTGTTTATTTTAATTGTGGACTAAGTCACTTACTTTTCAGTACACTTTGTTTTTCTGGAAAAATGCGTGTACCTATCTGATTTTTATATAAAATTAAAATTAATTTCAAGGTAAGTAACCGTTAAGTCAACTTCTTTGCTTAGAGCTCCCAAACGAACAATTATATTGCTATTAGAAAACAAAATCTGTAGAGAAATCAATTACAAAGAGAACGAAAAATATTAAGGAGAATCTGTTTATTGGTTGAAAATACAATGGATCAGATTTCTAAAAGATGCCCCTTATCAGATGTTTTATAAAACATCTTTAGATGATAGTGCAGAATTTCAGATTTTAGATCTTTCGTCCGAAAAAGGAAGGTCGAAAATATACGAAAAAATTCAATTATTTCCATTTTATACGAATATTCGTCCTCTTACAAAGGAGAAAAACATATGGATATAATGAATTTTTTACCGTATATTCCGCCAATTTTATATGAACAGTTTCTTACTCTCAGAAAATCACAAAAATAAAATAATGTTATTGAAGAAGAATAAATCTCTAGTATTATTCTAAATTAAATTAACATGATTATAAATAAAATGTAAGTGAATACTGTTGTTTATAATTTACTTTTTTGATTAGAACTGAAATATTTTTTATTATAAGTCATTTTTAATATGTTTGAATATTTTTGAAAATAGTCTGTCATATGAAGTATCAGAAAGCATATATTTTTTCATGATACTCATAAAAATTCATAATTACATAAAATATTTACATTATAACAGTAAGTACTGTGGAAAATATTTTGTTACATAAATATATTTTATTACACACAAACACTTAGGTATAAATATCTCAATACAAAAGATACGAGTCCACTGTCATAATTACCGGCAAATATATGCATATATATATATATATATATATATATGTGTGTGTGTGTGTGTGTGTGTGTGTGTGTTTATGTATAAATTATATAATTTAACATTCTCTGATTAAAAAGTGATTCGTTGTCTGTCTGTTTTGGTGATTATCTAATTTTCTTACGCTCATAAATATTATTATCTTCAGCTGAGAAAATGTTTTGTCTCGAAACACTGAAACACTTTCAAAGAAGATAACGTTTTAAATGAACACATAGAAAAATGTATGCGACATCATCTATTTAGTAGCGAAAAAAGATTATTGAACAAGTTATTGAACATCGTTCGACAGTGTTATATCGACGTTATTTCGATAAAACCGAAATCGAAATGTACAATTGAAAATGTTTAACATTATATATATATATATATATATATATATTTAACAAATCTGTTCATGATACAAGTATGAATCGAGATTCTGTGCGGTAAATCTGAGTCGGCACATCCATAAGTATCTTTGATGTCATTGTGTGAAACAATGGCACTACATTACCGATAACGTCTCGCCGTATTTCTTTTATTGGAACAGAAACAAGAATTATACGTTACTCTCTTACATTTATATTTACTGCTTAATGCGAAACGATCATATAGTATGGCTCCTCTTATCTTTTATATCAATGTAAACGCATGACATATTCGAAGTATTGTTTAGGACACATCTTCATGTATTCATTTACTTCCTTATTTCGTTAACATTCTTTTGAAGGAAATGTGCCGTTCAAGCCAACCGTTAGACATACTTGCCTGTTGAATGTGAAATTCAAGATGCGTTTGTCAGTTTCTGTTTCATAGATAATAAAGTCGTTTGATTCATTTCTCACGATTCGCAATAAATTTTATATAAAATAGCATTGAAGAATAGAACATATTTCATATGACCGGCTTTTATATTTTATATTTTCTATTCAGCGTATAAACAGTATCCATTGCATACAATTTTAATATGTAAATCTTATCTTATTTGTGAGATTTAGTTTATCATTCTTTTGTTTCATTGCAGCAATATTCATTATTTTTTAACTTTACTATATTTTTCGAAAAAACGTGTTTTTTTATGCACACAGCTTCTAAATGACTTGAAATCTTTCAAGGTTTTAAAATAAGGCTAATTTCTATCATTAAATACATTTATATATATATATATATATATATATATATATATATATATACACCGTATTATACATATATATATATATATATATATATATATATATATATATATATATATATATATAATACACAGAACCTTTGATTTACATGGTAGAGTGGTTCCCCAAAAGTACCGTGTAAATCGAAATCGTGCAATTCAAGTCTAGATCACATATTAAAAATAAGGTATAGGTTTTAAAAATGCGCAATGAAATAATATTATTTATTTTTAGTAAAATTAGAGAATATATTTTACAGATTAGTCTGGAAAACATTAAATATAAATAAAAAAGTGTTCATTCTGTATCATCTTCACTTGTTAATTTTCTCTTCTATTCACATCTTAACTTTTTTAATACATTTTCCAAAGACATGGCGGGAACTGTTCTATGAAATTTTCTTATCATCAATTGTTTCAAATCTTCACTCCTCATAAACTTCCTAATATTGAGATAAAAAATTATATAAGTCCCATCCACATTTTGATCTTCTTTCCATGTTTGGATCATTTTCAATGAAGAAATCATCCAGTTCTTTAGCCATTGCACTTCTTGTATCTATAGTATTTGCAGCTGTTGTTATCTCGATTTGATACCGTTACTTCAGTTCAGAAGAAAAAAATGTGAAGTTGAGAGTTTATGTTATCTGTAGGATGCAAAGAAACAAGAAACTCTTTACAATGCTGTGTGCTTATTATTTTGCACAGAAATTTAAATATAGAGCTTTTTTAAATACGCGAAAAAGTGTTTAAAAACAATTTTTTTTGCAATATTTTGACCGTGTTAAACCGAAATAGTGCCGTGTAAATAGAAATTTTTTAGCATTCCTTCAACCGTGTTAAACCGAAACCGTGTAATTCGAGTACCATGTAAATCGAGGATTGGATATAATATATATATATATATATATATATATATATATATATATATATATATACATATATATATATATATATATGAATATCAATACATTTTTTCTAGATTTATATCTTTAACTGTAACTGATATATAAATACTAATTTTAATTCTGTTTGTTTCAGGTATATAATTTTTCTTCATCTTACAAGTTACAATGCAGCACTCCTGTAAAATTAGACGTATGTATAAATGTATATTCATGTTACAATATTTTTTTAAAAAAATAAGTGAAACATAATTTGTTATATTTTTAAAACTTTTTAAACTTCAATTAATAATTGAATTTATATTTCGGTTCGTTATATAAAATATAACAAAAATAATAACTATTACTGTTAAATTGAAAAAAAAACAATATATATATATATATATATATATATATATATATATATATATATATATATATATATATATATATATATATGAGTAAGAATAAAAAATATCAAATCTTATTCGATATGGTAAATTAACAATTAATTTTTTCAAATGTTCATATGATAATTAAGACAGATAAATGATTTCGTAATAATGATTTATACATTGAACCAATCAACAATAATCTATAATTATCTGTAAAAGAAATGAACTTTTATGTTAATTAATTATTTGTGTCAAAATGTGCTGAATAAGTGAGTGTAACCAATTGGAAATAACAACATTGTATAGTAATTATTTATAAATAAAAGTAGCTAATTTCATCTTATATATTTATATAAATCAATAGACTAATCAATTATAATTGTATTTTTTAACCTTCTTTTAAGTATATGTTATTATTCATATAATATATTAGTCGTAAAAATAATTCGGTTTCTTTAAATTAAATAAAGCATAACTTTGTTATAATTTAAAATATTTTCTTATCGTTGTAAGATTTTGAAGTGTCGACCTTAATATTTAAAAACACTGTATAGTTTGGTCAAGCAGTTGGCATAACCTCATAAAACAGTAAGGAATGTGATAGCGTCTGAAAAGCAGCATATTAGGCATTGCATACTTTTCGCATTCCAGTTGAAAAAACGCTGCCGGAGCCACTGGCATGATTTTTTTTACCTTTAGAGAAAGGTGTAGAGACGCATACAACATGTAAAAAATTCTGAAAAAAATGAATGAGGTCCGAAAATGCATTCCAACTTCATTGACTTGAAACTATCATTTTTTTTAATAAGAGATTCGTCAGTTCATTGACAGATGAATATATTAAATTATGGGGTTTTTTTTGAAGATTGAAATATATTCCATTTTCCTTAAACATTTATTTTCTATAAAAAAGGCAATGAATTATATGAAATTATATATATGAAAGGGAATGAATATGTACATCTAATATTTTATTGCAGAGTTTGTTCTGATAATTTTTTATATATTAATGAAAGAAAATTTTATTTTAATTATATGAATCTAAAATTGAAATTAAGTATTATCAGTTGTTTCCGCTGTGAAATATTTAATAATTGAGTTAAATTTTAAAACATTTAATTTGATTACTAGTTACTAGTATAATTTATAATAGAAAAAAAGTATATTTATTTTTTTTCGTTTCTGTAAAATAATTAGTTATAAAATACTCCGGCCATTTTTGTTAAAATTACATTAATGATATACCATTTTCGTGTGTTTAGTCTTACTGACGTACCCTTTTCAGATAAATATACTTTAAGGGTCGTTTTAATAATATTGTTTTATCAACTCTAGCATAAAACCTGTTATTGGTTTATTACTACATGTATGATATGAATTGAATATAAACGTACTAACGAGAATAATTTTTAGAAATATTTCTAAGATTATTAAATATCTGATAATCACTTGAAACGATTCGACCTAGAAGCCTTATTGCACAGAACTTTTAATTGACCTATTTGTAATTTTGTAAATCAAGTCAAGAATAGATTTCAGAATTTGGAATAATTATTGTTAGTATTTTTTCGTGTTCCTTAGCATTTTACAGTTCATTTTTTAAATAATTATCTGCAAAAGTTTAACTATTATTAGATTTTCAAAAACTTTAATACTTTTTGAAACATCTTATTCTCTAATACACATTTTCCAGAATGTACTACAGTAGTTCATAAATTGATAATAGAGTAACATATTGAAAAAGTTATTCTTTAAAACTATAAACAATAAAAACATATATAAATATCACAATATAAAACTAGGGGGCTTCGTCCCCTGCTCGCTTTGTTCACCAACCCTTCACTGCGCTCACCCACTTCTCAATTATAGGCCTGTACATGCAACCGAATGAAACAATGAACATATTTTTAAACTCATTATGTCTATATAATTATTATCAGATGTATAGCAACATAATCGTAATATATATATATACACACATATGTGTGTCTATATATATATACACATACATATGTGTGTCTTTATAAACATGACAGTAGATCATTTTTTTCTACCTTTTATTTTTGTGTGGTTAAATACTACTTTATATATATATATATATATATATATATATATATATATATATATATATAGAGAGAGAGAGAGAGAGAGAGATTTAATAATACAAAAGTTTTGCAATTATGAATTTCGATTTTTATAACCAAAAGTATTCAATAATTTTCATCAAATGAAAATTTTTAATTAGAAAGTAGGTGTGTTTTGTGAGCCACTGAAAATTAATTTTGTGAAAATTTATTTAACCCCTTGACATACATGTCTCTGCTACGTCAGTTGTTTCTTATGCCACTGTAAATATTGATGTCTTTGAGACGCATGTAGATTTAATTCGCTTAATATAGGTAAAAAGCAAATATTAGAAAAAAAATTATATACATATATATATATATATATATTCAGTGTTAAAGTGTGAACCATAGAAACGAACCTTGCATTATACCTGTTTTGAATTTGTACAAAACTGACAGTGAAAGCCAAATGGGCTTTTCTAGTGAGGACACATTTTCATGAACATATACCTTCCACTGGTAAAAAGCAACATCCTACAAAGAGATGTCAAGTGTGCTCAAAAAATAATATAAGAAGCGAAACGATTTGATAGTGTAAAAAAATGTTAAATACCTGTACATTTACTAGAATGACTCGAATTACTAGATTTTCGAAAAATTTCATACTCTACTGGACTACTGAATTATTGTCTAATTTGTTATTTAATTATTCTTTATTAATTTTACTTATCAGTATTGAATTATAATATTTAGCAATGTATAAAAATTGTTTTCTTTGTTAAACTTACACAAGTGTTAACCTGAAAAATAAATAGTTTTTTTAGGTCGTATTAAATTTCAATTAATTTATGTCAATGGGTTAATCACAGTGTTAAAACGTATACTTGTAAATACAGCAATCTTTAAATATAAGTTTTACTTCGCGATAAATAGTTATTCTTTAACTGAATTCCACAGAGTCGTAGTGGAATCTTTCGATACAATGATTAATAAAAATATTTCTAAAATTCAAAAATATATCAATATGTAAGTTTTGAATAGAAATACACTTTGTGTATTTGCGTACTGTCAACAATTAAATCCAAATCTTACCTGATTATTTGCATCTTGCTAAGAAATTATGGAAACGGTTGATTTCGTTTTAAACATCATCTCAAAGTACACAGGCCATCTGTTTTCTAAAAGCATGAGATAGAACCAGACAAAATTCAGAATTTTACATAAAATTTAACTAATTAAAAACAAAACTTTCCACAATCAGACCAAATATTTCCGTTGTAACTTCACATAAACATCATTCTTCGCATAGCAAGAAGTAAAATTGTAGTAATAAAAAGTTGTATGCGCACTGAATAAATAAATCTTTTCTATTTTCATGGAATTATATATATATATATATATATATATATATATATATATATATATATATATATATATATATATATTATTCTAACTTACACTACATGCATGTTTAATAGTGTTTTTTTTTCTATGAGAACACTTTATTTTTAAGTTGTGGTAATAAGATGTATTCACTATTTAGTAGAAAAGGTCAACAAAAAAAAATAACTAGAAAATGGTCCACAGACTACTAGAGATTAATTTTAGAGTACTTACAAATATATATATATATATATATATATATATATATATATATATATATATATATACATTTATTATTTTGAATATTCCATAATTTAGATCCTAAATCGGCTATATACATTCTATTATTTGATTTTAACTGAACATGATCAAAATTGTAAACTCTTTCAAATGAATTAAGCACTTAAATTAAAAAATATATATATATATATATAAAATACTACCAATATAGTCTATAAAAATATTTATTTGAAATTTCTAATTTATACTTTCATATTTAATTGAATTTCACATATTGAAAACCAAATGTATTTATTTGTATTATTTATGTATATTGTCAGGAAAAAAACTAATTTTTATTATAAATCCATTTCGAACGAACGTCAAAAGGAAAGTATATGAGTAAGATTACACTAATTTGATTGTTTTTTACCACACAAACCATCTGATTGGCTACATCTTTCTGCCATGGATTTACATTCATATTCTTGTACAAGACGCTCATTTGAAAGGATTTAAATATTACATGAGAAATAATTTCATCGTTTTCTTTGAAAATGCAATTTTATTGAAATGGTTTTTGCGTATTTCACAGAAACATATATATATATATATATATATATATATATATATATATATGTGTGTGTGTGTGTGTTACAGTAATTTATATTTATAATTATATATATATATATATATATATATATATGTTCCATTTTATAACTATTAGTTATAATTTATACCATGAAAATTATTGTTAGCTTATTTTCAGTTTTAATTGATAGTTATAGTTGTAAGTGAATCATTATAATACTTTTTTTAATTAAATTTTCCAAGTGTGTGAACAAACAATTCAAGTTTTAATAATTAAATGATAAATAATAATTCGATTCATTTATTTATTTCGATCTTTGAGCATGCTGACACCTATGTCATTTAAATTGATACTTAAATAAATATTGCACTTATTTTACAATTATAACTCAGTGTATACATTTTTAAACGTTTCTTTAAGGAAATACATGACTGAATGTTGCAGTTAAATTTTTTGATAATTTTTTGCAAAAAAACTGCGAATTTTAGTAATTATTGCAATGTAAAATTTATAGTTAAAAATAATTATAGAAGTACTCAAGATATATTCTCTATCACAAAATTACCTGAGATGTAATAATTGGAGAATATTAAAAGTTTTCTTTTATAAAAAGTATCTATAGTTGAATAGGAAATAGATGTGAAAAATGATATTTAATTCTTTTTTTTATAAGGATTGTAGAATATTAAGTAATTCTATAAATACATAAATATTTTATACTATTTAAAGATATTGATGCATACGAATTAAATTTTGCTAATTTTTGAATCGAAATACATGAATACAAATAATTTATTTAATGTTTGTAATAGATTGGATTTATATATTTTAAAAATATTGTTGCAAATTAAAAAATAATATTTTACGTTTACTTATTGGATACACTGAATGAATCCATTTGAGAGAAATTATATATACACGTGAAGATTTATACGAAAATTGAAGAAAAAAATATTAAAAATATATTTTGACAGTGATAAAAAAAATTCTAATATAGAATCGGAAACACTCGTGCTGATTTTTTGTCAAATAATCAAAAGACATTTTTCTGCTGATTGGAAGCTCGTGATTCCCAAAAGATTAAGGGCGTTATTCGATAACTGATAACTGGAATCTTCCAGCCTCGAACCATCGTTTCTCCACTGCCACGTAATATCTTTGATTTAGAGAAATCGTAGTGGTGAGGTGGGCGAGGCGCACACCGGCAGCGTTTCGCGAAATTGATTATCTGTCAGCACAAAAAGTGCATTAGTTCGAATCCTGTCGAATGATTTCTCGCGTCGATGTATCCTTTTTAGAAATATCGTGCCTACCTGAACGAATATATCAACGAGGAGGCATTATTCAGCGTATTTTTCTTTTTTATTTCTCACTCGTTCACAGTCTGTTTTTTATATATCTTGTCATTGTAAAATGATAAATTAATAAGGAAATCAAACAGTGATACAATCATCTTTCCTTTATATATATATATATATATATATATATATATATATATATATATTTTTCAAAAATATTGAAATGTTTAATTTTAATTAAATAGAAATTAATTGGGCTTAATTTATGACTTGATTCTCTTTAAAGTTATATCAATTGTAAAGTAAATATATACAGACCATTGCAGGATTTAAATCGATTGGTAATATAATTAAAAAGAGCTATTTTTATAATAATAAACCCATATTTCTCTTCACTTTGTCCACAGGACAAAGTGGCAAGTATCTCTGATGACGAGAAATATTTGTTTTGTCAGTTCCATAGGTTTCAAGTTTAATTTATTAAATTTCTTTCGTAGGTATTTTATATATTTAAATATATTATGTTGTAAAAATCAATAAATAGTTATTTCTCTCTATGTTTCTTTCTATTTTCCCGTCAATTTTAACGGGCTAAATACTAGTAATTATATATAAATCTACAAAAAGATAAAACGAAAATATCGGAAATTTAAAAATATTCTTAAAATTCCATTCCTACTTAATTATATACTTTATATTATTACTATTTCATCTTTGATTTTCTTCTGTTTGAAAAGGATTGAATCGTTTTGAATGTTTAAACTTATAAATTCAAATCGATTGTCTGAATCTATTCTGCAATTTCGATAAATTTAATGCAAGTGAATAATTAAATAAAACTATTGGCGGGTTAATTAATATCATAATATTATTTTAGTATATTTTAATGAAATATGGAAATTACATTAATAGTAGGAAAACTTTCTTTTGAATCCTTGATTTCTTGATATCTCTTGCATTTATAATTTATAATAAATATTTGACACATTAATGTGTTTTTCTTATTAAACTATATATATATATATATATATACATACATTCATTTTAATATATATATATATATATATATATATATATATATATATATATATGTCTTAATACATGTATCTCTAAATTTTCTATAAATATAATTGTTTCAATAGTTTCATTTGCTATAAAATATAAGTGTTGAGTATATGTTTTTGTTTGAGTATTAGGTTTTTATAGTGTAGATTGTTTAACATAAATTTACAGTGCGAAAATTTGTAGAAAAGTGTTGAAACTATAAAAGGAAAATTAAAGTTAATCTAAAAGTACTAGATACCTCTAATTATCCAATGGTCATACCATTAAGACTATACTCTGTTATATATATATATATATATATATATATATATATATATATATATATATATATATATATATATATATATATATATATATATATATATATATATATATATATTATCATCAGCCTCTGTCAGTCCACTACTGCATAAATGTCTCTTTCATGATTTTTCATTTTGTACGATTTAATGTCGTATTCTAGGTTTGGGATCATGACTCGTCACGCTGATCCCACTTATATATTGGCAATTAACTCTTTATTTTAGCCGGGAATAATTTTTAAGTTTTCTCTGTGTGGTTAAACCCACCGATATTTAATGAATATCACACTACATCTTTCCTGCGAGTCTCATTCACACCTTTCCGCTACTTTAGGACAATGATGTAAGAATTTAGTGAAGGATATATATATATATATATATATATATATATATATATATATATATATATATATCGGTTATTGTCTTAAAAATTATACAAAGATATGAGTTGCAAATTATTTTTTGCATGTATTTTATTAATTTTTAAACTGTATTTTGAAACAAATAATATGTATACAAAATTTCGCTTTTATAAAATGGAAAATGTTCTCTTCTTTTTATTTAAATAATCATATCTATCAGTTAATTTGTTCATATATCTAACTGTATAGCAGAATCAAGGTAGTTTACGCATTCGATAACATTATCATATTTTGTACTATAACTTAATTTTTTTTCATCTTTTTTTGCCCAAGCATACACTAAATTTTTCTTTAATTATTAAACTAAACCATAAATCATTACAAAAACATATCCTTTATTTATTTATATATATATATATATATATATATATATATATATATATATATATATATATATATATATATATATATATATATAATATTTTATAAGTGTAAAACGAAGATGAACAGTATTTATTATTA
Organism: Acanthacorydalis orientalis; assembly: GCA_034766995.1. NCBI lineage: Eukaryota > Metazoa > Arthropoda > Insecta > Megaloptera > Corydalidae > Acanthacorydalis > Acanthacorydalis orientalis. The sequence goes on from CM068315.1 coordinate 7,330,301, forward strand.
TTTTTTTCTGTATAATTTTCTGTATAAAAGTTTTTTGTTTTGCATTTTTATATACAGAAAATGTACGAGAAGCAAAAACAGCTTACTTTTTTAATTACTCACCTTTTAAATAAACTACTTCATATGTTTTCAGTCTTAAACTCTTTTCAGTTTGACAATATTTGATAATCTTATAGTCCCTCATCTCTTTATCTGTTTATCTTTTTCCCTCTGTCTCTTTTTTTTATATGTGTATATAATGTGAAAAAGGGATTCTTTTATAAATAAAAAAATAAAGTAATTGTCATTTTTTAAAATAATTGCCTTTCTTGAAAAACGAAGGTATTTACAGTTTTTATTATTTTTGAATCAAACTATGTTATTGGTAATACTTAAAAAGCAATAATAAATTTTAATGAGAACTTAACCACAAATCGAAGTAAGTATGAAATGTTTTCAATACATCTTATTGTAGTATGATATATTTTTAGAAATGCCTCTTTTGATATAATTTGTCGTCAAACTTTTAGCTCAGTTTTACATGTAGATATAATAAACAGTAATAAATAAAAGTGCTTTATTTCAACTTATAAATATTTCAATAATTTTTCAAAATGAATATCATTTGATATTTTATTAAATTATATTTAAACTTTGACTAAAAATTTAATATTTCAAGTTTAAACCTTATATATAATTATATGCATATACATATTCGTGATTATATATATATATATATATATATATATATATATATATATATATATATATATATATATATGTTTTTGAAAACAAACTAAATTTTAAAAGAATATAATTAAATTAAATGAATTTAAATAGAAAATTAATTTAACAGAATAACAGGTCTGAAATCATTATATTTACACAATTTTGTAATGATATCGTTGATATATATATATATATATATATATATATATATATATATATATATATATATATATGTATATGTATATATATATATATATATATATATATATATATATATAAATTTGTATGTGTATGAGTGTACGTGTTAAAATTATAGCACTTTATATGAATCAATTGGTACATTGTTTTAAATTAAAATATTAAGTTAAATGTTCATTTTATTATTGTAATTCGAAATTATTTGTGAATTTGATAAAAATATGCAGTGAATTTTATTAAACTATTTTCTTTTCGAGTATACAGAATGTATATTATTTTGTTATTGAATTTAAATTATGTTATTGGGCTCCCGTTGATGAAAATAATTATGAGAAAAAAGTGTTTGACTGCATGTACATAGCTGCTTGTGTGTACATATAAATAATATTCTTTGTAGTGATCCGAATATAAAATTTACAGACTTTGAATCTAATCAAAATCTGAATTTATTCTCAAATCACATTATTTAAACAAAAATATAAAAATATATAAACTAAACTGATATTATTTAAACATAATCTAAAAATATCTCCACAGTCGAATCGAAATAATAATATCAGACAAATACACACGTGCTTTATATAAAAAAAAATAAATAAAAACTAGTATTAAATTATACGATCGTTGTTTTTAACAATTTATGTAGCATTATAAATTGTATATTAAATTGTACATTTTCGTTTTACAATTTAACTTTAGACCTTTAAAAGTTTTAACGCACATTTTTTTATTAAACAAAACATCATGTAGCGGCGGTCGACTAGCGTCGCTATACAATCCTTGCAGATAATGAATGCGACGGTGTTTTTTCACTGAGAATATTTCGCTTGCAGCTCGAAGAAAACGAGTTTCATCCCCATGGCCGGTCGGATCACCACTGCCGCGAAAAATTAATTTCTTTACACGGAGACCAAGTTGTTCGTTAACTCGGAATGTTTCTCGTTTATTCACCGAACCAGTGACCAAAAATATGTTATAAGGGGAATAGAATTTATTTTTTTGTTTTCTCATTATAATATATATATATATATATATATATATGTGTGTGTGTGTAAAAAAATTGAAGTGAATTTATGAATATTTAATGTAATTAAATCTTATATTATCAATTTAATTAGCGGTCATATCTTAATATTTCGATGATAAAATATTATTTGTCTATTCTATACAAACATATTTTTTGGTCCAGTAATTAATTCCTTCTTCTTCTTTCTCGTTAGTAGACTTAGTCTGTTTTTTTCCATTAGTATGGTCTCATTGTGGTGTTGTCTATAAATGAAGGGGCCCAACTTTCATCCCACCATTTTAGAGGTCTTCCTAAGAGTATTCTTCCTTGTTTAGTCCGTCCATTTCCGAAGCCATTATTATCTACTTTGAGCGGAATATTCTTTTTTTACGGTGGGTAGGCTGCTAATCTAGTCCACTAACCCTCCTTCTTTATCCGGGCTTGGGGCCGGCTTCCACTACAACAAAACTACTTGTTCCATCCAGTTGTAGTTGCAAGCGGAGTTATAATTAATTCAAATTATATAATATGTTGAAATGTTGATTTGTGTGTTTTTTTTTGAAATAAAACATGTTCGAACATTCTTCTTTTTGCTTTTGTTATAAACAAAGTTAGATATGTTGGAAGTTTTTACGTCAGTATATAAATAAATTAATTTTAGAATAATATGAATGTATGAATATTTTAGGGTTTAGAGCGTGTCTATTGCTAATTATATATATATATATATATATATATATATATATATATATATATATATATATATATATAATTAGGCTTCTAATTATATATATATATATATATATAATTCTCTCTCTCTCTCTATATATATATATATATAATTAGAACAATGAAATAAGATTTAAATACATTTTATTAAGAATTAAATACATTTGCTGTACATTTACATCAAGAAGTCAATTATATTTACTTGATAATATGTGTTAATTATAATACAGTTTCCAAACTCATAATATATTCATAAACAACATTCATGTTGATCGTACATTTTTATAAATAACTCACTTTCTGTCAATCACAATAGATATTTTTCAATAAAAATGAATAATCTTCGATTATAGATCTTTCTCATACGGTTAATTATTTTTTATATCCATTACAATTGCATTTCAATCATGTTTAGGGCGGTAATGTATAAAACAATCTTTTTTTCCAGGATTTTTATAAAATTCTCTATCTAATCACTCTAAGAAAGATGAATTCCATTCAAAATAAGCATAATTCGTTGTTATAGAAATTAATAATTAATTATTGATCATTTTGATACACATAAATTTCTCCAGTTTGAATTTAACCACAATTTCAAAAGAACATCATTATAGTTGAGGCCAATAGCTCTAAAATATAATAGAAACATGTCTTAAAGTAAATTTAATAATAATTATATATATATATATATATATATATATATAAACTAGTCAAAAATTAAATATTTCAACATTTTGTATATGAAAATATTTTACAATTTATTTTGTTATAAGTCTGCATCTTAATGTGATTTTAAGTAATTTAGATTGCTGGAAATTTCAACTTATATTTCTCTTTTGTTGTTGAATTTCTACTAATTTATAAAATGTCATTATTTCCATAACACTATCCAAGATATTTGAAATATTTTGAATTTATCACTTCAAATAGTGCAGATAGTGCTATGTTAGTAACGATGTTTTCTAAATAATTAGAAATAATTGTAAAAGGAAAATAAAAATCACTTTTTATTATCCCGTTTTTATTTTCTTTTTACAATTATTTTTATTATAACTAACATGACACTATCTGAACTATTCGTAGTGACAAATTCAAAACAAATCAAATAATTTTGACAGTATCATGGAAATAATTACATTTTCTAAATTAATAGAAATTAGACAATAATAGATAAGTTGAAATTTCAGGTAATCTAAACAAAACGTTAGCATAGTTTGATACAAATAATAATATGAAAAAAAAACACAAAAAAAGAAATGAACTGAACTTCTGTAAATGCATTAGACGAAAATAATTAAATATAAGAAATGGTAATAAAAAAAAATGTTTTTCTACATTTTAACACTCTAAAATAATGTCATTGCCAATGAAATACCCATATTCAATCATTGAGTATAGATTGTGATTAGAAGGAAATGCGGTAACTGAAATTCATTAATAAAATGAATTTATCTACAATCCCAAAAGTCAATAATTGATTAATTTTTAAGTTTTTCTAAAATTGTGAAATTTATATTAGATATAAAAGTTATCATCTTAAACACTTTATGAGTAAGTTAAATAAATAATATTTTAATTGATATAGATAACTCTTAATTATTATCGCAATTTTTCTCTTAAGTGTTTGTTGAATGAAATTAGAAGATTAATGTACAATTATTCGTTTCTGTAGAATAGTTTTCTTTATGAAACTTTTGTTAGTAATAAAATTAAAAATCATCTAGTTAATATTATAAGTTGAATGTAAATTAATTTTTCCACTTTTCTTTTTTTAAATATTATTTTTACGATTATTATTTTATACTTCATTCCTAAAGAATTATAAAAATATTATTTGTTTACTACTGGATGTGTCAAATATTGAATAAAATGTCAACATCTTTGTTTTGTAAAATATCAAAATTAAATATTTAAAAAAATGCATAAATGAAAATTACACCATTCAAATTTATCTGTTATTTAAAAGTGCATATTTTATATAGAATTTAATAATTATGTACAATATTTTTCAAATATTTTACTTTAAATTCCATCAAATTGTTATATTTCTGATTAAAATGAAAATCTTTCATTGTAGCTTATTCTGTTATAATGCATACACACACATATATATATATATATATATATATATATATATATATATATATTTGTAACATATTTTTCGCCATTTTGAATTAATATCTGATCGCATTTATGAAATCTCATGAGTTCGAAAATTTAAATTTCGAGAAAATTAAATTTGTACTTGGTTGAAAACGTGCTTACTTGAAGAGAAAATTGAATAATAAGATTTCAGACTGAAAGCCCATGGCTTTGGAATATTAATTCTCAGCTATTCCTTATGCGTAAAAAAATAAAATACTATATATATATATATATATATATATATATATATATAACAAAATTTATCATAAATATCATTTTTCGTTGAATAGCAAAATATGTGTATAATTGAAACATCAATGATTCAATGATTATAAAATAAAATTATATATAATTTTATATTTGAAATTAAATCACACGTTGAATTTGTATAATCTCCCTCTTATATATATATATATATATATATATATATAGAGAGAGAGAGAGAGAGAGAGAGAGAGAAATATTTTTTGTATGAGAATATTTCTGTCTGAATGTCAATGTTGAACATAGTAATATTCTCACAATTCTATTTAAAGAAATAAAAATACTTTATTTATTAATCAGTACGAAAAGAGTAAATAATTTTAATTGTTTTTATAAGTGTGTATATTATTTATAATGTATATGTATGTATATATATATATATATATATATATATATATATATATATATATATATATTCAGTAGTCAAATTTAACAAAAATATTCAAATAACTCTCAAAGTATGAATTAAATAAATCGAAAGACGACATAAAAAGTAAAAATTTGATTATAAATATTGTATTTTTATAAAATAGCATATAATATTTTTTAAACATTTAGAATTCCAAAATGTAAAACATTGAAGTGATAAGTACTCTATTTTTTTTTTAAACTAATTAAATTTATTTTTAGGCTAATTAATGTTAGTCTAATAATAGTTCAATAAATTATTATTGAACTATTAATATATTATTTCATTATATTGTATATTTCTCTCTCTCTCTCTCTCTCTATATATATATATATATATATATAATTAAATAATACGCATGTGATATGGTACTGCTGTATAGTTACTGCTGTTATTAATTCAATTTCGGTTAGAAATAATTTTTTTTAACAAGTATTAACACGTTGCTTAATAAAAAAAATAGAAAATATATTTATGTCTAATAAAAGAAAACATTTCTTTGCGTGACAAATTAATCTTTTCTGAAGCAAATTTAATATCAATTCATTTATTTGAATTTTTATCGAAACAGTAAAAGCTAGTGTAATTGGCAGTATTTTCGTATATTTCATATATAAAATTTATTTCTATTTATTTATTTTCCATTTATAATTATTTTTTATGTTGTTTATTGTATGTTTATATTTTTTAATAGAATTATAATTTTCATTCATATAATTATATTTTATTGAAAATTGACTTGATTAAGACAACATATTTTATCTTTTTAGTATCAGTTTTACATACTGTTTATATCATTATTAAATGATTTGTAACTTTAAAAAAAAAACAATTATTTAGTTTCACAAATAAATTCATTTTTTCGCTCTATTATACATAATTTTTGTGATGAAATGTTTATTACATATTTGATCCTTTTTAATTGATGCTTATAACCATTTTAATGACAATTACATTATCTTCAAAGCGTAAATGTGTAGAAAAACCTAACGGCTAGACTTTTCTACACCCTGGTGCTCTGAAAATAATGGCATCGGCATCTAAAAGACTCTAAATTCAATTTAAAATGATCAGTTATCATTTGTTGTACTTTTTTGTGATTTGTATGATGAAGAAATAATTCATTAGTGGAAATGATTTTGATCACAGTGTCAGAACTGTATAGTAGATAAATAACAGTTTTATTTGGTATAGAAATTTAAATATAAATACTAGTATCATCCTTCTCTTTCTCTCTCTCTTTGTATATATATATATATATATATATATATATATATATATATATATATATATATTTAGCTTCATTTTAAAATAGCACAATAAATTGCAATTCTTGTTTTAAATATCGAAATTTCAAATCAGAATTAATATTAAAAACTTGTAAATTTCACTGATTTTTTTGCATTTTTGAACTTATAAAATATTAAAAAAATGTATATATGAAAATCAGAATTATTCTATATTCATTTTGCTCATAAAAACTCGTCATACTTAATACCATTCCCTTATTGTAAATTTAACAGCTATGTAGGTTTATTAAAATTAATAATATATTAATTTAGAAATTAAATTAGATTTCAAACAGATTTTAATTTTTATGTCTGATTGATTTATCATTGATTTGTTTTTATTATTCAAATAAAAACAAGGAATTATACAGTTTTTGAAGAAAAAGTATGTTTATAAATCTACTCTCTTGAAATAATTCTTAAGAAAGACTATGTTTTGAACTGAAAAATATTAATTGTGAAAATATAGCAATAGATAATTAAATTTCTATACTGAATAGTAGTTTATTTGTATTCATTTTATTTTTTGCTTATTTATTGTTTGTTTTATGCTTTTATTGATTTCAATTCTATATTTTGGTGATGTTTTTATCTAACTATATTGTCTGTAGCAGTACTTAAGCCTGGACAAGTTGAATAAATGAATAATCTCAAATTGATTGAAAGTCTCAGATTAACAGTTTACATAGTAGATTAAATTATGTTATTTTTGACTATTATGGTTTGTTTTGTAATACTTTTTCTAATAAAGAGAAACGATATTGCTATTACAGATAATGTTGTATATTTATTATTTGTGGAAAAAGTATAAGGATAATATTATGAACTCAAAAATTAATAATTTAATTCTTGTCGATGATAGGACATTTGGATAAATACATTTTTAGAGTTTGTAAGATTGATTTGTATATGATATTAGCTCCGTAGACGTTCAGGTAATCAATAGTCTTGTGTTATAAATAAACTAGAGAGATTAACCACCTATTCGATACGCTCGCCGGTCCCTCAGGAGAGGTTACCCTTCGCTCTCTAACGCTGTCACTCCCGTAACAAATAATAGAAATTAGCAAATTATACGCACAAATAATTTGCGTAAAATGTAAATCGTAAAATTTTTATTGGAAAAGTTTATAAAAATTAACAAAATTCAATATTAAAATGTGTAACAATTTTTTACTCTAAAGCTTCAGTGAATACATTGTTTTAAATAAATTTTATCAGTTTTACATTGAAATCGTATACACCTTTTTCGTTGAACACCGTGAGAGAGTTACATACACGTGACTAGTGTCAATCAATCAGAACAGAGATTACGCGATATCCATCAACCAATCAGTGATGATCGGAATAAAAATGGTTTACATGCTACTTGTAGAATGTAGTGAAGCGGAATTGCGAGTAGGTGGTTTGCACGAAAAATAAAAAAATATGGAAATTTTACAATAGTATTATTTTTTATATATAGAAAGATACTAAATTCTGTTCAGAATGGTTTAATTTTAAATATAAATTTTCACAAATCAATTATTCACTTATTCTATAAACCACGAAGTGTTTTCCTGATAAAAAAAATATTCAGTGATCTATTCATCATTTTGCTTGTGCACATTCTGATAGAGGGATCCCATCATTCTCAGACTGCTTAAGAATAGAAATATCTATGTGAAAATGCATTTAGTTTCAGTAAACAATCTATATTTTAAAATAAATTTTGTCTCAGATAACCTTAATACAAAATATTTTATTTATAAATTAGTATATCATATAAACTATATCATTTCTAAAAAAAGAACCCAATAAATACTTTCATTGTTATGGCAAGAAGTTTAGTTTTGAATATGTTTAAAATTTTGTTAATTAATTAATTGACAATGCAATAAACATATATATAGCATTATTTAACTTGGGCTTCCACACGAAAATATTTAAAAAAAACCTGTTATCCTCCATTTAATATTTTAGTTCAGTTGTATTTTAGTATTGAATTAAACTAAAATCCTAAATAAAAAATAACATGACTTTTCTTAACACCTACGTCTCCTTTTAGTACTTCCATGTGGAAACCTAAATTGAATCACTCTATATTTCTAGTATTTTGGTAAAAAATACATTCGTGGCATTTTCACAAATGATTTTTCGATTAAAAATATTCAATAAATTATTATTGATTGTCGCTTATGTGCTTTTCGATGACAACGCCATTATAGTCAGAACACCGTGAATAATTTATTGAATATTTTTGATAGCGAAATTTTGCTGTGGTTGGGTAAAAAAATAGTTCATGTGTGAAAGTGTATTTAGTTAGTCAGTACTGTTTTGTAATAAAATGTTATTCCTGACAGTTTTGATTTTTAGAAATAATATTTTCAATTTCATATATAATTTAAAATATTTTATACAGATTTGAAACTCTTTAATACTGAATTATTTTTTTCGTTAACCAGAATTTTAATAATTTGTGATATATATATATGTATATGTATGTACACATACACACATACATATATACTTGAGTGTGATTGTACTGTAAATATGCTTATAAATATTATGAATACTCTGTGTAATATTTCAGAAGATTTTGTGTTTTATTGAAATATATTTTCAATATGATTTCAAATACTATTTGAAATATGGTTTAAAATATTCAATCAAATATTAAACCCTGCAATTTCGAGACGTTCCCACTTCTTCTCTACTCAGTATTAAATGTAATGTAACACGTTTACATCCATTTATTTCATCGATATATATTAGCACTATGTCCTATAATTTTTCTATTAGACTACCCTAGAATAATAAAACACGCAACGTGCACAAACCACCAATTAACTACCACTGTATATATTCGTTTTTAACACTTCGCGCATGCTTGATGTATACTTAAATATCTATATATTTAGCCATTATATATATATATATATATATATATATATATATATATATATATATATATATATATATATATATATATTGTAAAAATTTTTTGTTCAAGCGTAATTCCATGTCCATTAATTCGTCATCTTTGTTCATTTCATTAACGAAATCTCTGTAAGGCAATGTGCGCGAGCGAGAAGTACAACAAAATCTACCCCTACTCTGATCGTCTTCAATTAAATAAGCCGCGCACTCGGGGAAAATTTAATTGGCTAAGTTGTACTATGACATGGAGTAGTCAACGAAATGTTCGTTAAAGGGAAATGTTATTTTCTTCTCTCGCTCATTTTCATTTTAGATGTCTGGCGAGCGGCCCCGTGGGGGAAAATTATAAAGTCTGTAGGTCATTAGGTCAGGGTCTTTTTTTAATGAATTCATAATATTTTACGGGGGTGTTTTCAACAGCTGATTCGAATCGATATTGCGCGTCTGTTTGTTTCTGAATCAAGGCTTTTAAAGACCACGTGGTAATTATAGTATTTGAATGAAATTGATAAATGTATGTACACAATATATGTATATTCATTCAATTAGATATATATATATATATATATATATATATATATATATATATATATTAGTATACTTTTTTATTAGTTTATTTTGAACCTGTTTTTAATTCACCTGTTCTGAGAATAATGCTCGTCACTATTTTTAAAGTATCTCTTTTTATATTTTCTCTTTATATTTACATACACACACACACACATATATATATATATATATATATATATATATATATATATATATATGGTGTGTGTATATGTTTTTATTTATAAAGAGTATTTTTTATTTTCTTTAAAATATTTATGACTGGTTAAAATGTATTAAGTGAACTTTTTTAGTTATTTGTTTCTTATACACTTGTGACTAGTATTTTATATAATTATATTATAAAATCCATTTGATTATTATTAAAAAAATATAATTAATTATCGTTTCAATTCAAATATTCTTTTCTTCGACATATTAATTATTTTTTTAGTATAGTACAATATATGTAATAAATACTTTTTTTATTATATATATATATGTATATATATCAGGGGTGGGCAACGTCTTGATAAGAACCATATATAATACTTTTCATATATCTTCGAATGTTCTAGAGCCACAGAAAATATATTAAAATTGTATTTATAAATAATAAAAAAATACAACTATATAGTAGTCCTAATCACCAAAGCAGAATATGTTTAATATCTACTCGTTGAAGACTTTGATTGTCTTTATTTTTGCAGACAATAGTTTAAAATCTAAGTACAGATTACTACTATAGATTATTAATTTAAAAGTTTAAGAGAATGGCAATGAAACCCAGTATTGTTTCAAGAGCCGCACAGAGCAGCTTTGCGAGCCGCAATTTGCCCACCGTTGATATATATTTTCCCGCATTCTTAAATTGATCTCTAACTTTATATATATATATATATATATATATATGATATCTTTCACAACATACATTTTTATTTAGAAAATTAATCCACTATTTCTACAATAGAGGACGATTTGCAAAATAGCAATTTTCCTAGAAGCGCGAAAGTGTTTGTTTTCACATAAAATTCTTAAAGAAGTTGTTCAGAACAAGTCAATTGATACATAAAAATACTGTTTATTTATTAAATTTATTGTTAAAGCGGTGTTTAAAAAAGCATACAGTAAAACTGAAAGCTAAGAAAAAACTACAAAATATACTTCATTTCTATAAACAATTAAAAGAATTATTTTGAAAAAAATGTTACAAAGAGGTAAATCTTTGCGTGCTTATTTGACCACTATACTTTTTGGCATTTTGCCTTATAATAAATTCATACTAGAACTTAATTTTTATTATTCGATTATTTATTTACACTGCTTTCTTCAAATGTGATCGTTTAAAGTTGTGGTAAATGCATTCATTGTATAATATTATATTTTTAAACGATTTTAATAGTTAATCACCATATTTTTAATTTAAATGCTGGTATCATATGTTTGTTTATCTCAGTCTTAATATTTATTTAGTATTTTTTTTAAAGTTACTATTAATATCAACATATATATATATATATATATATATATATATATATATATATATATATATATATATATATATATATATATATATATATATATATATATATATATATATATATATATATATATATATATATATATATATATATATATATACATACATGTATATGTATATTAGCGTAAATCAGATCAGCAATTTTGAAGGCAGCATTGTAAAAGACATCTTATTCTCAAGCACTATTTCCAATTATGGTCCATTCACAGTCAATATACGTATCTATTTGGAGTATACAGTAAACAGACCATATAAACCGCTACCCCATTATGTTATTACACACTTAAAACTGAATCTCTAGACCATTGTATGTGATGTATAAAACGTACACGGAACATATCTGTTTTGACGTAAATCCTCCGCATACAACAAGAGTCATTCGGCTTCATTCTCATTGTAATGCACGTTCGTGTTCTATTGTTGTATGTAGAGAGCGATGGGATAATGCCGTGTGTATGTATGTATGTTCGTACCCGAAAGCTCGTTCCGTATTTAAGGCCCTTTTGTATCCGTACCGATTACCGATCAATTGTTATTGACAGATCGGATAATGCTACCGCGTCATCCATGTTACATTCAAGGGGTATTGACAGGTATTAAGTGAGGTTAGATTTACTGCTACCGATTTTGTAAAGTCACGAGGTTATTTTATGTATTTATTTTGTACTTTTGCGACAGGTAAATGTTAATAATATATATGTTTGATATATGTATACATTTATATATATATATATATATATATATATATATATATATATATATATATGTATATGTATATATATATATATATATATATGTATATAATATATACACTATATTCACATGTATGCAATATATTATTACTACCGTAGATTATTAATAGGTGTAATTTTTACATGTCTTCCGGGAGATAATAAAGATGTTTAGTGGAGATTGGTTTAAATAAGTTCTTTAATATATATATATATATATATATATATATATATATATATATATATATATATATATATATATATATATATATATATATATATATACATGCATGTATAAGTGTGTGTATTAAAGATAGATTGTTCAACAATGAAGATTACAGAGTGGGTTTATTTATAACTGAAAAATATTTTTTTTAGTATAAATGATTATAAAAGGAAAAAAATAGATTCTAGTATTTGTATGTATTTGGTAGTAAATATTACAAAATTTGTTTTAATTTACTAGTTTTAATTTTCCGTGAAATCACATTACTTAAAAAGTATACAATTATTTTTAACAACCATAATTTTGAAAACAATCCCAACATACTAAAAGAAGTTAAAGAAGATAAACTTAATGCACCTTAACTAATAATTAAAGATTTTCCTGTTTTCATGTTAGTCACACTGTTAGTTTTTTTTTACATTTATATATTAATAATAAAGTACTTTGCTTTACATTTCCATTTCACATTCTTTTACAAACGATTTAAGGTTAGTGAATATGAAAATAAAATAACTAAGGAGATTTTCCTCCTCCTCACTGTACTTACCAACCCTTTAGCTCATTGTGCTCGCCCACTTGTCAATTATAAGCATGTAACCGAATGAAACAATAAACATATTGTTTAAAACTCATTAATGTCTATATAATCATTCTCGTAAGTATATTGCAACGTGTTGTTATATATATACATACATATATATACATATTTATATATACATATTTATATATATATATATATATATAATGTTTATGTTAGTATGTTTATATAATCATTATCGTAGATAGATTGCAACGTGTTATTTTTATATTTGAGGTAAACATATTTGGATATCATAGAATCTTTATCGTCATAGAATTTTTTGTGGGTAATTTTGATTTCATATATACATATATATATATATATATATATATATATATATATATATATATATATATATATATATATATATATATAAAGATATGCAATAATAGTTGAAATGTAATAGATTTTTCAAAATTTACATTTGCTTATTTATGATTTAAAATTTATTATTTAAATTAGTGATGTCCACTTAACTGTTTTCAGACAGTGTCCGGACTTTGAAATAATTTTAGTAATCCATTACTAAAAATATTTTATTCAGAACTTGAGATATCACTAGAATTCTCATGCATTACAAAATTGTTTCAAATATAAAAACGCAGAAATTCTAAACAAATTACTGTCAGTAATTGATTTCATTTTGAAATCTGTTAGGATGTTCGAGATTAAATAGTGTAGCGTAATACAAGTACACGTTTTGTAATATTTGTTTATAAATTAGACTCTGTAATGATTATTTTAACAAGTGATTTGATCAATTTAATGAATTTCAACATAGTATAATGTTATACAACATTCCTTAAATATGAATATTAAAAAAGAAATTTCAAGTATTGGTTGAAAAAGTGTGTATCGTAAATGAAGCAGAACGTTGATTGGTTTCGCTTAAACTTTTACTGAAAGAAAAATATATAAACTAAAAAATTTTGAAACTCAAATAATTTGTGTCATATATTTGTGTTAGTATGTATATATTTTCAAGCAAGTAAACTGTATCTCTTTTTATAACTGAATTCTTGATATACCAGGCATATTTGTTTTCCACATATTAATAAATGCACACAAAACGAAAAAATATAAATAATAAAAAACAAATACATGTGAAAAAGAACAAATTTGTGATTGGTGGTATTCAGATATGGTCGGAAAATTCGGCTATATTTCAATAAATTTTCAGTATATTATACTCACAATTGAGTAAATTATATTGAGTATATTAATACTTTATCTACTGGGCGGTTTTGATATGAACCTGTGACCTGTTACCGGGGGCATTTTTATAAAATGGGAAAAAAACATTGATCGTTTTCTTCAAATTCTTGTGTATTTTGAAGTAATTTAGATATTGAAGTGAAAATTTAAGGACATATGTTTATTTCATATAGAACGCCAGTTGGCGTTCCCAGTAAATAACGCTAATTTTATTTAGGACGCCAATTGACATGCCCGGTCGTTAAAGTATTAATATGCTGGTTAAGTGATACAAGATCTTCGGTTAGAGTACACATTGTTAGAAATGTTCGATAAAAAATATATCTCAGTAGTGAGGTTTCTTTTATTGATTTTTCGATATCATCTTTCGCCTTTTTTGAGGGATTTAGTTGGATGCATTAGTAAATTATTGATGTGGAAATTTAAATGTATGTTATTTATCACATTTTCATATTTTTTGTTATAAAACACACACACAACACGTATATATATACATATATATATATATATATATATATATATATATATATATATATATATATATATATGTATGTGTGTATATATACATATATATATATATATATATATGTGTGTGTGTGTGTTTATAAATTGGATAATGTATGATTATAATTAAATGTATTTATCTCGTAGGATTATATTAGACAAATGAAATATACCAGCAATGAAAAGAAATTTATAATGATAATGATCAAAATATATCAATGGACCTTAACACCGATAATAATCTATCAATCAAATATTTTTAAAAGCATAGAAGTTTCGTAATAAAATATTTAGATATATAATTTTGTAAAATTTATTGTGCATATATTTGATGTACATATACGTGTAAAGTGTTTTTTATAGAAAATTTATGGTTACGGAAAAATGGAATCGTTAAAATATCCTCTATTATTCTATAATTTTGCTTCATTTGTCTAATCCCATATCAAAAAAAATGATGGGTTTGAGTCAATGAAGTCTTAATGCATTTTCGGACCTCTTCCACTGTTTTAGCATGTTTTTCTGTCACAACACCTTCCTCCAAATCTGAACAAATGGTTCCTGCGACTTTGGCAGCATTTTTTTCAACTGGAATGCGAGAAGTATGCAATATCTAATACGTTGCTTTTTGAACGACATCGTTTTCACTACTATTTTATGAGGTTATAGGCAATTGCTTGGTCACTATATATAGCGTTTTTAAATGTTAAGATGGGCACTTCAAAATTCTAAATCGACGAAAAAAGATTTTACTTTAAAACCGTATTATGTTTGATTCACTGTAAATGCACCGAATTAATTTTTACACCTAATGTATATAAAATAGTAATTAATTTTCATTTAATTTCATATGGAAGGATACTGAAAATTAAAATGTAATTGATCTTTATAAATCAGTAGGTATATATTATTATTCTTAAAAATTTCTTAATCGTTTTCTGTCATATATATATATATATATATATATATATATATATATATATATATATATATATATATATATATATTAATAAATAGTTCAACATGTAGATAGCATAAAAATTAAGAAAAGCCATTAATATAATTTATTACTTGACATGTGTGACATTCATTTCCTCTACGGGTAATAATTTTGTGTCTTTCAAAACAAGCAGTGTATAAACATTTATTTTTAACGACACGTTACCCTAAAAAAGTTGTTTGTTATATATGCGAACTACTGGTTCTTTTAAATATTAATTATAGTATACATATATATCAATATGTATATATATATATATATATATATATATATATATATATTTAACTATGTGTATGAATTTGTATTAATGTTGAGACATTTAAGTTCATGTTATTGTTTTTGAACAAGATTTAGAACAAATATTTGGCATATTTGCTAATATGGTTGTTTAAAATTAATTATTATACGAATACTCAATGGCACTAAATTATAACAGACTTTTGTTTTTACATTTTTTTATATTGACAGTGATATTAATATTTTATGTATTCATACTAATGTTCACGTGGATATTTTTTTAATTTATCTATATGGATCGAGAATGAATTTTTCAACTCTTTAAATGACATAATCGTACAAATGTACAAAAGCAACAATCAAAAATTACCAATAATCATTTAATATAATTTTTATTAGGAAAATTTTTTTTCTTTAAAAGAAGATTTTCACTATTATCGAAAAGTATGAAATTTATATAAACATTTTTATAGTTTTTGTAATTAATATTCTATATAATTTTTCATATCACTATTATTATTATTACTTTAGTTTCTAATGACAATACTAAAATGTAAATAAAACATTATTTGAAAAGTTTGATAACGGGCTGTAAAATAATTCAAACATAAATTACTAATCACAAATTAATGTTAGTGTAGCATAAAAATACAAGTTAATAATATTTAAAACATTGTTCTGGCAATTACAAGAACTATTAGGTGTAAAAATTAATTCGATGCTTTTAAATCTAATCAATCATAACTCTTCTTAAATTAAAATATTTTCTCATCGTTTTACGATTTTTAGGTTCCAACCTTAACATTTAAAACACTATATATCTTGACCAAGCAGTTAGCATAACCTCACAAAATAGTAGTGAATACAATTGTCTCATATTAAAGAAAGATTAGAAAAATCTCTATATGGAAGGATTTTCTCTATCCTTTCGCTTTAAAAATGATGGAGTCGCTACGAAATATGCATAAACAACAATTAAAAATAATCAATAATGATTTATTAATTTTTTTGACTAAATTTTTATGGTTTTCGAAGAAAAAAAATAATTATTTGTACTAGTGAATTAAATCACGGAATCAGAACTGAATTGTGATTTAATATTTGTGATTTCGTTATTAAGCACGCAGAAAAATTTTATCTTTGATGCCTTTATATTTGTGATCAAAAGTTTTATTGGCTTATTTTTTCATTTATTACATTTCGTTTGAGACATATTGTTTTTGTGATATTTATTTTTATTTATGATACTTAAGATAAAGTAAATTATTTATTGATCAATTTGTGTTTAGTCTAAATTTTGATAAGGTATTTTTTGACTTTTCTAAATTTCTCTGAATAATTTTTCAACAACCATCTTTGTATTATTACTCTGTATTATGTATGTGTGTGAATACATACACACACACACACATATATATATATATATGTGTGTGTGTATGTGTGTAGTGTGTGTGTGTCGTTGTATATACTTTAATGCATATAATTTAAAATATTATCAGATCATTTGATCATAAATAGAAAATCTACTGAAAGATGACATTTTTTAATGATACCTTATTCAATGTAGATACTTCTTTTATAATAATAATAATAATAATTTATTTAACGTGGCATCTTAACAGTATCCGTGATAGCTTGAAGCGAAATTCATCTAATTTCGGCATAATATTAGTTTCATGTCTTGTATATATATATATATATATATATATAGAAGAGAAGATGAGAAAAAAATCCACCATGTATGTATAATATTATTTGTCGATGTACTGTGATCACCGATATACCATTTCGACACCTCACTGCCGATTTCGTGATTGCCTGTAGCGATCTTATAACTAATTTGTACATAATATGGTCCGATATACAGTTTTATTGACCGTATTAGTTCTATCACACATGCACCACAAGTACAGATGTATCAAAAATCGAGTACATGATTAGAACAAGTCTTTTATCGATATTTTATACAATTTTTTCTAATAAATTTATTGTGAAATCTAATAATTCCTTTTTTTATCGAGGTGTCGTGAGCAATCACGACATAGATTGTGCAAAAATAGCGCTTTAATACTCTCAGAGATACTTTTACGTACACACTATCAATATCAGAATCAAATATTTTATGAATACAGTATTTTTATTTTCTATACAACACACTTACAGACACGGTAATCGAGTCGAGTTCATGTACTTTAATATCAATGCGATAGAATCAGATTATCTTCAGGATATGAAGAGTCGGCATTTTATCGATCCACATATATAATTCTTGCTTTATAAGAAACTCATTTACACCTAAGGAGTTAATTTATAAGCTTGTTTCTCCACCAAGACGATAAGATTTTATAGAAACTACTTATCATCACAAAACGTAAAAAACTGAATTCACACTACCACTTATTCTTGATATTGATGATCACTATTTGTAAAAATTATTACGTGCTTTTACAGATTTTAATCAATTCGCCTCTATAGATAATTTATTGAAGGACGTTAGGTAAAATTCGCAACGTTTTGAGATTGAAAATATAAGTTGAATATAAATAGGAAAATAATAAAGCAACGTAATTTGAAATTATTTTATATTTCTGTTTTAATATATATATATATATATATATATATATATATATATATATATATATATATATATATATATGTTTCCTGCGTTGTATTTGCTCCCAAACCTCAAAAAATTGTTTGCTGGCAAGTCATTTTCTTCAAATGTAAGAAAATGAAAAATTTGATGACGATAATACACCTTTATTTACAGCTAATTGAAAGCAGTAGGGAACAGCTATTTCTAAGAAATTTCGGGATGGAATAATGACACTGGATCATCAATAGTCAAAGTGTATTGAATTTCAATGAGATTTTATTGAAATAAAAATTCATTCCAAAAAAAACACAGTTTTTCATTATCACGTCGAGAATTTTTCAAATTTCTCTTATAATAATTATACATAAGTTGTATATTTCTTTATTACCAACAAAATATGAATAATAGTTTTTTTTACATTTACCAGATGCTCTGCCCCCTGCTCACTATGCTCGAAGACCCCCGGGAGTCTCTATCCTCGTTTTTCTCGAATCGTATATATTCGTTCAACATTATCGTAACATATATATATATATATATATATATATATATATATATATATATATATATATATATATATATATATGTATGTTAGTGTGTGTGTGTATAATTATTCTTGCAGATATATTTCATCGTTAAATGCTAATGAGTTTGTCCTCTCGCAGATATGTTGCAACATAGTTGTTTTATAAAGTCGCACATCAGTGTCATAATTCTTCGTGAAAATTTCATTTAACTTGGGGTGTTATTGTTAATATTAATTTAATAGAAAACCTCTACACATTTTTTGAAATTTTTAGGAACTTTTTTAATATATATATATATATATATAATTTCATAAAAGAACAATCAATTAGAGGCAAGAAGTTTTCATTATATTGGTAATTGTTGAATATTTGATAATTGTTGAAAAATGAGTTATTTCTTTTATAAAAAAAATAAAAAATATTAAATTTAATATAAAAGAAATAACTAATTTTTCTGTTTGAAGTATTATTTTAAAAATACATTTTATTTAAAAATATATGCGTTTACAATCCTTAATATATTTACTATCAAATCTTGAAATTTTAAAAAATAGTTACCATTGATTATCCAATGCAGTCAAACATAATTTAAGTAATGTTCGAAATATTCAAATCTCTCTGTAATAAAATGTTCATATAACATTTAAACACTGAGACCGTAAATTTTGTTGATAGTTTATGCACTTAAAGTCCTAAAAAATAAACACGTTGTTTAGAAAATCAATTTTCTCAAAATAAACATACATTTCTTCACGTTCAATTCTGAATTTTATGTTTTACGTTTTATAGCTTTTTACTGTTGATAGCGTACATTCTCTTCATTTGAACTCTCAACACTCACTTTCTCAAAAATATTAATTTATTCAAGGATTTTGTACTAAAAATATTCTACTTTATACATACATGTATATATATATATATATATATATATATATATATATGCATAATTTATAATATAAAGATTTCAAATTATAATACGTGGCTAAATTATTAACTGCAAGTAAATTGTATTTTAAATTGAAAATTCATTGACGTATAAAAAAATTATAACAGCTCAATTCATAAACATTATTCTGTTTAATATTCATATATAAATTACTTGATGCTATCTAGAAATTTATTACTATTTAAAATTAAATTATTTGAAGACTTTATAATGATAAATTCATTTTTTTCCTTGATTAAATTTATATTAATAATAATGTTGTAAAAATACATTAACATATATCTGAGAGAGAAAAATCTAAGTAATTGATTTATTTTTAATAGGCTAAAAATATTAATTTTTAAATTAAGTCATTATAATGTAATTTTTTATGGATAAGAATTATGTTTTATTATAAACATTAAGTAATTAAAAGTAACCATACATTTTTTCTTTATCGACTTTTGCTTTAATTCGTGCGGTTTGAAACAGTTAAATTTCTTTTCAATTACAATAATGGTTGTTAATTACGTGTACTATATTCAATATTTAAATTAAGGTTTTTTTTTTATTACATTTTTCGAAGAATGTAATTTTGAATATGAAACTTGAAAAAAGAGTATTAATTATTATAATTTTTGAACGGTAATTGTCTATAACATCATTATACATTTACAGTTTAATTAAAAAGTCAATCTGGTTTCACATCCTTGTTTCCATCTGACAACAAAGTAAAATAGAATTTAAAATTTATTCACAAATGTTCTACAAATGTTTTCTTGTTAATTTATATGAACAGATGTATTAATTTTTTTCCTTGTATTTTCACTATATATATATATATATATATATATATATATATATATATATATATATATATATATATATATATATATATATATGTATATGTATATAAATATATATATATATATGTATATGTATATATATATATTTATATACATATACATATATATATATATATATATATGTATATAATGTATATATATATATGTATATATATATATATATATATATATATATAAATATGTATATATATATATATATATATATATGTATACATATGTATATATATATATATATATATATATATATGTATATATATATATATATATATATATATATATATATATATATATATATGAGGGCAATTTGAAAAGTTTGCTTGATAATGAAATATTGCATTTATCTTTTTAAAATTACTTTTAGTTTCTAATTTAATTTCTCTAATGTTCAACACACTTTGACAGTGATGCTTCACTTCCTTTAACTCATCTTAGAAATCTGGTTTTTCAAATTGCGCTTATTGCCGCTTTAAGTTCAATATTTGAAGAAAATCCTTTGCCATCAAGAAATTTTTTGACGATTAAGATTAGGTAGAAATTAGACGGAGCTAAATCGTGTGAATGTGGAAGATGGAGCAGCAAATTATATTTCAGTATATAAAAAGGATATTTATATTGGCACGTGCATTACCATGATGAAAAATTAGTGTTTTCTTTGATAAAATCTATCTTTTTGCATTTTTTTTTATTTTGTTGATGTAAACGGTTACAATAATACTATCTCATTATCGTTTTATCCTCTAAAATATATTCAGTCAACAATATCAGATGAGCATGCCATAAAATGGACACCATAACCTTTTCTGCCGACAAAATTATCTTTTTTAGTGGCAGAGAATCACAATGCTTCTATTGTTTTGATTATTGTTTTATTCATGGTGTGTAGTAATACATATAAGCTTTATCAGTGGTGACAAATTGACGAATATCAATCTTCATAAAATATTCCAAATATTCTTGAAAAATATACATTCTATTTCTTTTCGTTTTTTCTTCGATAGCTTTTTCAAACTCTAATTCTTCAGTAAAAATATGAAATTTCCATTTGTCTGAGATGTTTATATCCTTCGCAATTTCAAAAACATTTATTTAACTATCTTATCGTGCACTTTAAAATAACACCGTGCACTTAATTAATGATTTCTGGTGTTGTTGCTCTTTTTGAGTGTTTACTTCGGTGGTCAACTTTCAAACTTGTACGAACACTTTTATTCTGCTAACCCATTTTTTACAGTTGTTAATGAAGATGTACTATCATTCAACATATTTTCACCTTGTTAAAATTTTCCGTTGGTATTAATCTTTTTTTAACAAGAATCTTAATCCCTGCATGCTATTCAATTTTATCTATTTAAAAAATACACTTAGACAACTTTATTTAACCAGTTTTTAACAGATAGAGTTGATATTTCATAGCTATTCATAAGACAGGTGTACCAATACAAAGCAGAAAAATTTTGACATAGCACTAACATCTATATTCCAGGTTTCGAACTTTCAAAATTGTTAAATTTTGAACTTATTTACATAATAATGATTAATTTTGTTTTTAATCAGAAAAATGTGTAGTTATAAAGATTATTAAAAAAATATAATTTTTTTTATTGTTACATGTAAGATGAGATTTAAAAAGAATAAATTTTATATCGATATAAATATAATATTGTAAACGAATATATAAGCTATTCATTTATATAATTAGTATATATTTATAAAAAAGTATTTTCAAACATGATAATCGAGAGAAATATAAATTATGCTAACATTTTTATTTATAAGTTCATGCAAATTTAAACTTCATTAAATGATGTGAATTTGATTGATGGAAACTGCTACCTAAACATTACGAATTATGAATAAATTATGCAGAGAAGTTTAAGTCATTTAAGATTATTATATATGAACTGTAGAAAAAGATTTTATCTATTTTCTAAATAATCTAATTACAAACTAAAAGTATTCTTTATATATTAAAACATTTAACAGGGGTGGTAATTTTAATGAGATTAATTAATATTTAAATAGAAATTATCATATATTAATTAAAACCGTACATAACTTTTTATAAAGTATCAATTCTGTATGAAAATATTCCCTGATATGAATAATGTATACTTGACTCTAATGAAAGATACAAATGTACGAAAAAAACCGACATGATTTATGAAAAAAAATATAATACGTATCTTAAGTTGTGATGTGTTGACATTGCAAAAATAAGATTAGAGATTGCATATTGTCACAAGTTAATTTATATGTATCATGTACGAAATACCACAACCAATTAATGTGACAGCGTTTTATATTTTTAAAGTGAGAAATGTCATAACACTCATTGTGTGCACTAGTAATGTTGTCAAAATGTATTTTTAATTGATTGATATCTCTTGATATATTATATATATATATATATATATATATATATATATATATATATATATATAATATATATATATATACATATGTAGCGTCTTTCAGTATATCTATTTTTTTCAAATACTAATTATTTTAGTATTTAATATTATACTGTGATTGTTTTAAATAATTAGTATTAAAAATATCTTTATGTTTTATAATTGAGTTTCAGAATTTAAACAATTATTAACATGTTCAAGCATGGATTTAAAATTTATGACCTTTATTTTAAATGTTTGATAGCAACTATCAATATCTTTTTATAATTCGTTCTCTCATTTTTATTGTAACACAACGATTATTTTTTCCAGTAAATGAATAATCATTTCTTTTTTCTTTATGGAAATTAATTTATAATATTTTTTCAGTATTAACTAATTCGGATTTATATGCTAAATGGAAACATAAATTAGTGTAGAATATAGTTTTGATATTGGACTTAATTCATTTTCACAAATCAATTGTTTTTCATCTCTTTATTCAGCACTAAGGTAGAAAACACTCAGATTTTTCTGTATCTTGGTGCCTTAATGATGATAGCATTATCATTTAATTTCACATAAGTATCAGTCAGAAATGAACAATAATAATTTATTTAATATTCTTGTTAAGAATATTATTTGTGGTGTCTGGTGTAAAAAATAATTCTTTTGTGCAAATTAATAAGTGTACAAAATGAGTGGAGAATATTTCAAATGGAATTATTTTAATTTAGAATAATTTTTTATACATAAAGTTTTATGACGCTAATCCGGGTATTTTTTTGAACAAACCTTCTACTTGAAAAAATACTCTCTGTGTTAGTACAAGTAATTATGTAATATTAAAATTTATTTAGAAATGTTCTACAAATGTTTAATATAAAGGTAAATATTTGTTTAATATAAAGTACATTATTTTCTTCCTTATTTTAGATGATTTACATATATAATATATATATATATATATATATATATATATATATATATATATATATATATATAATACAAAATATGATATTAATAAAATAAGATATAAATTTCCAATGATTAGTAACTTATAATATTGTACTGTTATATCATACAAGTAAATATCTAATCACTTTTCTGAGGTGTTAGTTTTAACAAAAACAAAATTAGAACAGTTATCTTTAAATTAAACAAAGTTTATCATGCGTTTTTTGATCAATTCGATTTCAAATTTGTCTTGTTTCTCTCTCTCTCTATTTATAAATAAATATATATATATATATATATATATATATATATATATATATATCCATGCTAATGTATGTATCTATTCAAATTTTAACAATATACTTCTGTAAAAAACCCTCTTTTAAACTGTTACAGTTTAAACGATCTAACACCTATTTTTTTCTTTATATTTTATAATAATCTAATTTATTTCAATTTAATTTAATTTCGCCTAATGATGGTAGTCGAATAAAAAAATATTTATTAACTTATTAGCTGTGTATGACGAATATACTCGTTATGAAGATGAATTTGATCAATAAAATTATTGATTTTTCAAAAAAATCACTTTCCATTTTGTTAAAATTTAATTCAGTTTTACAACAGCTGCATATACTCTGTGTTTGATGAGTATGCTCATCATCCATTCATTTTTGCAACACGATATAGGTACATACTTTTAAAATAGGACGACGCAGATAACAGGTTAATAGTCTTAAATTTAAAAAAAAGTAGTATAGGTATTATTATACAAAAAAGGATAAAGCACCTGGTTTAGTATTCTCTTTGTGACTCTCTGTATTTCAAAGCTCTTAGTAAATAATTTTTATTGTCCATCTATTGGCATTAAATCGTTTAATGATGAAAAAAATAGAAGATGCTTTCCTCCAGGAGTAACACTTTAAAGAATGTTTTAAAAATAATTTAGATAAAAAATCTGTAAATAATTTAATTTCAATTCACTGTCTATGAACTTATGTTTAGTTTTTATGAATACTGAAATATTTTGTCAATTAAATCGAAAAATGAAAAATGAAATGTATAACAATTGAGTAATTTAAAATAAATATCCTTAATTTTAAATTTAAATCAGTCACATGCTTTTCTATCTTCATATCACATAACGAACATTTTCAAACAAAAAGTTTATCATACCCTATTTTACATCTTTCTGATTTTTTTTTAAAAAAAACTATATTTTTTATATTATATTTTAACTAAGTTTAAAATGACGAAGGAATATATCACACATTTTGAAAATAATAATTATATAAATTTTATATTTCTTATTATACAATTTATTAATTTTTTTGTTAATTTTTCGTATTAATCCTTCTTAATTAATAAATAAAAAGTTAAGATAACATTTGTTTTTGATACAATTTTTGAGCTTAAAAAATCTATATATGATTTCATTCACTGTAATTTTTGTTTTTTTTTATTGAATATTTGCAGAATGTTATTTGGTAAGACATGCTTTTTATTTATGTGATATTTTGTATAAAACATGACAGTTAATTTAAAATATAATGTTTGTTTAAAAAGGTTATGTTGAAATTAAATTCAAATTTATATATATATATATATAAGTAATTAAGTGTAAAATATTCCAAATTAATAATAATGACTTCAATTATCAGAATAGAAAGTTACAGTGAATATTAAAGAGTAATTACTTTTAAATCACGCGATGTTTACAAGTCATAAGTGCATAGTCGATGGAAGAGGGAGGTCTATATTGAAAGCATGTATCGTTTGTAATACTTTTGAGAGACGCTGATCGAATCTACATGTAAGTTCATTACAATCAGCACGTAGCGTTTGACGAACCGCGTCATTACATGGCGTGCACTCGCAAACTTACAGTTCATTGTCAGTTTGATTTTATCAGGCTGGGATGTGCTCATTTCATCGGTCGGCCTCTGAACGTGTAGGTGTACACTGCATTAAGGGTAATGAGTTCAAATGAGTATACGCCTTGCAGACTATAAAACGATAGATATACATATACACACATATACAGGCGAATGAGAATTTATGGGCTTTATTACATTTGTAAGCTTTTCTGAAATGACAATCGAAATGAGATTTCTATATTTTTAATAATATATCATTCTTTGGAACAGTAAAGTGAAAATATGTATCTGATGATTGATCTAGAGATAAATAAAAATTGTTTTAAATACATATTGAAATTTAAAAATTGAATGATAATTTATCGGAAAATAGGAATATATGTTCTATATTTTTGTACCTGAACTATTTTATAAACCGTAGTCTTATTATCATAGGCTTCATTTATTTATTGAAAATTTTGCTTACATTTATATATATATATATATATACGTAATCCTCGATTTCCACGGTGTACGAATTACACTGTTTTGATTTAAACCTATTGAAGGAATGCTGAAAAACTTCCATTTACGCGGCTTTATTTCTGTTTAATACGGTCACAAAATTGCAAAAAAGATGTGATTAGAAAAGAAGTAAATGGAAAATTAACAAGTGGAAGATGATACCGAATTAACACTTTTTTTATTTGTTTTTAATGTTTTCGGAACTATTTTATAAAATGTATTTTCTAGTTTTATTAAAAATAATTAAAAATTTGATTACGGATTTGTAAATCCTATCTCTTATTTTGAATATGAGATGTGATCTAGAATTGCAGGATTTCGATTTACACTCTAATTTTGAAGAACAAATCTACCGTGTGAATTGAGGGTTAGGTGTACATATATATATATATATATATATATATATATATATATATATATAAGACGTATATATATATATATCAATAAAATATTATGTTTAAAAAATTCAACTACAATTCTTTAAAACACCAATAAATCAAACAACTTTAAACATAATTTTTTCATGGGTTTATCAAGCATTTTTGTCATAGAGACATTAATCAATTTATAAATAGCAGTACAATTCTAACACTGTGGATAAATTTACTTTCACAAATTAGTTATTTTTTCAACCCACGTACCTTTTCTTATCAAAAATGTTCAATAAATGGTTATTAATCATTTGTTATTTTTTATTATGCACGTTTCAATGGCCCTACTATCATTTTTTGAGCACTAATATACATAAAACTCGGTAGATACAAGATAATGTACATTTTTCTATACCTTTGGAGTTCTGAGGATGATGGCATCGGTATTGAAATGCGCATAATTTACAGTAAAAATGATCAATAATCATTTATTATACTTCTATGATCAGACCTTTTGTAACTTATGGGGTGAAAATGAATGCATTTTCTGAAATAAATTATTAATCCATATATTAGAAATTCAACATTTACTGATATAACTGATTATTTTTTATAAAAAAAATGCAGTGGTCAATTTATTTTTAGATTTTTTTTTATTTTTAGATCTATATAATTTATTTTGGTTTAAATATTTTTTACATTAAATATGTATATCATTAATGTGTTCTAATATCTTATTTAATTATTTTTATGTATTATTTGAATTATATTGAATTATATTATATTTTCATGTAATTGCATGAAAATAAAACAAGTTACAAAATCATTCAGGTCACATATTAAATATATATTAGGTTGGTAGAAAAGGAATTACGGTTTATGATCTTTAAATTCATATACATTTTTTCATTTGTGGTCCAGAAGTGTTGGATGACTAACGTCTAACTTTTGTGCAAGCTCTCGAATTGTTGTGCGTGGTTTTGATTCAATTAACACATTCATTTGGTCATTATGAACAGAAGAAGGATGCCTGCGACCTTCTTCATCTTCAAGGTTCTCGTTCCCAGCACGAAATTTTTGGATTCACCATTGCACCATACTTTCATTGCCAGTACCTACACCAAAATCATCGTTTAGTTTACAAGCAGTTTCTTCTGCTTTACCACCCGTTTTGAACTCATACAAAATATTGCTTTTATTTGCTTCTTTTCTATTATTATTCATTAACCCAATTTGAAGCAAAATTAATAATAAAAACAAAGTCGATGTTATCAAAATAGAGACTGAAAAATGCACTTTAAAATGATGTTAACATGAACACAATGAAATGACACTTTCATCGAAAAAAATATGGTTAAAATTCAGAAAACAAAACGCGTATTTATTTTTCTACCAACCTAATATATACATAACCAAATCAGAAATATAATTAATTAAAATTACCAATTGGTTCAAACTTTCGAATTTTATAAAGTATTTTTTTTCATTATTAAATAAAGTTTCTGATTATATTTGAAACAATTTAATAGACTGAAACTCTATTGTGTATGCTTTGTATAAAAAAATTCGACATATGATTATCTTACAAAAAAACATTTAAACAATACTATCAGTTTGTTTAGTCATTCGAAAATTCTAGCTCATTCATCTCTAACTTCTTTTAAATTAATGAACATTTTCCTGTTAATTAATACGTTCAACCCGATTTTTCGTATTCTGAATGATGGGTCAGCGTGTGATTAAAAGTTGTTTATTCTTCTGGTGGCGCTTGTTTGCTTGTTTTTGTTATCAGTGATTTTCTGTTTAGTTTATGATAAGCAAGCAAGTGAATGTGTAACATTAACTGCTAAGTTCAGTCTACACAATGAATATTTATTATTTAGTTTCCTCCTATAATTTTACATTTAGATGCAGTGTTCCTTAAATTATGCTTTTATAAATATAATTGGAAACATATATGTGAACCACCAGTAGCTCACGCCGCCTGATGTTGAGAACTATGTGTAGACCACCGGTGACTCTTCCCGCTTGATAAAAGCACAGCTTGTGGACCACCAGTGATCCACGTCAGGTTGAACGTGTTAAAATTTTACACAGAAAATGTTTCATTTAAAATAATGAAGGCCTTTAAAAGAATATCAAACGATTATTACATTTATAATAGTCATATTTTTATTTTTTATTCTTCGACTTTTGGATCTACGGTTATATATCTAACCAAAAATCGAAATTGGTCGAAAAAAACGATATATTCCTTTATCAAATCGTTTTGTCATTTGTTTATATTCAGATTTAAAAAAATAGAGAACACTACTTTTTGATTTTTCCTTGTGTTCGTATACTAATATTCTTGTATTTTTCTTATATATATATATATATATATATATATAGATTATGTTTGAGGGGGGGGGAAGCTATCTTGCCTCCCGGCACTTAGACTCGAAGTCCATTATGCCTTCCCTCGGCTGATCAAAACTGCTCGGGAAGTCTCGCTTCCTTCCAGAAGCCTATCAGCCTGCCAGAGTTTATAGATCCTAGTTCGGCCGCGGTGAGGAGAAACTCCCCAAACCATCGTCGCCTTAAATTAAGTGAATGGGGGTCTCGTTGCCCCCCCCCCACACCATCTACACTTCCCGTCCATCCTTCGGCCTTGTATATGTTCGTGGTAGCTTAGTCTCCCGTGTCCTGTGACAATTCGCACCAGGAGCCGGGAGAAGGATCTTCCACTTGTATAGATTCTCTTAGTCCAGTCCTTATTTGGGCCCTGGCCTAAGAATGTCCTGGATTGACGACAACCGTCAATCTTTAGCCACCATTCTGTGTGTTCTGACTCGACCCACTCCTGAATGGCGCCCTTGACCCATCCCAGCCATTATATATATATATATATATATATATATATATATATATATATATATATATATATATATAAAGCCTGTTTCCTTGAAGGCGGCTTCAGATTATTACAAAGTTCCTATCAAATGTGAACCCTCTTTATGTTTTAATGGATAATGTATTATCTCTACAAAGATACAATCTAAATCCCATTAATTCTTTAATTTCTTAATTTGAATTCAGTTAATAGGTTTGTTTTTATTTGAGTAGAAGCTCACACATAATCGACCTTACAGTACAATGTAAAGAACACAATGAAACGATATACGTCGATAAAATGAATATAAAAGAATGGTTAGTCATTAACATATTTTGTGTCTCATTAAAGATCAGTAAATAAAAGATAAAAGTATTGCTGTCGATCAAGATACGTCCTAATCATTCTAAAATAGAGCATCTAAAGAAGTGTCTATGTCTCGAGACCGTACTCGACGACTTAATCTTTCGACTAGTTGAGAAAAAAAAGTGACACGCCAATTGAGCAGTGTACAAAGTATAAATCCGTTCATTACAGTACTACTGATATTAATGCGTGATTGTGCTTGGTGAGCTAGTTGTTCGGTTAACTGACTGACTTGCACGCTTAATGCCCGCCGTTGATACATTTTAGTTCTCGTAATATCCTCCTGTATTCTGTGTGTGTGCTGATTCTTTGAACGCTAGATACTTATAGACGACCGAATACCACTCGTGCTTCGCCACAAGCGTTGAAGATTCAGACCCCTGACTGACAGATTCAATAGCTGCTGCAATGATCCCTTTTCAAGATTATAATAAGAGAGATGAGATTCATAACATAGTTATGAATGACTGTAAGTCATTTGTTGGTAAAACTATCATTTATTTTTTATTGGCATCAAAGTCTAGCGAAATCTTCAATTTGCACTTTTTTTTTCACTAATAATGTACAAATAATGAACAACAAATATTTTTAACTACACGGATCTAATTAATAATAAATCAGCCATATTTTTTACTATGTATAATTTTATGCACGCTGTTGTGAATCATACTACTATATCCCATTTTAATAATTAATTACATAAATTTAAAATATATTTTTTTAGTATGAAATTAATGCATCGTTACTAAATTTATTCTATAGGTAATAAACAGCAGAGAATATTTTAATTATGTGATTAATAATAATTGACTAATAAGTCATATATTTATGGTACATTTGAATTTATAAGGCGTACACACACACACACACACATATATATATATATATATATATATATAAGTAATTATTCAGAAAATTAATGAACGATTTTTTTATGTATGATTCAAAAATGACAGTACATTCAAATATATATTAGGGTGGTAGTAAAATAATTACGGTTTATGACCTTCAAATTCATATTCATACATTAGCTGTCTTAAGTGGTATAGAACTGTTGAATGACTAACGCCTAACGTTTGTACGAGCTCTCGAATTGTTGTGCGTGGTTCTGATTCAACTAATGGCTTCAGTTGGTCGTTATGAACTGAAGAAGGACGTCCGCGAATTATTTCAATAACCCAATTTGAAGCAAAATTAATAATAAAACTAAACTCGATGTTACCAAAATATAGACCGAAAAGTGCACTTTAAAATGATATTAACCTGAATATCATGAAATGACACTTTCATTTAAAAATATTAAGGTTAGAATTTAGAATACAAAACCGTAATTATTTTCCTACCAATCTAATAGTTTTGATGTATACACCAACATACAGTAATAATTCTTTAAAAGAAAGCAATTAAACTTGTCATTTTAATCTAAACGCGCATTGATGATTAATAATTCTGCAATTAAAAAAGCATGCCATTAAAAAGTTTCTCTAGCGCTTTGAACAACGAGCACTAGCAATAAAATTTTTTCCTGTCATCTATTTTTAATCAGTTGCGCACATTTTGGACACATTCGTTTATTATTTAGAAGTTTCTACATTTTCAATTTGTTAAACGGTTTCATGCATTAAATGCATGTAGAGACAAAAATTCAATGAATTTTAATATTAAATTACTTTTACTCAATTTGACAATACAGAATTCATTTTTATTTCACTTATAAAAAATTTCGAAAAATATTACCAAAAGCATTATTTTTTACTAAGGCAAAGCAAAATAAAAATGTAAAAAAATACAAATAAAGAACAGTGACTCAAAGTTTGATTCAGAAGTAATTAAAAAATCAGCAGTACAATTCTTTATAGTCAATTTTATATCATTATTCAATAAACCTGGTAGCAGTTCCAACTTCTTAAAATAATGTAAATTATATCTTTTTAATTACCCCAACTAAACAAATAAAAAACAGTTACTAGAACATATATCTCATTTAACATCACGTGTTATTGCAACTACGAGAGTCGTTTGATAAGTTTGGTAAATTTCTATGAGATAGTGCCTTCATTGATTTAGTAACATCACGGCTGACAAGTTTCACTTTTCAAACTAGCATAGGTGAAATTTCAGTCAGAAACAACCCATTGTTCACATTCTATAGATGTTTGAAGCGAGCATTGTAGCAGTTGATGCAAAAATGGAAAAAACGAAAACGAATAGACCTTTTTGCGTGCATTCGAAACTGTGAATAAAACATGGATTCACCTTCACACCTGAGTCGAAGCAGCAGTCAAAGCAATTGATAACACCTGGTGAAAGTACGCCAAAGGAGGCGAAGACCGTTTTGTCGGATGAGAAGGTGATGGCCACAATTTTTTGGAATTCCAAAACAAATTACCCTGATCGACTTCTTAACGAAGGAGGAAACAATATCAGGAGCCTATTATGCAACATTATTTGGACCGTTTGGAAGAAGAGTTGAAACAATAACCAAAAATTGCACAAAAAAGGTATTCTTTCACCAGGACAACGCGCCGTCCCACAAATCGACCGTCGCAATGGCAAAATTGTATGAATTGGGCTTCGAATCGATTCCTCATCCACATTATTCTTCGGACTTGACCCCGTGCGACTTTTTTCTCGTCCCAAACTTGAAAATTTGACGCGATGGGAAGAAATTCTCGTCGAATGAGGATGTAATCGCCGCCATCAACGCGTATTTGGTAGACTCACTGGACTAAGTGTATAGTCCTCAGTGGAGACTATATTGATAAATGAAATCGGCTTATTCCAAAAAACTGTGTTTAACTTGCTTTTTTATCAAACTTATCAAACAACCGATGTATATAGTCTACTCA
Source organism: Acanthacorydalis orientalis (assembly GCA_034766995.1). Lineage (NCBI taxonomy): Eukaryota > Metazoa > Arthropoda > Insecta > Megaloptera > Corydalidae > Acanthacorydalis > Acanthacorydalis orientalis. The sequence continues at coordinate 7,363,647 of CM068315.1, forward strand.
ATACGTTGTTTAGAAGAACTTTACAGTAATTCATTAAAGGTTTAGATATTGCAATATATGGTACGGTTATTTTACTAATATCATAAACAAAATGCATAAAGCTCTAAACTTTGCGATAGGATTAAAGACTGTTGTCTTAAAATAAAAGGGAAATGTTTTTTAACACCAGTGACAACAAGACCATTACTTGACAACAGTGGGAACATATAGAATCTATATACCGTTTTGAAAAATCGAGATATCGAATGAATACAAAGAAAAGCAGCATTTTTAGTTTTAAACAGACTTGTTAGTTCAAGTAAGGTTGAACTATTTAAAGTACTTGGACGGGAAAAGAAAGAAAGTCACAACTTTAACTTATCTATGTAAATCTCTGCTATAAATCTCTGCATCCTCCAACATTCAGAATTTAATAGAAGAGTAACTTCATTTAATAGAAGAGTAGCTCATCATTCGTTCAAATGAAATTAGAAGCCTATAAAAAGAAAATAGATAAATGTTCGATTTTTATAAAGGCTTTCGTACTTGGAATTAATTGTATCTCTACATCAATTGTCTCTATCATTGGTAAAAAAGTATTTAAGAATAATTTAAAGACATCATCAGGAAAAAAGAAAGTTTTGATCCTTTGTGTACATCATGCTGTTAGTTTTGCAGTACTAATGTACTTGAAATTATTATTCTGTGAATTTTTAAATAATAAAAATATTTTTCAAAGAAGTTATAGTTAGTTAAGATATGATTTTAAAATGTTAGTAGATGTAAAGTTATAAACTAATTTAAAAATTAAAATTATATTGAAAGAAGAATCATATTATTTAATAAAAGAAATATTTTGTGTCTAATATTTATTTATAGCAATAAGTTCTGTTTTATAAGTGAAATTATGATAGTTTATGTAAGGTTTTTATAAAATTTTTATATGATTTAAATAATTTAACATGTAATGTAAGACTATATGACAAAAAATAGTCACTACTAAAAAATTGAAACAATATCTGAATAATTATGCGATGGATCAACAATCTTATAACACATTATATTCTAATGATAGTCACGTAAATATATATATATATATATATATATATATATATATATATATATATATTAAGGTGTGTACATCCATGTATAAGAATGTAAGTTTGTAATGTATATTTACATTGTATCAAATATTAATCATATGAATCATTCAGATGAATCAGTGATCTTAAGATTTATACCACGAACCGATGACTAATCAAATGAATCTCTGCAGTTTCACAAGCTCTCATATTTTTCGTCGAGAAAATAGTTGAGATACTTTCAATACTAGTTGTTTAAATATTTTTGATACAGTATAATTGGAAGACAAGTTTGATATTAAACTGTGAATCGCATGTAATAAAAAGATGAATTTTGAAAAAACCAATGTTAAGAATCAGAGCACAGTACATTGACCGTTTTGGTCCAGCCAGAGGCTAATCTGGCTGCTACCACGATGGTAACTTTAAGTCTAATGATAATGCTCCATGATTACCACATCTCCCGTCTTGTATTCAAGCAAATACTTTATTTTAGTTTATATTTTGTATGGTATTTAAACACTTTTTGTAACTGTTAACACATACAAATAACGGTTTCATATATATATATATATATATATATATATATATATATATATATATATGTATATACATATGTATGTATGTATATAAGTATACAAATGTATGAACCAAATTCATACAAAATTAAAAAATATTTTTGTCTCAATTTGATTGTTATCTAAAAAAAATATCAAAACTTTTTTTATTGAAAGTGTCACTTCAGCGTGTTCATGTTAATATAATTCTAAAATGCATTTTTCGGTCTGTATTTTGATAACATCGAGTTTACTTTTATTATTAATTTTTCTTCAAAGTGGACTATTGAATTAAAGATGGATAAAAAGCAAATAAGAGAACTTTTTGTACGAATTCAAAACGGGTGATAAAATAGTAGAAACTGCTCGTAAACTAAAGGATGCTTTTAGTGTGGGGACTGTTAAGGAATGCACGGTGCAATGGTGGTTCCAAAAGGTCACGAACGTCCTTCTTCAGTTCATAACGACCAACTGAAGGTGTTAGTTGATTCAGAACCACGCACATCAATTCAAGAGCTTATACAAAAGTTATACGTTAGTCATGCAATAGTTCTAGACCATTTAATAAAGCTAAGAAAATCAAAAAAGAGATAAATGTATAAATTTGAAGGTAATTCACCGTAATTATTTTCCTACCAATCCAGTATTTTTAACATTTTTCCACTAATAGACAGAATATAATAAGTAGCATATTCATATATTTTATTTTACTCTGTATTACTAATTAATAATGATAAAAACCAGCTTGACTGTATACATGTATTTGTTTTCCATTCAAATAATATTAAAAGAAAAAATAAGGTATTAAAATAACAGATTTTTAAAAATCACACCTATCATCAAAAATTTAGATCTACATTAAACATGAAACATATTTTCCAAAGTTGTATAATACATGTATATTTACAAATACATAGTTTTTAAATAGTTTATCTCTATTTTCTTAACAAGTCGAAAAACATCTTTTTACTTAACATTTAAAAAAATCTCTTGTGTTTAAATTATCATAAAAATACTTCTGTATTTAAATTATACTCATATTTGTATTATTAATTGACATGTAAATAAATATTTATAAACACATGTATATTCATCTACACATATACATATATTAACTAAAATTACATGATATTGCATTTAATGTAATTATCCACATTTTCTCTAATATCAAACGAGAGAAAACACCCACTTCGAAATTAGTAGTTTTGCATGTGTACAAGCAATCATTTAGACAGAGCAATTCGTTAAAAAATAAAAGACGAAATGGATGTAAAGAAGTAAAAAAAAATACACCGTACCGAAAACATTTCTCGTAATCTGGTCCTGATTCATGCTTATCTAGATTTTTATTCACGTCGAACACGCGATCGGACAGTATGTCGTTTCCTGTTGCTTTGAGTGATTTGTACCGATTTGAAGATTCTTCTCTCTTTCTTCATATTTATGTATATATGTATATGTGTGTGTTAATTTTTTTTTCACTGCTAGCATGCAACAAGTATTTGTAATTTAAATTTGAATTCTATCAAAGGAATAGTGAGTGTTCATATATATATATATATATATATATATATATATATATATATATATATATATATATATATATATATATATATATATATATATATATGTATGTGTGTGTGTGTGTGTGTGTGTATTTTTTCGACTGTATACTTAAATAATATTTATATTTGTGGATGTATTTTATAATTGGCCTCATTTTAAATTACAATATATTCATTTGAAAAATATATACAAACAAGTTAATAATAAAAACGAAATCACTTAATTAGAAATGTTTGTATACATATATTCATTTCATAACATTTATTTTTTTGTTTATTTATTATTAGAAAAAGCAATTAGGGAGAAATAGAAAACAATTATGAAAAGCATTCCCATTATAAAAATGTATTAAAAATCTTAATTTTTTATTTACTATAGAGTTTTGGTATCTCGAACAAGTAAATTCAGATGTTGAGTAATTTAGTTGTTCAAGTTATTATAAATATTTTTTCTTGAAAGTTAATATTTTAATTAAACATGAAAAGTACAGTTTGTTTGATGTGATGCTGGACTCATTGCTTACACGTTTCTGAAAGTTATAATATGATCATTTGATAAGTATGGTACAAATGTTCATCAATATATTGTTCTAAAAATTATTTACACTTTAGATGCTTTTAGTTTTTTAAGCATTAGAATTAATGAAAATTACACAAAAAAAAGACAGATTTATGTTTATAGTTCTCTCTTTGTATGCCTTTATATGTCTATATATATATATATACAAGGTTGTTTGATAAGTATGCTTAAAAAGTAAGTTAAGCACCGTTTTTTGGGAAAAAAAACGATTATATTTCTCAACATAGTCTCCATTGAGGGTTATACACTTGACCCAGTGATTATGCAAAATACGCATTGACGGCAGAGATGGCATCATCATTCGACGAGAATTTCTTCACACCAAGCCAAATTTTCGAATTTGGGAAGAGGAAGAGTTTACGCGAGGGTACGTTTGGAGAATATGCTGGATGAGGAATTAATTCGAAGCCCAATTCGTGCTATTTTGCCATTGCAACGGTCGATTTGTGGCACGGCGCGTTGTCCTGGTGAAAGAACATTTTTTGTACGCCAATATTGGCCGTTATTGTTGCGACTCTTCCTTCAAACGGTTCAATAATGTTGGATAATATGCTCCTGTTATTGTTTCCCTCTTCGTTAAGTAGTAGATTAGGATAATTCCTTGGGAATCCTAAAAAAGAGTGTCCATCACCTTCCCATCCGACAAAACGGTCTTCGCTTTCTTCGGCGCACTTTCACCAGTCGTTGTGCACTACTTTGACTGCTGCTTCGACTCAGGTGTGTTGTGGTAGATTCATGTTTCATCCTTAGTGACGAATCAATGCAAAAAGGCCTACTCGTTTTTTTCATTTTTGCAGCAACTGCTGCAATGTTCACTTCAAACATCAGTAGAACGTGAACAACGCGTCTCTTCTGGCTGAAATTTCACCTATGATAGTTTAAAAAGTGACACTTAAAAGCCGTGACGTTATCAAATGATTGGTCTAGCAATTTGATAGAAATTTACCAAACTTATCAAACGACTCTCACAATGTTAGTTTTCAAATAATGATTAATGTTATTCAAATTTATTTCTTGGCCACTTTTTAAATAACTATTCAGTTTTATGAAAACTATACAAAAAGAGAAGGAAAATATTAAACTACTGTTATTGAAATATAATGATGATAAATACGAACTTAATTAAGCGACATTATTTTCCAATATAGTAGTTGTGTTGTATGTGAAAATGAATGATTTTAAGACTTAAAGAAAATATCTTCAAATATATCAAATTAGTTTTTTCGCTTCGCTCGGAATGTAATCTGAAATTTATTTAATAAAACCATTTATAAAAGGATTATATCCAGTAATCTCTCTATCATTGACTAAAATCTTAATATATATTGTAGCCAATCTGTTTAAAGTCATATATACAAGAAATATCTTATAGAATAACTTCGAAGTAATCGAATACTTGTTAACACCTAGACAGTATTAATTTTCTGATACGTTTCACCCACACTTAATGAAAAATATTATACAATCAAGTTCAGCGACTTTGCATACACATATTCAATGTCAACAGAGATAATTTTCAACAGACTTTAACTAATTCTCTTCTGTAAATTATTAATGTGCACTTGGTGTACTTCATAAATGATAAATATCATATGTTGTCTCTAACTTGTATATTTAAACATATATATTATTTACAAACAAGAATAAAATTACACACATTCCGTACATTATGATTATTCGTCTTTATCTCAGATTCAAATTCTAGTCTACATATTTTCAGTTCCACTACAATTTAAATGAATTCATTTCATTAAGAATTAATGTAATTTACAAACAAAATGTTCTGTGTAAACATTTATCACATGTAACGAAAAACTTTATATATATATATATATATATATATATATATATATATATATATATATATATATATATATGCAAATAAAAACGGTATCGACACAATCTAATGTCAGTTTAATATATGTTCAAAATTAATTAATTAAAAATAATTATTCTGACAGAAATGTTGCAATCTAAATCAAACATTTGGGTATAACATGACAACTTTTTGTCTAAAGAGGAAATAATGTGATCATTAAGTAAGTGAGATCATTATACGTTATCATCGATCTGATCAACATTGATTTTGGTAACAATTTTTTTAACTGATATTAATTGATAGTTTAAACGAAATAATCAAAGAAATATGTCATCGAATCTTTTTCAAAAGAATAGAATCTGTAAATAATCCGTTCAAGTATGTAGAATAGGTTCGGAGTTTCGTTTCGGTTTAATTATTTAAATTGTTTCCGATTAATCAATGCTGTGTGTTGCTTATCTCAGGTTATTTTGAGACTGGACAAAGAATCGAGATCGGCTAATCGCAAATTAAATCTTGTATTTTGTTCCTACATTGATTGATCGTGCGTATGAAATAGGAATAATTTATTATACTGAATATCTACAAATAGGATTTTAAAACTGTACAAAATTATATTGTATCGATATAGCATAAAAGTAGATATGTTTATTAGATTTTTGAAATCATAGTGAATTGATAAGTTTTTTGTGATTGTAGGAAATGTGAAAATTTTAAATGTGAGGAACAATTATTTTCGGCTATGCAATCTTTATATATGAATTATTAATTTCAAATAGAATGAAAAATGTGATTTTCAAAGAAATGTCATTTAAATCTATCACTAAAGGATATTTAATTGAGCCTTATCTTGTACTAATTAAACATTTTAACAGAGTTCTGATGAGAAAGTTAGTTAATTATTCATAAACATTACATTTCATAGTTTTATGTGCTTCTGCTTTACTTGTTAAATAAGATAAAATGATATAAAAAAGACATATCAATAGGAAAACATATTTAGAATTCTCTAAAACTTCTACACGAACATTTTGGAATAAAATTTTTAGTCTATATTTTTCACTTCTATGTTTCCCAATATTTTTTTCTATCAATAACGCATTCATTGCTTGATTTTATACAAGCAAATTTACAAATTGTTTTTGTTAACATTTTTATTCTTAAGAAAGATTGTTTAAAATATGATTTAAGAATACAGACTCGCATAAAATAAACTGATTAGATCCTAATATTTTAATTTATGCTCACCTACTTGCATTAGTTTATTTTTTTATCACCAGAAAATAAACCCTTACTTACGCTTCATCAGACTTCCGAATAAATTTAAATGCATGTACAAAAAAAACATTTAAAATGAATGTTTTAAATAATTATGAGTTTTGAGTATTGTTTTTTTATATAATTCATTTTCTCTAACTCTAAAGAAATGTTATATTCAGAAGAAAAATATTATCATCATATGTTTGTATTTCAACAATATTTCACTTTTTTACAATAACTCAGTAATTAAATATCAGTGTCTTTTTAGATTTCTAGTGTATTTTTTCTAAGTTATAAGAAGAAAGAACAACATAAATTGACATACATTTATTTATGTGATGAAAGTTTAGAAATATGTAACTTTCAAGAATACCTTAGAGATTTTTTTATTTATGTTGTTTACAAACTTTAATTAATAATTAAATCAATTAACAACACTATAAACTGTTGATTAATGTTCTTTGAATTTGAATACTACTTCATTTTATTTTACTATCCATGCTGTGTTATAAATCTAATTAAATGAAAATGGTAACACTTGAAAAATAACTGACTTTCTTAAAAAAAGACTATAATTCAAACATTTTGAAATTGATTGGGAAACTAACTTATCTATTAATCACCCTGCTGTGCAATTAATTTAACATACATGTACACACACACATTATATATATATATATATATATATATATGAGAGAGAGAGAGAAATGTAATTAATAAAATTTAATTTGTTACAGGTATGAAACATGGCAAATTACTACTGACCATCGATATGTAAGTTTATTTAAGTACATCTTATTAAAAATTCTTTCAATTTAATATTTGTTCTTTATGGAAATATTTGAATACGTTTTTTTATTAATTAACTAAAAAGTAATTATATATTTATAGCAAAATATTATTTCTTAAAAAGAATTTAAAATATATACGAATATATACGATTGCAAATCAATTGAAATAATATTATACATTCATTTTATATTTCTGACAATTAAATATTCTTCTAAAATGATTTTTGATACAAATAGTAAATTTATTCTTAAATATTCAAAATTTCTTAGGTAATTGTTTAAAATTGGAAAAGTAATTTTTTTTATTAAATTTCAATAATTTTTAGAACACAGTTTAAAATTTTGCTATAACTTTCTATATATTCTATTTGTGAATATATATTATTTTTTTTGAAAAAAAAACGTATTTACAAACAATGGTAATTATTCTACCTAATTAGTATTAAAATTATTTTATATGGAATGTTAATAATAAAAATTATATACAATTAAAATTGCATGTATTGTGGGAGTGGTTTCTTGTTATTTCATTAGCTACAGTAGTTATTACACCGTTCTTGAAATTACCGTTTAAAAATGATTGAGTTCAGTTATTTATCTCTACTTTTTATTGGAGTTATTAAATTCTCATCTACATATTTTTTCACTTTACTTTATTTTCAACAATTTATCAACATCAGTTCTGTTTGTTATCTTTCTATGCAGCGAAGACAAAAAAGATTAAAACTTTGTTGAATACCTTTTAATTATATATATATATATATATATATATATATATATATATATATATATATATAATATATATATATATATAATATATATAGCCAATTTTTTTAAATTTAAAAATTATTAAATAATTAAATTGTTCATAAACTCCTTCATTTTAATTTCTTAAGTATTTGAAAAATGTAATTCGTGTCTTCTGTCATCTATTTTTTAATATAATTTAGTTTATGTTTACTAATTTAAAATATATAAACATTATTTATATATAAATTTTAACCTAAGCTGTCTGGTTTTATAAATAATTGACATATTGTTATAATGATCTAATTTGTTTTCAGACACGAGATATTTATAATTATTACATATAAATGTTATTAAATCTATTTTTTACTCTTTCGTGTGTAATTTATTATACAATTTATCAATACTAGTGTGCAATTATAAATAATTAAAAGATAAAAAGAGATACAATTATATTAATTGCATAAAATATTATATGTAGTAACGTGAGAATATTCGATTTAATTAAAATATTGTTTCCATTTTTAATATAGAAATTAATAGACTTTAATAAATACATTTAATAAAATTTGATAATTCTTTCAGTATATATGATTTTTTGCAATCCTTTTGGATATTTTTAAATATTTTTTTATACAATTTTACCAATTTTATTAGACAACCGTTTATATCATTTTTATTTGTTAATCTTTTACCTAAAATAGTTTTGTATAAAATCAAATAAACAGTAATAATGATATGACATACAAGAAGAACGAGATAATATTTCTAAATCTTATTCATATTTTTTCTGAAATCATTTATTATCTGAATTAAGAAATGTATGGTTGTGATAAACAAGAATTTTCTTTTTGCAGCATGTTTTAATGTTTCTCTTACTGTTTATCTTGACATTTGAAAATTTCATAATATAAAATACTATGAAAACAAATAAATACACTAATATGAAAACAAAGAAATAATTTATGGAATATAACAAAATAAAACAAAAAATGATATTAATGATATAAAAATTAATGATAGTCAAATTTCAATTTACATGCGTACTGAAATAATAACAACTGTAAAATTAAGAACAAAAATATTACATTTTTGTAATCAGTAAATAATGAAAGTTATTTCTTTCTTTAGCCATAATAATATTTTAAATAAAATGAACTCTCTGACTTAAAAAAACAATTTTCAGAATTCTTTATTCATACAATTAGTATTTCAATAAATATCAAATTGATTTTTATTTCAGTGAGTTGAATATAATTGCAACGCTTATTCGTAGAATATTTTGTAATTATCTGAACATTTTTGCTTTAAACATTACGTTACGATTAATTTTTGAAAATTTCATATTATTTAAATATATGTATATATGTATCTATGTATATATATATATATATATATATATATATATATATGTTGCTTATATACATTAATGGCTATTTATCGTTGAGCAATTGAAACTTACCACCTGCTGGTACGTAATTGGTGCTTTTTGGTCAATACTTATTATGTAGTAAAAAGTTGCTGACCCGCTTGACATCGAATGTTGTACATTTTACCACCGGTCGAAACAGGCATACATTTCATGTAGAATTATAAATAATATATCAATTAAGTTTATTAACGATTTTGTTTAGTTATTTTTGTTTAGTTATTTTTGTTTGTTTAATGTTTGTTTATTTTCATTCGCTCGATACGAAATTAATTGTTTAATAAGTCATGTTGGGAAAATATTTTAATGAGAATATCTATTAATATCTGTTCTCGATACTTTCATACATATATATATATATATATATATATATATATATACATGTATGTATATATAGTATAAATAAAATAGAAATAAATATTCATATTTATTTCAACAAAATAAGGTTTCAATTGTAATAGAAAAATATCACTCTTCAGTGCATCAAAAATATTTGTTGAATAATCATTTAAATCAAGTTATCATTCTGATTAAAATACTCGTCTAGGCGTCTAATTATATATATATATATATATATATATATATATATATATATATATATATATATATATATTAGATGAATACATTCATTCGTTGCCTTTTTATGGAAAATGAATGTTTACTGGAAAATGGAATGAATTTCAATCCTCAAAATATCCCCTATTATTTGCATAACTTTGCTCTATCTATCGGGTAAGTGACCAATCCCTTTTCGAAAAAAAGATGGCGGTTTTGAGTCAATGAAGTCGTAAAGCATTTTCGAATCTCTTCAATTGTTTTAGTGTTTTTTGTATTGTCCCAGTACATTCCTCTAAAGCTGAACAAAACATACACATCGAACGGAAATTTTTTTTCAGTTGAAATGCGAAAAGTTTGCAGTGCTTAATGTGCTCCTTTTCGGACACCATCATGTTCACTACTATTTTGTGAAATTATACAAACTGCTTAGCAAATATATATATATATACATATATATATATATATATATATATATATATATATATATATATATATATATATATATATATGGATAGATAGATAGGTTTTAAAGTTAAGGTTGGCATATTAAAATCCTAAAACAATGAAAAAACATTTTAATTTAAAACAGAGTTATGATTGATTCAGTTTGAATGCACAGAATTAATTTTCATGCCTAATATATATATATATATATATATATATATATATATATATATATATATATATATATATATATATTTAACGACATTAATTTTGTATAATAAATGAAGTTTTTAAACTTTAAATAGTGAATTATTCATGTAATCCAAATTAAAATAATAATGTACTAATTTTTTTATTAGAATATTTTCTTTTTATAAGAATACTTCATTGAAAAGTTAAATATTAAATTTTATAAATTAAATTATTCAGCAACTTATGCCATGGATACAACACATGCATGGGGATGTGCATTGTTCTGATGGAAAATGTTTTTTCTTTGATAAACATGGTCTACTTTCACGAATTGCTTGATCCAGTCGATTCAAAAGTTTAGCATAATACACTCCCGTTACCGTTTGACCCTTTGGAAGGTAGTCATTTAGCAAAATCTTTTTAGCATGCCAAAAATTGAAGCCATATTTTCCAGCAAATTAAATTGATTTTTCTTTTTTTTTTTGGTGACATAGCATCACTATGCTTCCATTGCTTTGATTGTTGTTTTGACTCTGGAGTGTAGTGGTGAATCCAAGTTACATCTGTAGTCACAAATAACTGAATAAAGTCAGTCGTACCCCTTTTAAATCGATCCAAACAGTCTTGGGAAATTTGTACTTGAATGCGTTTATGATTATTTGTCAACAAACATGGCACCTATTTTACCGATAGCTTTTTCATACCTAATTCTTCAATTACGATGTGATACACGTGTTCAACCTCAGCAATTTCGGACACCTTCAATCGACTAATCCTGTAAGACAATATCGTGCATTTTGTGGATGATTTCTTCTGTCGTTGTAGTTTTTGGACGTCCACTACGTGGGTTATCTTCTAAGCTTGCACAGTCACATTTAAAATCAACTTCCCACTTCTTTACCGTTGTTTACGAAGATGCACTATCACCCAGTAAATGTTTCATCTAATTAAAGATTTCTGTTGGCGTTAAGCTTTTTTGACAAAAAACTTTATTACTGCACAACGTTCAAATTTATCCATTTCAACAACAGCATAAAAAGAACTTTATTTAAATTGATGTTTGCAACAAACTGCTTGACACATTAATGAGAACCAAAACAGTTTCCTAACCCGAAGCTTCATGAAAAAAGGTTATGGTCACTGTTTGGTGGTCGGCAAGTGGGATCACTCACTACAATCTTAAATCCCGGTGAAACAATAACAGCAGAAAAATATTGTCAGGAAATTGAAAAAATGTATGAGAAGTTGCATCGTTTACGGCCAAAAATAGTCAATTGAAGAGGACAAATTATTCTTCATGACAACACCAGACCACATATCTCACAAATGACTTTAAAAAAAATAAATGAACTCGATTATGAAACCTTACCTCCCCCATCTTATTCTCTGGACTTGTCTCGTCATTTTTTTAAACATTTTGAGTAATTTCTTATGAGAGAAGGTTTTTAAAGATCAAGAGCATCAGCTCAAAGCGCTTTCGATGAATTCGTTAATTCCAGGAGTTCAGAATTCTATCTTGTAGGAATAAACAAACTTGTTTCCCGTTGGGAAAAATGTGCGCAGGGCAATTGTCTTTATTTTGATTAATAAATATAATTTTTAACTGATATATTCGTCTTTCTATTCGATATGTAAAAATAGCAATTATTTTTGCACAAACCTAATAAATAGACCATCTATAAAAAAGAAACACTTGTATTAAGAAATTTACGAAATCGTGCGTAAATTAGAATAATAATTTTAATAATGATGTTGCTATTTTCTGAATGTAAACATTATATTATTTAAATATTTCGATCGTTCTAAAACAAACACACGTATAAATTATCTACGTTCAGTGATGGATAAAATAATAGTCCAATTTAATTGTAACCACTATGCAAAGAAATATTTCTGACTGACCTACGATACGTGTGGTTGTATCGATATACGTGCGTTCCATACTTCGCCTCGTGCCTCTCATATTTTTGTACGTCTATAAAAGGAAATCCTTAATTGGGTAAATGTTATCTCAAATTCGAAATCATTTTCCGTGTATCTGGATCGTAAATTGCATGCTTACCTGATGGAAATAGTTTCATTTACTTGCACGTTCAGCTGTACGTTAAATATTAGAATAGACGACTGGACGTGAACCATCTACGATTATTTCGAACGAGCGGTACATATGTTGTTGGTGTGCTCGTATTTCAAAAAAAGAGTCGGGCCGATTCGTCCTGAAGATTTCTCTATCGATACATTTAATGGGTTCCATACAATAAAACATATGTTCGCTTTTTAGAAAATATACTGACCACATTTCTTGTACTATGTTGAAACCATATATGTATGTTTAGATATAAAAATTCGTTATATTTATAAACGACCGTTAGAAATGACAAGAATAATGAATTGAATTCACTTATCTTTATTTATTATCGTGTAGAATATTTAGATTTGATCTTTTTCTCAAAATAGCTGAACAGTCGTCTGTAATAATTAATCAAGTTCTTTTTTTTATTATTTGTAGGAAAAATGTCAATATATTAATAGATAATACTTTGAAATTCCTAATTACATACTTTAAAGAGAATGAATTATTACAATTTCTATTTGTTAATATTATTATAATATTTTATAATAATGATACAGAAAGATCTGTTAAGGATGTCATGTTTATTGAATTTTTTATCATAAATAAGTAATGTACAATTTTTACTCTGACTGTTTACTATATATATATACAATTTAATTTCATTTTAATTCTCGAATATATTTTAACATTTGAAAAATTAAAAAACTACAATTTTAAGTAAAAGAAACAAATCACATGATAAAAAATTCATATTTCGCATTTTTAATGATTGTTCTTTCATTTATACAAGGAGATATTTAGAAAAAAACGTACAGTGAATGTCTAAGTCAATTAAAAAAATATTAAAAGTGATCGAAGCCAAATGGCTTGCACGAAGAACTGTTGACTGATGTATCACGAGTTTAATAGTAGGTTTGTGAAATATGTTATCTTTCATTAATAAAGTGATTGTGTAGAACGCTTAATGAATTCAAGATCGATATCGTTCTAAATTAACTTTAAAATATAATTACACGAAGTTCATGACTTCAAAATAGAATAAGAATACAAAAATAGTTTTATACAAACCTTTTTTAGAGAGTCATTGCAAATAAACACGGAGATGCGATTATCATTATTTGTTTCGAGTAAATAGATTCGCTAGCATTTTGATTAAATATTAGGGTGGTAGGAAAATAATTACGGTTTTAATAAAATAATAATTTAAAAAAAAACTTTATTGTTTGAGTATGGAAAATGTTTTATTAATCATATTATAACAGTAAATCAATTGTAATTGCTCTCTGGTTCAAATATACTTGTAATTAAAAAATAGTACAGAAATCAACAAACTGAACAAAGAAATAAACAGTTATAAATCTAAAAGACCGTCACTAGAATGGATTATAATAGTTGAATGTTATACTGAAGCAGCATTGATTATTAAAAAAATAATAGTAATAATAGTAGAGATAATAATATTACATCTTTTTTTAAACAGTTTTGATCTCCATGATAAATTAGGTACATGAACTGTGTTAAAACTCAATATAAGTCAAATATAAGTCTGATATTTTAAATTGTTACCACCAACTTACACCTGAAAAAGAAAAAAATGTAACTGATTGTATGATGATAGTGTGCATACATTTTTATGGACACTGTATATATATATATATATATATTTATAATAATAATAAATAGCTTGAATTAAAAACTTACAAAATATTTGATCTTATATTAATTAATTAATGCTAATCTCTTCTTTATTTGTGATTTTATTTCAGACTCTGAGAATCTTTTGAATTTTCTTTATTGTCAACAATTTCTTTACGGATTGGTTTATAAAGTTATTTACTTGTAATATCCTTCTTGTCTTTTGTAAATAATTTATCGATGATATTATTTGTTAAAAAATTTATCATGAAATTTCAATTAGTTCTGTATTATTTCAGCCAATGCTGTTATGAAATGTATATAATTTATATATATATATATATATATGTGTGTGTGTGTGTGTATGTATAAATATATATATATATATATATATATATATATATATATATGTTGTAAATAGTGGTGCACCCAAGGAGGGAGGAACCAAGGAGTCTTGGCACTCCCCAAAGGAAAAAATCACAATCCTATGTATACACATAGAGAGATTAATGTAACCACGATTGAAGTAATTCAAGAGCTTTGTAAAAAAAAAAAGAAAACTGAATTTAATTCTAAAAAGTAAATAAATTGTTACAATTACCTAATGAATTTTATTGAATTCACAGTAAAAAAATCTTAGTCTGTTCAACTCGGCCCCATGCAAGACTTAATCCTGAATGCACCACTATATATATATATATATATATATATATATATATATATATATATATATATATATATAAACATACATCGTACGAGTACTCATATGTATTTTATTCAGGTATGTAATAAACGAGTACCAGTATGGCCATTAACTGGTCACTACAAACCACTCTGGAATTAAACTGAATCTGTATAAAAAAGAGAAAGTCAACACTGAATCAGTTCATGCTTACGTTGACCTGCATTTAAAAGTTGTAAACAGAAGTGACGTAGCACATTTTTGGACTTAGATTATGTTGAAAGATATACTGGGTCAGTATAATAATACTAGAACAATATAACGAACATAAAAAACATTCCACAAACAATTAAACGAGTTTGTGTTTTATATAAACATGAGTTTATATATATATATATATATATATATATATATATATATATATATATATATATATATATATATCAGCGTACAAGGCGTACTTTGAACACCAAAAAATTGTTTGTTATTTTCGAATGCGTCTCATTCAGTAGGAATAAAAAATAAGTCTAAAACTTAGTATTTGAGGAGAGCGTCTCTCTAAGTGCCAAGTAAATAGAGAAGTAAACATTTTATTTACATTATTACATACATTTATTTAAACAAGTACATTTAATTTACATTAATATTAAATGCCACCAATTCACCCACCAGAAATATAATAACTTGAGAATTAAAATATCTTGTAATACTTGAATTGAATAACTCATATTTTTATGGTTTTTGTATCTTTGGAAAAAAATCTAATAACGTTGCTGTGTTAAATGGTAATCGTGGTGTTTCATCTTCGAATAATTTTCACCGAAACATATTAAAATTATGCACTCGGTTGATGTAAAAACAATGACGAAATTATAATTAATATGTAAAAAGTAACTCATTACAACGTACAAAATATGCACTACTATTTACAGAAACATACATAATAAAGCTGGTAATTTAGACGGAAAAAATCTTCGCATGTCGATGTAATCAGAAATAATTAGATAATGATATGCGAGAGCTACGTATTGTATTGTAATTATGAAACGTGTTTCGAAGAAAAAGCATTTTTCGGTATATTTGTATGCATTATATATGTATGTATATATATATACATATGTGTGTGTGTGTGTGTTTGTGTGTATGCGCGTAATATATTGTACAGTTTTCTTAGATGTACATTAAATTTTTTCTGAGAAAAAGTCTATTAAACAAAACGATTTGAATACATTTGTATTTAAAACAGATGTAAAATTATTTTTAATTGTTTCTATAAATGAAAATACGGTAATTATACGTGACTGACAACAAATGTATGTTCTTAATTGCTGTTTGATCTCGTTTTAGTAAATGTCGTAATTATGGAATGGAAATATTTGAATCAATTCGAAAACAATTATGTTAATGTAATATTTGATAAGCTCCGAATAAACATCCATATATTTATTCGTACAATCATACACATCTCCATTTATTATAAAGTAATGCATGTGACCAAACACAAATGTATATATATATATATATATATATATATATATATATATATATATATATATTTATGGGTGTAAGATGTGAAATTGCGGAATTTGTAGGTGAGAATTAAAATGCAATATTTTTAACGAAATAAAATATATTTAAACAAAATAGGCTCCATCAGCTTCAATGGTCTTTTATCGACGAGAAATTAGATTGTTCATACCATTTTTATAAAAATCAACATTTTTAGAGCTTATAAAGGCTTCGAATCGTTGAATCACTTCTGTTTGGTTTCGGAATTTTCTATTTCTTAACTAATATTCCAAGTGGGGAAAAAGATAATAGTCTGTCGGTGAAAGATCTGGTGAATAAGGGGGATGCGGTAAAATTTCATAATTTAATGAATTTAATTTGGAAATTATGGTTCGAGATGTGAGTGGTCGAGCATTGTCTTGCAATAGTACTGGGCCATATTTATTGATTAGCATTGGCTGTTTTGTTTTTATTTTTTCATTCATATTGTTGATTTCGCGACAGTATGAATCAGCCGTTATTGCTTCGCCTGGTTTTAGAAAATAATAATGGATTATTCCTTTATTTTTCCACCACACAGTAACCATAAGTTTTTTTTGATGTAATGACGGCTTGGGTACTTGTCCTGGAGCTTCATTTGCATTTAACCATTGTCCAGATTATTTTCTGTTATCATACAGAATCCATTTTCCCTCACAAGTAATGATTCGATTTAAAAATGGCGTTTTATCATTTCGAATCATCAATAAAGAACATGCCTCTCAGTTTATGACCATTTGTCAATTCATGCGGCACCCACTTATCTAGCTTTTTCACCTTTCCTATTGCTGCGAGGTGACGAGAAACAGTTATAATACTAACACTTAAATCACATGCGAAAGCTCGAATTGTTGTACGTGGATTAGCTTCCGTCATGGCTCTTAAATGTTCTTCGTTCACAATGGTTTTGGGCCTTCCTCGAGGCTTATGTTGACGTTCATATTACCGGAACGAAATTTTTTGAACCATAATTGAATTGTTCTCTGGCTAGCCGACCCTTTTCCGAAAACTCTATTGATATTCCTATCTATTACCGCTGCATTGTGCCTCAACTTGAACTCTTACAAAAAAAGTAGACGCAAAAATATTTTGTGGACATCATCTTGTTAAAGAGTATAAAAAAAATAAAAATAACAACTTCGTATTTAAAAACAATTGAAGGGGATAGTACATTAGTCAATTCCAAATAGTTGAACTTGTAAAATATTGCACAGAACCTTTCTCAATCGCGGTCGACCTCTGACTGACTGAAATTCGGCAACTTAATATGTCAATCTAATATGTGCAGGTTAATTCAAAAAGGGTAATCATAAATATGATATTTAAATAATCTTATAATTTTTCAGCAATTAGAAAAGCAATTAATATATATATATATATATATATACATATATATGGTTAAAATATTTTTGACTAATTACATAATTATAAATTTTATTTATCCAAGTGTATTTAATTTAAAAATTTATTAATTCTTGTTGTTATAAAATACATGACTGATATGTTTGTAATTATTTTATAAGCTTTAATTATCGTTAATTTTTATTTTTGAAAAAAAAAACAAATATTTAATAATTATTTTACTTAATTATAAATCATAATATGCAATTTCCAGTTATGACTTAAAATATAAAAATGTACGCTTACAAAACAATTAGTTACAAATGAGTATTAATGAAATGCATTCTTTTAGCTACGTATCAAAATAATATTTTTAATAAATTAGTCTCTTTGTAGAATGTTTTAAGAAATGATTTTAAAAATACTTTTCCGGTTCGATTTTTGACCGCTGGGTTGTTAACATTAATCTAAAATAACGAACATACAAGTGTCAATACAAACATTAGTTATGAAGAAGTTTTGTATATAAGAAGTATTTATATATATATATATATATATATATATATATGTAGAAGATATAGAAGGGGGCTTCGTCCACTGTTCGCTATGCTCGTCAACCCCCAGGCTCATTGCGTTCGCCCACTTCTCAATTGTAAACATGTACATACAACCGAATGAAAAAATTAATATATTTTTTAAAACTCATTATATCTATATAATTATTATCAAATATATAAACAACGTAATCGTTATATATATATATATATATATATATATATATATATATATGTTAGAGTGTGTGTATGTTAGAATGCTTTTTAAAATGGCAGTAGATTATTTTTTGCAACCTTTTAGTTTTTTGTGGCTAAATACTATTAAATATATCTTTCTATATATATATATATATATATATATATATATATATATATATATATATATATATAGAGAGAGAGAGAGAGAGAGAGAGAGAGTATGGAAGACTATGGAGTGCAAATAAATTTTATTTATCAGCCAGTTTCCTGACTACTTTGTCCATTTAAACTTCTTGTACTTTTAAACATCATTTTTGTTTTTTAATTCACCAGTTTCTTGACTATCTAGTTTTTTTATAGTTTTAAAAATCATATTTATTTTTTAATTCACAGCTTTATAAAATATTCTGTACTTCATTTTAATTTAAAAAAAAATCATTTCTCATCAAGAAACTCAAATAATGTAATTTGAATACTATCATAAAATATTCTACAGAATTTTTAACTGAATTCTATAAATAAAATTTCGTTTTGTTCGTTTTTTCTCAATTCTTCTTGTTGATCTATTTGAAAGTCCCATATAATTACAAAATAATATATTCTTAATTTATATATCATTGTTTGTACATAATTTTTTTGATATTCTTTTTGTTATATCTGTTTTAATTTTCTTAACAATGCTATTTAAAAAAGTTGTTAAAAACTAATCGTTATTAAAATCACAGACAAGAATTCGACAGATAAATTATTATTGTACTGTCAATTAATATTTTCCTTTGATGATTAAATGTTTATAAGGTTCTTACGACTAAATTGATTATTTGTTTGAGAAACGTTGTTTGAAAACAAAATCACGTTATAATTAGATATACTTTTATTTAAAACAGTTTTAAATATGGTACAGGACATGCAATAATCATTTTAATGTTATTTTTGTTGTAACATGATAAGCATTCAAAATAAATACATAAAAAAGCAAAATCGCTTATTTACACGCACTAAATACATAAACAATTAAATGAATGTAATAAAAATACTCAGTTGAATTCTAAGAAAATTTTATAATTAATTCTTTTATGAGTAAGCACATCCAATAAAATAAAAAATTAGGCAACTTATTACAGTTTATTTTCAAGATATACTTATTAGACAAAGAAATATTTTAAATATATATATATATATATATATATATATATATATATATATATGTATAATGAAAAATTATAGTAATTTATAATAATAATTGAAAAAATAGTATTAGTATAGATAAAACAATTACAAATATAGACATGAATACAAAAAAAATTATGAACACACCTTTAAATAACCGTAAAACGTCTAAAAGATCGTTTATTTTTATCTTCAGCATGTCTTATGCGCATCTGATACACCTGTGCCGACAAAAGACCTCACTTACCATATAAATGCTTTTAAAAGTTTCCATATAAACATTGTATTGTGCAGAGAAAACAGGAAGATGGTGTTTGATACGATATTCGTCTTTTAACATAATTGTCTATTCTTTTATAGCCTTTTATTTCGTTAAAACACAATTGAATGCTATTTACATACACTATTATTATTATTTTATTAAATACATTCTAACCAAAATATATTCATACAAGTTTTGTATCAATGGGGACAATTTTGTGAATTTTTCATTGTTCTTAAAATGTATCATATGTGTTTTTTGTTTCGGAAAGAAAATATATTTTTTTTATAATGAATAAAACGTTATATATAAATTATATATATATATGTATATATATGAACATATGTGTGTATGTATGTATTTTTGTATGTATATGTGTATGTATGTGTGAAGTTTGAAATTAGTATATATTTTTTAAATAAATTCTATATAATTTTTTATAAATAATTTGTTACCATCGATATACTGTTAGGATTATCTGATACATTTATAACAATTTAGGCAACCAATACAATCATTTCTATATTCTATAAATTGATTTAAACACCAACAGATTCTTACATTGTGTAATATTATTTTAACTCCACCCTTATACTCTAATTAAATGTTCTGTTAAGTTCTTAAAACACTTCTTCTAAGACAATATTTATTTTTTTTTCGTTAAGCATTTTTATAAATTTTATTGATTTTGTCTATAAATCTGCTACTCTTATTTTTAAAGTTTAATTTATATTTCACAATTATAATGTTTCTACAAGTGTTTTTCTTTTTATACTTAAACTAATATAATATTTTTAAATATACACTTTAGTCTTTTTTCTTCTAAACTAATGTACATATTACTCTTTTCTTGATTTTTTGACTTCCCATACAACACCCATGATCCAATTCCAAACATTTCCAACAACCTCCTTTCATTTCTATTTAAAATTTCCAAATATACTTCATCATTTTTGTATTCATTTAAGCTTCGATAACATACCAAACTCTTTTTTGATTTCATTTCGTGTAATAATTTTCTTACTTTTTTTCTTTCATATTCCCTTTTTAATTAATTTTATTATCTAGTTTATGTTTACATATTATTGTTTAAGTTGAGTTCGCTAATGCAATTTTTGATTTATTACTTATTCGAAATAAGTACTTTAAAACAGCATCTCTGTAATATTTTTGTCATTATTCTTGAGTATGAGATAATATGCTAAAGGTCGAGTGCTATTAAAGTCTTTTAATTTTATTTTTCGCATTTATAATTATCTTGTGGAATTTTCTGTTGATATAAATATATATATATATATATATGTATATATATATATACATATATGTGTATATATATATATATATATACAATATATGTACATATAAATATGTATATATACTATTCTGTCAATTGTCAGTATAGATTTATAACTTTTTTAAAAAAATGGCTGTTGTGTTTTGGCAGTTAGACTATATTATTATTGTCTAAAATTTCATCAATTTTCCTTTGGTATTTTCTAAGATCATTTAAAAAATTTATTTACATAAAATTAGAAAAAGTGTTGAATTTTACTCGTAGTAACTGCAAAAATTGTATTTATGTAAAACGTTCCATACAGTTGTTGAAGGGAACTTTTATTAATAACTGAAATGAGATTTTTTAGTTTGTTAGGAAAAGATTGTAGTTTTTGTTTTCTGAATTCTATCATTTTAATGTTCATTTTTCGGTCTGTATTTTGGTGATATAGATTTTGGTTTTGTTATTAATTTTGTTTCAAATTAGGCTATTGAATTAAAGATGGAAAAGAACTAAATACGAGCAACTTTTTGTATGAGTTCAAAACGGGTGGTAAAATAGCAGGAACTGCTCGTTAACTAAACGATGCTTTTGGTGTAAGTACTCTTAAGGAATGTACGGTACAAGGGTAGTTCGTTCAAAAATTTCATGCTGAGGACGAAAGCCTCAAAGATGAAGATGGTTACAGGCATCCTCTTCAAGTCATAACGACTAATCAGAACCACACACAATTCGAAAGCTTGCACAAAAGTTAAGCTTTAGTCATCGAACAGTTCTGGATCACTTAAAACATAAAATTGTTAAAGTTTGTATGAATTTCACGGTCGTAAACCGCAATTATTTTTCTACCAACTTAATAATTATATAGGTATAAAATCTTCAAATTATAAAAATTCTTCAAAAATATTTTTTGTTGGGATTGTATTATCAAAAATCAATTTTTGTTGGCAGTAATATTTGACATAGAATCCACAAATATATAATATTAATTTTTGTAGTAAATATTGTTTAGTAATTTCAGTAAAAAAATGATACTATTTATATATATATATATATATATATATATATATATATATATATATTAATTTTATATTAAAACTTTGAATTCCGTTGCCATCCTTATGATTATATTTTTTAAATGATTGAACACCAGAATATTAACTTAATTCTGTGAGTATTCGAAGTGATTTAGTTGTTTATTATTAATTAGTAAATCTGTTAAGAATATATATTTTTTTATAGTTTTCGATTATTATATTGTCGTTAATGTGGCTTGCTTTGTAAAAGGAATAAATGAAAATATTACACTTATGCAAGCATAGTTGTTTTCTCCATCTGTGTAATTTATATAATAACTGCAATGTGAAATATATTCACAATAACACTTATAAATAATGAAATATGAAAAAACTTACAAAGCGTATATAAAAATTGGTCCTCAAAGAAACTACTAATGACTATATACTTGCACATATATTTTACGTTGACTGTTTTGTCGCTGGCTCTTTCATAGAAATATCTAAAGAATAGCAACTGAAAACTACTTGTGAATAGTAAAGCGAACTATAGAGTCGAAATCTCAAACCACTACACATCGCAACTGTGAAATTGCAGACGTCCGTTAACCATGCACAAGCGAACCGCTCGACGTTTTGCAACTCAACGAATGAACGATGATGCTTTTTGTTTCGGAAATTATTAAGACATTTCACGAAGAATACAGTTAAGAGACGCGCCATCGTCGTACACAATACGGAGGGCACACTTGACATCAAAGGAAAAGTGAAGGAGTATGAAGTTATGCAGTTGAATGTAACGGCTAGCTATGGCAAGCAAACAAGCAGAGTTGCTGTTCTGAAACGCTTGCCTTGCTTTCGCTTCAAATCCTCGTGTGTTTTTCTTTTCTCATTGTTTTTGTTTGTATTTTCTTCGTAATTTTATTGTTATTTTTTTTAACGAGCTGCTAAATGTCTAGCTCAATTGTAACGTAGCTTTATATTGTGCACCGAACACTTAATCTAATGTAAATAAATCAATGGAGAATACTTTTTTGATTGTATAAAAATAATTATTGTATACATTCATCAAAGATGAGTTTGAAGTTCACATAAAGGTATTTCATTGAAAGTTTGTATATATATATATATATATATATATATATATATATATATATATATATATATATGGATAAAGGGAGTTTTAGAAGAGATTAAGTTTTTGTAACAGAATATTACTGAGTTGTTTAAGGATATCAAGAATTTTATGAGATTTATATACATATATATATATATATATATATATATATATATACACATTTTATGCTTATTGATATTTTTTTGGATCTATAAAAAATATATACAAGTAGTTTATAAAATTATGTATCTGAAAATATAATCTAACTACAATAATTTCCATATTTGTTGTCCATAATATGAATTTAAAATAAAATTCAATAGAAAAAATATCAAGGAAATTAAATTTTCATTCAGTGTTTTAGAATTTAATGTATTCAGTAATTTTCAATTATATATATATATCACACCTTTCCATTACTGCTTTTATTAGGCTGGTGCAAAAATAATTGCGGTTTTTATAATTTAAATTTAGTGTCGATTTTTCTAGTTACTGTTTTATTTTCTTATGGTCATGTGATACATGAATGTAAACAATGAAATTAGTACTACTGATTTCAGCTTATGTTTATTGTTTGTTATTGACAGATGGTCATAAACTGGAATGCTTAGAGGTATGTTCTTCATTGATGATTCTAAATGAAAAAACGCCATTTTTAAATCGAATCGTTACTTGTGATGAAAGGTGTATTCTATATGATAACAGAAAATGATCTGGACAATGGTTAAAGCACCAGGACACGCACCATGAAGCACCAGGACACGCACCCAAGTCGTCATTACACAAAAAAAACTTATGGTTACTGTGTGGTGGACAAATAAAGGAATAATCCATTATTATTTTCTAAAACCAGGCGAAGCAATTACGGCTGATTCATACTGTCGCGAAATCGACAATATGAATGAAAAATTAAAAACAAAACAGCTAATGCTAATCAACAGATATGGCCCAATACTATTGAAAAACAATGCTCGACCACACACATCTCGAACCATAACTTCCAAATTAAATTCATTAAATTATGAAATTTTACCGCATCCCCCTTATTCACCAGATCTTTCACCGACAGACTATCATCTGTTTCGCCACTTTGAATATTATTTAAGAAATAAAAAATTCCGAAACCAAACAGAAGTGATTCAACGATTCGAAGTCTTTATAAGCTCTAAAAATGTTGATTTTCATAAAAATGTTATAAACAATCTAATTTTTCGTCGGTAAAAGACCATTGAAGCTGATAGAGCTTATTTTGATTAAATAAATTTTATTTAGTTAAAAATATTGCATTTTAATTTTCACTTACAAATTTCGCAATTTCACATGTTACACCTTTATATATATATATATATATATATATATATTTGTGTTTGATTACATGCATTATTTTATAATAAATGGAGATATGTATGATTGTACGAATAAATATATGAATGTTGATTCGGAGCTTAAATATATGTATATATATATATATATATATATATATATATATATATATATATATATATACACTTATTGTGTCTGTATACTATTCAAATATCGTCTCTTTAGTACTTTTATGTTTCGTATATCGTGAATCACAAAGTAACGATTTATTATAACGTACACATTTTTCTTGTTATTTTTAAAACAGCTTTATATGAATCTAAATAAATTATATATATATATATATATATATATATATATATATATGTATATATATATATATATATGTACATAAATATATATATATATATATATATATATATATATATATATATATATATATATATATTTGTGCGCGTGTGTGATCGTGTTATGTAAAACTATACGAGAAATAACCTATCACTAAATATTTAAATACGACATCGAAAAAGAATCTAAGAACAGATCTGTTAATTTCTTCCAAACGCGACCATATATTTAAATGAAGAAAAAAATTAATCGTTCGAATACTGAAGAAAAAAAAATTTACGAGCGTAGCTACTGAACCCAACTGCTTGCCTGATTATTTATGCAAACGCTATTATGTCAGATCGATTATAAAATATTGGCCATTATTATAATGACACATTCGCCGCGCACAAATGCTGCCGGCTATACTGAAAGATCTTCACGTAAACATTACACGCAGTTGGAGGAATAGTATTCAAGAGCTCCCACGACCAGTCTTCAACGAACATTAACACCTGCCTGTTAACCAAGAGGTACACTAGCGCCCACAGTGGCGCGCACAAGTCTCAAGTAGCCAGTGTTTTAATTGAAGATACGAGATAAGACACGGGCTTCCCGGCTCAAATGTACTTTGATACTCCTTCACTACATTACTTGCATTATTTCACTCTCGTCCCGTTATAAGTTTCTTTTTTTAAGTATGCACATACACATACACACACACACACATATATATATATATATATATATATATATATATATATATATATATAATAAATATTTATGATCACTACCGTACCTAATTACAATGTAGCAATTAAAATTTAGTAATAAATTTTTAACTTTAATTAAATTCCTTTTCTTATCAATAAATATTAAAAATAATATTTATATTAATTGAATTTCAAAACATATGTACATAGAAATATTTTTATGTTTAAGTCAAAATTCGGTAAATGCTAATTATTTATATAAAATTATTTATCGATAAATTCATATGTAAAAGTGATTATAGTAGTCTCTTGTGTTAGTTTTTAGCTTATTTTTCTTGTAATTTCTTCTTAATGAAGATAATTTTTGGATATTATTGCAATATATATTATAAAAAAATATCGTTTTAAGAAACTTATTTATTGTACTTTTTATTGAGAAGATTTATTTAACAATCTAAAATATTATTAATTCAAAGTTGTTTTTATTAATGAAATGGATTTTAATGATTTTTTGCGAATTTAATAAAATATACATTTAATTATTTTTAAATGACACTTTTGAATAAATTGCAATGCTTCTAAAAATTAATAAAAATCTTTTAAGTTCCAGTTTTATTTTTTTTTTCATTTTTGAGTTGTGGCCATTTAAAATATTATTTGATTGAGGGAACATATTAATGAAAATATGAGATTCAAAAGAAACAAAATAATGAATAATATAAAAAAATACTTTTTGATATATATATTTGACTTTATATATATATATAGGTGATTCAATTTAGGCTTCCACATGAAAATATTAAAAAAATCGCAGTAATTAAAAAAATGATATTAGTTTCAATTTTTGGATTTTTTTTAATACTTTCATATAGAAGCCAAAATTGAATCAGTCCTCTCTCTATCTCTATCGATCTATCTATCTATATATATATGTATATATATATATATATATATATATATATATATATATGTATATATATATATATATATGTATATATATATATATATATATATATATATATATGTATATATATACGATATATGTATATCGTATATATATATATGAATCATACTTACTAAGTCGAATGTCGCAAAGAATAATTTCATTATCTGTACTATTTTGGGTATATTTTCCTGTTTGTCATTAGTTTATTGCTACTTTTGTATCATAAATTTTGTAAAATATTATTTTTTTTGCTGTTATTCCATTAAACACAATATTTTTTATTTAATATTTTATATTTAACTCTTCATCACATAATTTCATTTAATATAAAAAGAATATTCTACGCAGCAGAGAAATACAGTTGAAAAAATTTTCGTCCGAAAAGGGTTAAATATTTTTGAACAAAATATGATGTTTTTCAGTGAGCGAAAGAGTAATTTGTGAAAGTAAACTGTTTTTTTTTTGTTAAAAATAAAATAAATACAAGATATTGTATGATTGTTTGTTTTAATTTTTGATCGAATCTTAACATAGTTTATATACTTAATTTAGCATGGTGATGAAAAATGGTCAGAGAAGCTGAATTTTCAAAAAAAAAACAATGTCATATTACTATTATTATTTATACTATTATTACTATATTTTTTTAATACTCAATTCTACTTCAGTATAATATTGAACCATTATGTTCCATTCCAGTGAGTGTTTTAGATTTATAAATGTTTATTTATTTGTTAAGATTGTTGATTTCTGTATTATTTTTTAATTACTACATCGATTTTCTTTATCTACAAGTCTTTTTGCATCATAAGAGCCATTGTTATTGATTTGCTGTTATAATATTATTAATAAAACATTTTCGATATTCTTAATGTATTTTAAAAAAAAAATTAAGTCACATGTTTATTCCATAAAATTTTAGTATTATAACAAATATATGAATTACATTTAATAACATTTTCATGCACTAAATAATTTAATAAAACATTCATAGATTTTTTTATTTTTGATATTTTGTAGTTCTTATTAATTATATTTTTAAAAAATGGATGCGAGTAAAATGAATCATTTTTAAAATAATTTAAAATCGTTAATGAATTACACCATTTTCCCGGCACTCGAACGATTGATTTATTATGACTTCACGTAAACAATGTGTTTACTGTTTCAATGGTTTCTAGTGATCGTGAGGTTGATGTTCGCCTGACCTCCTACTGTCTGCTACAAAACCGGTTGTCATCAATTTTCGATGGCAATTCTTTGCTGCTTTGGGACCTTTCTCAATTATTTACCTCCTTAATTAGTTTCGGAGTCATTTTTCTTTATTAGATTTGCTACAGATATGGAACAATTATTAGAATTTTAAAACAATATTTGGTCCATAAAATATTCTCAAACTATCTTTTATTCATATATATATATATATATATATATATGTATATATATAGGGTGATTCAACTTAGACTTCCACAGAAACATATTAAAAAAAAAATTAAAAATTAAAAAAAAACATGTTATCATCTCATTTAGTATTATAGTTCAATTGTATTTAGAATTGAATTAAAATACTAAATTAAAAATAATATGACTATTCTTAACCCCTGCGCCTCATTTTAATACTTCCATGTGGAAGCCTAAATTGAATCACCTATATATATATATATATATATATATATATATATATATATATATATATATATATATATATGAATTTTGTACTTTTCTCAGTAATATGTTTACAATAAATTGTAATTTTAAAAATTAAATTTTATAAAAAAATGACTGTTCGGAAACATCCTATATACGATTACCATATTGAAGTATCGATCTAATAACGGAAACTTTGATTTAGATAAAAGTTTGTGTTTCTCTTTTTTAGATGTTTCAAGTTTAGAGTCTATGATTTTTGAGCCCACACATGCACGTTAAGTACATACGGTTTTTATTTGCTGTGTTTGTCAATTTGAATTTCGTATAGTATCAGATGAGAATGATTCAGATGAAAAATATGTAGCCGGACAACTTAGGTGCATGACAAGGTAATTGATCACGTGGTCGATAATTATTTTCGAAGTCGTGTGTTCCCGGTTATTTCTGTTTTAAATATGAATTTATTTTTATAAGTATGATTTCTTATTTGATTCATTTTGTTTATTTATTTTAAGTGTTTGGAATATTTACAAAATTATAAAGTATCTTTTTTATTTTCAAAATAAGTAATTAGAAATTTTTTACTTACTTTTTAAAGATATATTTATTATATAATACAAGTGGCCAATAAGTCATAACAAAGTTTGAACTGTTAATAGCTTTTTTGATTAGTAATTATTTTTATTCATTTTTGATTATAATAAATTACAAAGCTGGAAGACTTTTTCACACTATGAACGGAAAACAAAATCTTTTTTAAATGCCGTCCATTTTCGGCTTTACAAAAACGGGCTATTTCTACGGCTTGTTCCATGGTAGTTGTTAGTATCGAATGCTGTAGTACCCTAATTTCTGCGCGATTTTTTTCCTATAGTTATGGAATTGTCCGAAGCTAG
This sequence comes from Acanthacorydalis orientalis, assembly GCA_034766995.1. NCBI lineage: Eukaryota > Metazoa > Arthropoda > Insecta > Megaloptera > Corydalidae > Acanthacorydalis > Acanthacorydalis orientalis. The sequence continues at coordinate 7,393,378 of CM068315.1, forward strand.
TTCACATACACCCTCTGTTCTATGCAACTTCACAAAAAGAAATCAGGGCCCGTCAGATCTGGAGACTTCGTCCAATCAATTGCAGATCTTAATATTATTCATTCTCCAAAAATATTTTTTAAAACTTGCATTGTCGCTTTAGCAGTATAGAAAGTGGCTCCATCTCGATGAAACCACATTTCAGGTCTATTTTCCACTGCAAGACGTACAATATTTTTAAGCATAATGAAATATCTTTTTCCAATGACTGTCATTGCATTACCATTATCATTTTTGAAGAAGAACAGTTCGTTTATGCCCTGTGAGGATACTCAGCACCAAACCGTGTACTTAATAGGGTGCAATTATGTTGGTATATTCTTGGATTCTCGGTACTCCAAATCCTGCAATTCTGCTTATTGATAAAATCGTTGAGGTGGAAGTGACCCTCATCAGACATAATCAGCTGATGAATAAACCCGTTTGTTCCATCGCCAATTGTTGAATACATAATCTACCTGTCGCTGATATTTTTCAGGTTTTATTTCCTGTATCAGTTGAATCTTGTAAGGGAAAAGATGTAAACCTTGTAATATGTGCTGTAGAGACATGAGAGCTATTGACTCATTGAGTAGATAACAACACCCTATTGAGTAGATTGTCACCGGGTCGACGTTTCTGGTTGTTCTTCGATACTTCATCGCACACGTTCAATATTTGCCTCTGTCCTAGCTGAACGTGGTCTCCCTGTACATGGAAGGTTACTTACGGAACTTTGTTGCTGGAAACGATTAACCAAGCGACAAATCATTAATTCCGCGGTAACAACTCCAACATTAAAATGTCGACGATATGCTTATTACGTTCCAATAATTGAATCCTGGTTTTCAAATTAAAATTGTACGGTTTTAATGCAGTTTTGTAGACTTGAAAATGTTTCCATGATAATTTTTTTGACTACTGAATACAATTGCAGGAAAAAAAATAAAAAAATTAATAATCAAAAAAATTATTAACTGTTGAAACTCCGTCGTGACTTATGAGTCACTCTGTAATAGTATTGTGAGGCTGGATATAAAAATGAAACATATTTATCGACTTATTTGAATTATTCATAATGTTTATGAAAAACTTCAATATATATTCGTAGTTATTTAAAGTATTTTTGTTTAAAAACCCAATAATACAAGGCTAGTTTAAAGAAATATAATCAGTATATGAGTTTTATAGATTTAAACAACCGTTAATAAACTGTTTATTCGTTTTCTTAAACGAAATCAAAAAATATTTTGTGTAACTTGAATTCAATATCTTATAAAAAAATTATAGAAAATTAATACCGTTAAAAAATTAATTCATATAGTATGAAATAAAATATTTATTCATTTGATATTTTTAGCATTATTATAATTCCTGTATATATTTACATATATATATATATATATATATATATATATATATATATATATATGTGTGTGTGGATATATATTTACATATATATATATATATATATATATATATATATATATATATATGAATGTGTGTGTATGAGTATGTAAAATAAAACGTTTTATCAACTAGTTAAAGATGTAGACAAAGAGTGATCGAGTACTTTTGAAGAGAGCAAAATAGAAATTTTTGTAATCGTGTACCGTATAGAATTTCAATAAACCTCAAGTGGACATAAGTGCACCAAAGAATTATTTGTACGTTATAGTTTCCAACCGATTCGAATATATTCTTAATAGTATTTTTATAAGTATCTTAAGTATACTTAAGATAAGTTTTTAATTAGTAACTGTTTAAAGTTCACATAACACTCTAAAACTAAACTGAAGTTCACATAACACTACAGTTTATAAAAATATTATGATAATTTTTAAGTCCATTTAACGGCAACGCCGTTTTAAAATAGATTATGTTCAACGTATAAGTTCAACAGGGCTGTATTAAATGTTGATTATATATGTATATTTAACAGTATCGTAGCAGTTTCATATTTATTTCTAAAAAATAAATATTAACAATGTGTTTATGTTTATATAATGTTAGAATTTATTTATCTGAATGTACAGTGTGCACAGAGGAACGGGAACATTTCAAAAAGTAATAATTAAATTAATTTCTGTTTTTACATAATTTTGTTTATATATTTTTAGTGAGTATATCGGACCATTTTATTTGTTTTTAAATAACGCGTGATAGATCAGCATCATTTCGGCGCTCGCATTTTTATAATCTTATTCGGAAGTTGTCCATGTCTTAATATGTCTGGTGGAATTCTTGTGATTACTTCTCAGATTTTTCATTTAAGTCCCAGCGATGGTGTGTAGAAGATCAATTCACATCTTGGTCTTTAGATAACCACAAAGAAAATAATTACACGCCATCAGATGTGGAGATCTTGCTAACCAAACAAAATCTCAATTTTTGGAAATTTTATGATTCGGAAAGAGTCTTTTTACAGCGACCATGAGCACTCTAGTGGTATGACATGTTGTCCCACCTTGCTGCAATCATGTAATTTGTGGAAATCGAATTAATGCCTGCACCAGAAATGTTATAGTCATATTAGTGTAGCGGATTGAGTTAACGTTTATAGCATTTTCGTTGTTTTCTTCGAAAAAGAATGGCCCTATAATTTTGAAAGACGAAAGTACACATCATACAGTAATTTTTAAACTTTACAATGGCATTTGATGTGATTCAAGTGGGTACTCAGCTCTCCAATATCGATTATTCTGCTTGTTCACATAACCGTTTAAATGAAAATGCTCCTCATCTGACATAAATAAATTGTGAATCATATTTTCATCTTCATCCAAATCCGCTAGCATATCTTGACAAAAATTCTTGTGAGCAGGCAAATCGATATCTTTTAACTTATGATCAATTTGAATTTTGTACGGATGAAAAAAAATCTTTATGTTATATTCTATGTACCGATGTATTACTAATGTTCAATGTGGATGAGTATTAACGGGATGAACGTTGTGTGTTGTGCATTACAGCAGCTCTAATATGGTCAATGTTTTTTGGTTTTATTACTACTCTTCTAGATCCCGTAATGCTTTTAATTATTTTGAAACCAGATTTTTCAATGTTCTGAATCCATAAGTTGATACTATGAGAAATCTATACTTGCCCACGATGTGGAATGTTACAATTATTACGAAATAGCCGTTGTAAAATTGTAGCAGACTTACAATTTTTGTAAAATGATTTTATAGCGAAAGCTCAATGTTCACCGGGCCACTTTTCCATGTTTACTAAATGGTCATGAATAACTGATAATATATCACATAATTTTATCCTCTCACTCCAACGGTAAGTGCATAAGCTACATTTCCTACTCTACTGTCTCACCCTTTACATACATTTCAATTATTCGAAAAAATTAATTTGAAGAAATATTGAATTTTCTAGAATTTGCCCTTCTAGTAAAAATAACATTGATTTTGTAATTGGTCTCTTAAAATAAAAGCAGATAATAAGAAATTCCTGAATTTTTATACTGTTTAATATAAGTTTTTAATTTTTTAAAAAGTTCATTCGATACAGAAAAATGTACAATTATATATATATATATATATATGTGTGTGTGTATGTGTGTGTAACTATGTATTTAAATAAAAATGGTTGATTTTAATGTTTTCTATTAAATTATTAATAAAATCAATTAAATTAAAATGTACTATAAAATAAATAAAAAATAAATTAAATATATACACTTTATATCTTTGAAAAGTTAAATAAAATATAAATCAAAATGAATACATCTATAATTATAATAAAAAAATATTAAATGTTTAAGAAAGCAATAAGGAATATAATAACGTCTCCGCAGAATTGCCAAACAGTTCAGGTACATCAGCACAAACCGTCAGAAGAATCAATCTGATATTCAAAAATTGTAAATTGTTTTTTTTACCCAATTCCGTTTTTGATTTATACGAAATATAATTAACTCATTTATTTTGATATTGTGCAGGATTTTGTAGTAGGTATATTTCTGTTATAGAAAGCAGTGTATATAAATGAAATGCAATCAAGATTTATTATTCTTTTTGCTATCGACAGAGTTAATATATATTTTAAAAATTCGATTACCATTTAAAAAATATACTACTTTTCGCTGTGACTAATTCACTTTCAAAATGAATCGCCGATCGATATATATAAAAATCTCTTTAAAAAATATTCAATAATTGCTTATTCATCGCTTGCATGCATTTCAAATCCGATTTTATCATCTTGAAAGAGTAGGGCATTATAGCTCTGATTTTTTAATTGAATAATTAACGATTAATCTTGTTATACCTAATTATGTCTATATAATTAATTTTAAATTACTCACTTTTTTGTTTTTAGACTGATCTCTCTCTCTCTCTCTCTATATATATATATATATATATATATATATACATATATGTATATATATATATATATATATATATATACATATATGTATATATATATATATATATACATACATATATATATATATATATATGTATGTGTTAGTTGCCAAATAAAAGTACAATTTTTTATTTAAAAAAAGTTAATATTAGAAACCCAATTCTAAATATATCTCTAATAATTTGTGTCAGGTAATGGATTATAAAATATACAATTTAATACTATTATCATACACTTACTTAATTAAAGTTATGCAGATATATATACATATATATATATATATATATATATATATATATATATATATATATATATATATATATATATAAATCATATAGAAATACTTAACTGACACGAACTAACCAATCCCAAACTATATTTGATTTGTATCAACATAACATAAATGTATCACGTACATAAATCTTTATATGCTGTTGGGTGTATAATAAATATTTCAAATAAACAAATATTCATTGATAAAATATTTCTTAGATTGATGATTAACTTGGTAAGAAGTGAATTTTTGACTACTTGCACACCCAAAAAGTACTACTTGTCATTAATAAATTATGAAGTTTATGAAATATCTTAAGAAATTTATGCACGAGTTTAAATTGTTCGTGGTATTTGTTCGTTTTAGGTTGATGTGTATCATGTGCAAAATATAGAACGAAATCAAAGTTGACGTAAGCTTCATACAATTATAAAGATATTGATTTTGTTATAAAACTATATTTGTACAGGCATGCTTGAATATTGCAATCTAGTCATAATTCTAAAAAGAATAAACTATAATAAATACATGTTTATCATAAAAGTTATTTTGATTTAAATTCTGAATATTTATTCTCAATTTAAATCGATTTTGGGGATAACACTTTGTTATAAACAAAATTTTGTTTAATAGTTAAAGTATAATAATTTTATCTACGAATGTTCTGATTGTATTAGGTTGGTAGAAAAATAATTGCTGTTTATGACCTCCAGATTCATATACATTTTTTTTAATTTAAGTGATTTTAAGTGGTCCAGAACTGTTTCATGACTAACGCCTAACTTTTGTGCAAGTTCTTGAATTGTGCGTAATTCTGATTCAACTACGCCTTCAATTGGTCGTTATAAACTGAAGAAGTACGCCTGCGAACTTCTTCATCTTCAAGGCACTCGTCCTAGTACGAAATTTTTAGAAGCACCATTGCACCGTACATTCCTTAAAAGTACTCACACCAAAAGCATCATTTATTTTACGAGCAGTTTTTGCTGTTTGACCACCCGTTTTGAACTTATATAAAAAAATCCTTTTATTTACTTATTTTCCATTTTTAATTCAATAGCCCAATTTGAAGCAAAATTTATTATAAAGCCAGTTGAATTTACTAAAATACAGACCGAAAAATACACTTTAAAATGATAATAACATGAACACGAGGAAATGACACTTTCATTGAAAAAAATTAAGTTTAGAATTCAGAAAACAAAAGCCGCAATTAATTTTCTACCAACTAATAAATATATAATCTTTGAACAAGTTTTAGTTTCTTTCGAAATATAATTGTTTATTATAAAAGTTGTAGATATGCATTTTAATCTATTGTTAACATATCCTAATCAAAACTTTAACTTATTAATATTACTTTTGGAATAATTACATATTTAACTACATTAACAATTTGAAATACCAAGCATATGACTATTATATTAAACAATATTTATTAAACAAAAATTTTATCAAACATATACAAATCGCATACATACTTATGTGTATTTATACATTTAGAAAAATAATAATGGAAAATAACTAATGGAGAACGTAACTCGTTCATATTTAATAAAATTAATTCATGAAATAGGTGAAATGTGTTACAGATATATTAAAACGAACAGAGACACAACTCGATTTTCAATTTAAACTACTGTTCTTATCTTTTTCATTCATAAAACATTATTACTTTTTTTTCATTACCGTGTATTCATTTCATCTCTCCCTTTTCTTATATTTTAAATGTTGAAAATGATAAATTGATTCTGAAGAAGCAATTTGTATCTTTCATTGAGTTTATGCACGTAAATTATAAATAGAATAATGCACATTGCAATATTTCTTCTATGCTAAATTGTTTTGTATTATCTTCATGTATTGCAGACTGAATAAGACTTCATTAATATATATATATATATATATATATATATATATATATATATATATATATATAATTTTATTTATGGTTCTTTAGTCAACTTTGTTTGCTACTTCAAATAAAATGCTTAATAATTTATTGTAAAATATTTTTAATATTGACTGTCTAATATATTAAGATATCTATTTTTAAATTAATAATTTAATAGTTTAGCTACTAGTGTATATAACATGTATGTGTATTATATAGAAACAGTTATTAATAGTATAAAAATAAAATAATTTATTAATTCATTTGAAGAAATTGCTTATTTATAACTTATTTAAATTAGAATTTCGAAAACGTTTCTCTAGGAAAATGTGAAAAAGATTTTCTTTTAAATTAACTTGGATCGGTTGGTTGTTGTTGTTTTAAGGAGCTGCAACAGATAAGGTCATTAGCGCCCGATTTTACTTTGTGGACCTTTAAAACATGAATATATTACAAACTTGAATTTAGAACATGTCTTTTAAGAAATTTGTGAAAAATATATTTAAGAGGAGTAAAACTTCAATTTCTTGAGTTAATATTTTGTACAGATTGCTATAAAAGAATAATAAATAATACAGAAAAGTCTTTATAAACTGTTAATTAAATGGATAAATACATGATGAATGAATTTTATTTAATAAATTTTAGCTAATTATGTACATTAAATAAACTAAAAAAAACTTTGTCTCTTATATACCTTTTCAAAAACGTGAATACGATTAGATTTAATAGGTCAAGTTTTTGAGATTCTAGTGTAGTGAAAACGAATAATTTTTTTTCAACAATATTTTATAATCTTACAATTCATACAAATGATTGAAAATAGAAAAATCAAAAAGTGAGTAATTATTATTAAGAAGAATTTTAACAAAGAAACTGACTACTTTTCTGCTTTTTTTCATACGTATTTAATTTATAAAAAAAAATCGACTGTTCCTTTTACTATACTGTACTCTACTTATATGCTTAATTTTAATATAATTTTATAAATCTGTCTAGAGATACTTCTATAAATGTTAATATATATATATATATATATATATATATATATATATATTGTATATATATATTGTATATATATATTGTATATATATATATATATTGTATATATATATATATATATATATAGGTTAATTCAACTTAATTTTCCACACGGAGGTATTAAAAAAACGCAAAAATAAAAAAAAAATGGTAACTCCCACTTAGTATTTTTGTTGTATTTTAGTATTAAATTGAACTAAAACACTAAGTGAAAAATAAAATGACTTGTCTTAACCCCTGCACCCCCTTTTAATACTTCCATGTGAAGCCTAAATTGAATCTCTCTCTCTTTCTATATATATATATATATATATATGTATATATATATTTTTTATTAAACTTCATTGCTGTAGATTTAAGAATTCAGAATGTATTTTTGTAAATGTTTATTATAGGTATTGAAAAAACGACCATCTTGGGAGTATTTATTTTTATCGTATTTTTAGTAAAATATGTCTAGTAATATATATATATATATATATATATATATATATATATATATATATATATATATATATACATACAGTTATATTGTATTTATTGAAAAGCATTTATGTCTGATATCTCACCAGGTAGCCCCAATATAAACAGCAAGACATACCATCAGCAGTAGTCGGTTGAAAGCAACTAAGTTAAAGATATTAATTCATTCTTAAACGTTATAAATCTTGTACAGACTATAGTTTACTCGACTATTTATAATGATTGTTTTTTTTTCTTACTACTGTATTGTTTCTACACTTAATTCACAAGGAACTATTTTCAAAAAAAATGATGTGAATTTGTAATTAAAGCTAAATGGAAGGTTAACACTATTAATAGTGAAGTAGCTATTACGTCATTAACTCGAGCTTTAAAGATGATTCTCTGTTTAGATTTTAACTATCTTATTAAAAAAATGATTCAAGACTAGTAAATCATTCTTCATTATTTTTTTTATAAACTGTAATTAAATATGTATTGTTTATAAAACAATGTTAATGGATTTTTTTTCAAATTATCAACTTAAATTTATTTTAAATTACCAACAAATCACATTATTCAGAATCATTATCAATTTATAATAATTGACATTATTGAAAATATATTAGGTTGTTAAGAAAATAATTACGCTTTTTGTTTTCTGAATTCTAACCTTAATTTTCTGTGAAAGTATCATTTCATCATGTTTTTGTTAATATCATTTTAAAGTACATTTTTCGGTTTGTACTTTGTTAACATCGACTTTGGTTTTATTATTAATTTTGTTTCAAATTGTGTTATTGAGTTAAATATGGAAAAAAAGTGAATACGAGCATTTTTTTATTGAGTTCGAAACAAGTGGTAAAGCAGGAGAAACTGTTCGTAATCGAAACGATACTTTTGGTGTGGGTATTGTTAAGGAACGTACGGTGTAATGGTGGTTCCAAAAATTTCGTGCTAAGTACGAGAGCCTTGAGGATGAGGAAGGTCGCAGGCGTCCTTCTTCACTTTATAATGTCCAAATTAAGGCGTTAATGGAATCAGAACCAGCCACAACAATTCTAGAGCTTGCACAAAAGTTAGGCATCAATCATCCAACAGTTCTGGACTACTTAAATCCGTTTAAACTGAAAAATGTATATGAATTTTAAGGTCATAAATCTTAATTATTTTTCTACCAACCTAATACTTGGTTATGATAGCAAATGGTAGATATTTCAAAAAAGAGTAAAGTTTTATTTTTACTGTTTTTACTCTTCAATTTGTACTTGAAGACTTTACTAAATGAAGCAATAAAAGTAACCAAGAGGAATGAAATTCATTTCAAGTACATGAGCCACATTAGAAAATTGAACAGACTATCAGCTATTAAGGAAAGTGGCTTCCAAGAACGTGATCACCCACCCTACAGTCCAAACATGATCCTTAGCGATTATGATCTTTTTGGTAATTTGAACAAAGATATACGTTTGCAGCATTTTAACGATAACAACAACCCGAAAACAGCAGTAACTGCTTATTTTAATAAAAAAATAAACATTATTTTTATAAGGTACAGAATTTTTAATTAAGCGCCGTAAAAGTGTATTGAAATTAAGGGAAACTATAGAGAAAAATAGTAAAATCTTGGTTTTTTATTTACATTCCTTCGTATCTAGGCTCAGAATATTTTGCACTACCCTCGTATTTCTACCTGAAAGATCATTTAAAAACGAAACTTGTGTTCGGATGAAGTGACATGCAGTTTACATTAATCTTTAGAATCGATTAATTTTAAAAACTGTCTCTCTCTCTCTCTCTATATATATATATATATATATATATATATATATATATATATGTATATATATATATATATAATATATATATATATATATATATATATATATATGTGTGTGTGTGTATGTATGTCTCTATGTATCTACATCTGTGCGAATAGAGTTCCTTGAAAAGAATTATAATCACTATGAAGAAATAAAGTTTTTATGGTTGTTTTATGAACTTATCAATAAGATTTTAAAACTTTCTCTCTCTCTCTATTTATATATATATATATATATATATATATATATATATATATTTATATATTTATATATTTATATATATATATATATATATATATATATATATATATATAAGCAGATGTAAAAGTATATATTCTTACTTTGGTTGTAAAGACGCAGTCGTCTATATTCCACTAAGCATGCATTAAAACAAAGATAATATAATGAGAATGGAAACGGTCGTGTCGTGCCATACGAAACTATTTATATCAATTTTTGTATATCATTAATGGCATCATCATCCATTCCGTGAATCGTTTTATAACGCCGTCCTAACTGACGACTGGACGCATGATGTGCACAATCAATAAAACGTAAAAACATAGGGCGGGATAATGCGGCACGCAAGCGAACATTTCATTATTAGATCAACATGAGAGAAATGTTCTATAATTGCGTTTTGTGTGCACAACTTTGAGATGTGTTTTGTGTACAATACATCCATTGGAAATATACACCCTACGGATTTGTCATATATATATATATATATATATATATATATATATATATATTCCTTAAAATAGAATCTTACATATTTGAATAATTAACTCGACTATGTATATTTTCTGAATTCTATTAATTAATTCTGGGATGTTTATGACAAGTTTATAATATCTGAGATTAACAACACACAAACTGTGTTGTCGAAAATTGAATTGAGTAATGTTAAATTCTATTTTTTTGTTACTTGCTTTTTTATATGTTATTCTCATATATAGATAATAGAAGTTAAATAAAATCGCATTATAAAAATATGAATATATTTCACTTATATCTACAATTTTAAATATATTTTTTCTTTGTTTTGATTATAAATTATACAAGATAGTTATTCGGTAATAGCTAATAGAATTCTTCTGAAAAAATTGAGAGAGCTGAATTGAGGTATTTTTATTCATTCACCATATTCGTTGGACTTAACACCATCAGATTTTCACTTATTTTGTTCTTTGCAAAATTCCATTAATGGGACAAATTTTGATTTTTTAGAGGCCAGTCAAATATATGTTTCGAGATTTTTTGCTGAAAAATAACACATTCTGGAAGGATGGCATTATGCAACTGCTTACAAGATGCCAAAAAAATTGATAATAATGGTCGATAAATTGTCTAAAAAAGTTTTCTATTTTAAAAATAAATTAACCGAGAAATTCGACATTACTTATTGGCCAACCCAATACAAATAATTTATCAACATTCTTTATGCTTTATTTTAATCATCTCTTAAATATAACTTTTAAACCCCTAAATATTTTTAAACAGAATTAAAGAAATTTATAATTGAGTAAATCTTTTTAATTTAACAAATGAACTTTTGAGTTGCAAAAAAACAATCACAGTATTAACTTCTCATAGATTATACTATATATATATATATATATATATATATATATATATATATATATATATATATATATATATATGTATATATGTATATATGTATATATATATATATATATATATATATATATATATATATATATATATATATGTACTTTATTAACAGCAGATAGAAATAATATACTTTGTTAGTCTATTTTTTAGTGAATGAATTCTGAAAACAAACGTTACAGTAAAAAAATGAAATTAAAATTTTTTAAAAATATTATTACAGAGATACAAAAATAATGATATTTCTAATATGTATTTATAAAATTAATTCCGTCTATTTTAATAAACCTTTTTTTAATTCATATGAAATTCGTAATACTTTTTGTAGATTTGAGTGATGTGACTCCGTACTGAATACACGAATATTTAATTAAGTTGTATAACACACTGTATAAATAATCAATCCGAACATAGCTAGTTAATTAGTTTAAAAACAAATAGAACAGTTTGTAAAATAGAGTTTTTGTACGTGTAAACTAATACCAGAGTGAACTTTACAACTGTTAAATTAAAATTGAAAGCTCATGTTCGTATTTTAATTTGATTCAATGAATATATACACTTCGAATGTTAAAACGACATGCAGGATGAACACATTAAATTTGATATATGTATAAAAGTATCAATTTTGTCCCTGACCGATCTGTCCCAACGAATCACTACCATAGTATTTGATATAAGGTATAAAGTTACCTTACTAGAACATTAATATGAGGTTATACATAGAAAAAAATCTCTTCATTCATTGTTCATGAATATATATTTCATGTATATAAACAGTCCGATTTTTTACTAACAGATTGTCAATTTTAATGTATTGATCGAATTGTATTTTTTTATTTTTGTTTGGTCATAACAGTGAGGTATCAAAAAATATAATATAGTATAAATCTGTGAGAAAGGAAATACACCATATTATATATGATTTAAAAATGTTAATATAAATAGGTTTCTATACTAATTGGAGTGACTAAATAGTGCTCTTCAAATGGAATAAAATATCAAAGAATTAAATTTTCTGTTCACTCCAAAGGAATTATTTTATCAAAATACTTTTCTTCTTTTTCTGCTCAAATATTAATTTCGTTAAAAAGAAAATTCCTTTAAATAATATTTATAGATTTCATTACTATTAAGTGAAAAAATCAAGTCATAAAAATAAACATTTTGTTTCAGAACCCCTACAACACTTAATTAGCAATATCATAAAAAGAAAACATTAATTCAAATAAAACAGTCATTAAAAGTAATCAAACTTAAATACATTATAAATTAGTTAAATTAAATTGCACAGTATTTGCTAATACCACCGACACATAAAGTTTCGCACACCGTTAAGATTTTATTTTTATATTTTTATAATTTACCCATTTCGTGCTAAATGAACTGGACAAGTTAACTTTTATAGTTTGTAAAAATGTAATTCTGTACATGGCCATAAAATGTGTGTATAATGTTAAAATAGTTGTCACACTTTTATATTAAATTGATAAGCTCGTTCTATCTTTATCTTACAAAACAGAAACTGATTTTCAAATAGAATACTCACACGATGCGGCTTTGCAATATGTTTTAGGAAAATTGAATTTTATTGCTTTTTTAATAATAGGGTGCAGTGTTACTCAAGTGAGAAAAGGTATTGTCTTATCTTACACATATTTTGAAATCCATTTTGGATATTATTTAAAACTACCTAGAATTTAGTACTTACTTTTTTGCACTCTTTGCTTGTTATTAATTTCGTATGTTATTAACGGTGTGTTCAGTATACTTTATATAAATTATACAGAAGCATTATTAATTTTTAAATGAAAACTATCTCATTGCATTAATATTTGTTATTTTTTTTAATAAAAAGTATTATTTTTTATCTAAATGTTACATCAATTTATTTTTTAATAGAATGTAAATTAATCTATAAATTATTTCATTTTAGACGCCCATGTAGTAGATTAATTTTTTTAAAAAAAATACTTAATATATTTTTATATCTATTTTATAAGAAATGTGTGTTTTAGATAACATCTAAGAATATTTCGTGACAATAGTTTTGAAACTCTAACTAAATTCACTTTCAAAAATTTTATATATTTTTTTTCAATCCACAAATCTGAAAAAAAATTCTGATCTGAAATGTTCAATAAATTAATATTGACTTTTTTTAATTGTTGCTTATATACATTTAGATGGCGATGCCTTCATCTTCAGAGGGCTAAGGTATAAAAAAAAATTAAGAGATTTTTTGTATTTGAAAAGAAAATTTTCTTGAAATCTTGTGTATTTTGATTGTGATTTTTATGTATTTTAGCGCTCTGAATGTTATATATAACATCAGCGCAATTGGTGTAAGCAACACTCAAAAATTATCAATAATTTTTATTATCAATAATAATTTATTGAACATTTTTGACCAAAAAAATGTGGCTTGTGGGATGAAAAAAAATTATTTGTGGAACATTTCGTGAATTTCAAGTAATTATACATTGAAATACTAAAACTAAATATTTTTTTATATAATTTGCATTTAACTTGTTATTTAAAATTTTATTTGTCTTTAAAATATTATTTAAGATATTAATATGAAAAAAGTTAGAATAATTAATATAATTTGTATATATCTTTAATCTTTAGGGAATTATTTACCTCATAATTTTTTATTTTCTTAAGTATAAAAGTGGACTCAAATTATTCAATAATCTATTTATTCACAAATAAATTATTCACTCAATTAATAAGCCACAAAATATTTTTCTGATCAAAAATATTCAATAATTGATTATTGATCATTTGAATTATTGCTTGTTCATATTTCGATGCTAATTTCTTCATTCTAGCAGTGTTGAAACAGAAATATCTGATTTTTAAAATTGAATAATATTTATATATTTTACTTCTTATACCTTAGTTAACTTTGTTGAACCTATCTCTAACAGCTCACTTTTTTATTACTATTTATGTGTATTTATATTCATTTATTATTTGAAATAATCATTTATGGAACAGTTTTTATTATAAAAGAATTTTGTGGTTTGTGGGAGAATGAAAAATACATTTCTTAAAGTAAATTTAACCACAGTACAAAAAATATTGTGAAATTTTTTCAGCTATCGTTTTAATTTTTCTCATTTTCAATCTTATTTATTTCTTTTCTAAGAAGAAAATAGTTTGTTGTATTTTTTGATATATATATATATATATATATATATACACATACATACATACACACACATCCATGTTATATGTAACTGTTATTCATAGGAATATTTAATATATACATTGACTCGGAGTCAAATTGTTTGTTTCCTATTGTGAAATTGTTTCTTATTTGTAAATAGGACAACAGACAATCATTTTAAATGTTTATTGCAAATTGATGCATAATATTTTCGACCCCAGTTTTATAATGCCACGTCAATCCTAACTAAATTGATAGTGTTTTAAACTGTCAATGAATGCATTGATAAGTTTATTTGTATAATACCAATTTTTATTAATTGACGAAAAGTGTTTGTATAAAAAACTTCAAATTTCAAAAGAATGGCATGAACATTTTCTAGATTTTTCTAGTAAAATAATATTTTCTTAATAAATTTCAGTACATATATATATATTGTTTTCGTAATCGTAGTGACAATAATGTAATATATTTTTTTTATATTTCTTTTTTATACTAAAATTGAATTTAAAGTCATTCAGTTTCTATTTTAATTATTTTTTTTTAACACGTACGGGCAAATGATGGGCATAGTTGTCAATTGATTTTCAAATTCACATAATTATCCGGATGTGCAAATGACAGTTGTAGCATTATATAAAATGTTATAAACTTATTGTTATGATATCCTTTTGGATCAGGAAAGTTTTGGTCTTGTGCTACTATTTCCAGCACATATGCTATCTTATATATATTTAAATAATTATAAAGTTATTTAAACATATCTCGAATTATTTGAATATTCCTTAAGATGGCACACCTACTGACACTAATAGTACAAGATAGAAACTCGAGTGATCGAGAAGGACTGAGACCAAGACGTTACATTAATAGGAACATATATTTAAAAACAAACAATTATAACTTTGTTCTAAACTAAATCTCTTTAATCTTCTCACTATTATAAGACTGATACTAAAATTGATCTAAAATAAAATCACTTATAATAAAGTATTACAATGAAGTGATTATGGAAGGAATTGAAAAAGTAAAAAGTACAGGATTGTGTTAATAGAAATAATTATAATTAAGAAGTATTGTTATTGGAGTCAATTACTCTTTAGTATTTATTTTGTAAAAAATCCATAATCAATTAAATTACAGATTTTTGTATTTAAATTTAATAATTATTCGTTTGAAATATTTTCCACTGTTAATTAATCGTATCATAACCATATTAGATGAAATTTATAATTACTGATTTATTATTATTTAAATTCCTTTGTTAATATTTATCGTTAATATCCCTCAAATAGAAAAATTCACACAACCGAAACTTTTTCTTGTTATATCGAAACTACTATATAATTTAAAAAATGTTTGTATTAGTTTACTGTATTTGTTGAAAAATATTCAATTTTTATTGTCGGTCAAAATGATTTTAATTTTATTATTTATTTTTATACCATCATAAATGATCATTAGTGAAAAAAATATTTTATATTTGGTAGTATTATTTATATTTCTATAACAGATATTATATATATATATATATATATATATATATATATATATATATATATATATATATATATATATACGAGTATATATATCATTAAAAAAGGTTTGTTCGTGTAGTACATTTAAATGTAATACGCCGCTGTTTGAGCTTCGTGAAAGCGCGTTCCCTTTTTTTAGCATATCACGCGTGCATGCCTTATCCTCATTTCGCATCAAGGGAAAACATTTTCTTCGTTCTCATTTTGTCTACATCATCTTTGCACACGAGCACGTTAAAATCCGGAAAATGTGGAGCAAGGGGGTAGGTAGCTAGAGATATATAGCTTGGGTCGGTCGGTCGGTCTGTCAGTAAGGGGGCAAACCGTTATGTATATATATATAGGAGCGATGATGGTTTTTATGCGTTCGTTTCAACCCCTTGAACACGTTCGCGTCATCAAGGCGCCGCCCTGTGGTGTCGCTCATCAGTCGAAACGTAGCATTTTCATCGTGTTCGCCCTCACATCGTGCCACTATTTCGTCGCAACACATCCATCGTCTTCGACCATCCATCCATCCGTCCATCCGTCCATCCATCCATCCATCCATCGTGTCCTCCAGCCGCCCATTCGACATAAAGGGATGTTTTGTATAAGTGGTCGCGGCACTTTACACTGTGTTACCTTTCTACAATGTGTGTGTTTGTGTGTGTTGTGTGTATGTAAGAGATTCTGTAGGCGACTGGGTGGTTTTATATCGCGTATCGTCGTGTACTTGAAAACGCGCTAGAAGTGATATTACCACTTCTCATTAAGACCTGCAGCCTTGATGCTTTTGAATAATGCTGAAGTTTGTGTGAAGTGGACGTTATGTGAGAAGGCTTTGTTGATATGTATGCGATTACGTGACATTGGAAAGGAATTGGATATTTATGGAAGTAGACAGTGTTTGAACGAAAAAATATAATGAGAAATTTAGTCACAAAAAATGCACTCGTGTATAGACTATATACTGAGGAATAAAGAAAGAACGGTTATGAGAAAGAGAGTTTTTTTTAAAGTGAGGTAGTCAAGGCGAACAATTATCACGCCAACTTATTACCAATTAAACGAAATTTCAATCACAGTTTATGAGAAATCAATTTTTGAACATACTTTATTTCTATTAACATTTAACCATTTGATAAATTAATTCTTCTTTTACCAATTGAAGTAAAATTATTAAGAAAATATTGTTTCTGTTGATTGATATTTACAATGTATATATATATATATATATATATATATATTACGTTGGTAGAAAAATAATTGCGGTTTATTATCTTTAAATTCATATACATTTTCCTAGCTGCTTTAAGTTGTCCAGACCTGTTGGATATCTAATGCTTAATTTTTGTGCAAGATCTCGAATTGTTGTACATAGTTCTGATTTAACTAACGCCTTCAGTTGGTTGTTATGAATTGAAGAAGGACGTCCGTGATCTTCTTCATCTTCAAGGCTCGTGTTCTCGACATGAAATTTGTGAACCACCAATGCACCGTACGTTTCCATAAAAGTACTCACACCAACCACATCGTTTAGTTTACGGGCAGTTTCTGCTACCTTGCCACCCGTTTTGAACTCATACAAAAATGCTCTTATTTGCTTCTTTTCCATTTTTAACTCAATAGCTCAATTTAGAGCAGGATTAATAATAAAACCAAAACCGATGTTACTAAAATTCAGACCGAAAAATGCGTTTTAAAATGATATTAACACGAAAACGATGAAATAACACTGATATATATATATATATATATATATATATATATATATATATATATATGTCACTATCACAAAACGTATGTATTTATATGTATTAATGTAAGATATATAAGATTGAACTCTCTTAGATTTTTATGTAGACTTTAATGAATGATTGATATATGTGGAGTTATTATATTCTTTGTTTTTAGAGAATTTAAATTTTGAAAAATAGATTTTAAATTATAAAATTAAGTATATTAACTAAACTAAATATCTGAATTAAAGGTATATGTATATATATATATATATATATATATATATATATATATCAGAAATATAAGCAACAATTTATTCCCAATTGGCAACATTTAAAAACAAAATATAAAAATTAATATTTTTATTACTTGTATGTTTGGATAATGCTTTGAAAGAGAATGGAATTAATCAAACATTGTTTGTAACACAGAAATATAAATTTTTTTCTCGTATCTTCCTTCATTGTAATATTATATTGAAAATAGTATACTCATTAAATCATTGTACTTCTCAACTTATAAAATTCTATTAAAAGGATTATAATTCTCTCTTTGAGTATACATATACGATTATTATTATATTGCCTATTTATTGAACACCTGTAAACGATTGAATATTGCAAAACTTTTGCTTGACATTGCAAACATTTTATTTACATTTTTAATGATTTATATTAACAATTAAAATTGCTTACAAGGTCATATTACCATATAAGAAATGCAGGAAGTCATAGTGGAGGCCTATACTTTTCCATACCAATATATATATATATATATATATATATATATATATATATATATAAATATATATATATATGAATTTATAATAAAACATGTACAAGTATTTCCTTACTGCTGACTTAGATTTATAACACAGTATTGTGTCGGCAATGTCAGTAAACGATGAAATATTATACATGTATGTCTCCTTTAGTCTGTCAGGTGTGCAAAAATATAACATGTGTATACATGATTTTACTGTTTGCAGTTTTGTTGTAGTAGGACTAGCATATTTATGGGCCGTCTTAATTATTTTCAAGCTTAAATTATTTTCATAAATTTTAAACTCTATTAAAAACGAGTAAATACAGTTTATGTTGCACAGTTTATCTCATTACATAGATCTCACTCAGTTTATTAACTTCACTTGGTTATTATATATATATATATATATATATATATATATATATATATATATATATATATATATATATATACATGTTATGAAATTCTAGAAAATAATCCATATTTATGTGAATGTATATATCTGTATATTTGATTTGGAATGTGTACAAGTTTGCATGATTTATTTGTTTTGTATCAGCTCTGGTATTTTAATAGATATTCTTAATATTATTTTAAAGTAAATTTGATTTTTATGACTATAAGAGTATGTTGTTTTATCCATAAAAGTAGATAGATGAAAAAAAACTTTGACATTAATTAACTATATAAAATATTCTGTTTCTTATAATAAATTATATATATTTTAGAAAAAATATATTTTCTAATCTGAATTTATTATAAATTTTAAAAGTGTTATATTTATAAAAATCAAATTGTAACAGTTTTAAATTCTTTTCTATATTATTATCTCTGTAAGTATGACGTCATTTATTATTAGAATATATTTAGCTATAAGGTAATAATATATGTAACTTTAATTAAGCTTGTAATAATGATGTTAGTGCAGGACATCGTTGAGTGTTTTGTTCTCTTCTATTTTATTCTTTTCATCTTTATTTAATCTTCCAAAAATGTTCAGTCCATTTTTTAATCATGTATCGTCATTTCAGATATCTAGTTTTCATGTTATTATCTTTTAAATAAGTAAAAGATTTTTTTTGCCATATCTCAAACAGTTCTCTCTATTTACATACTTTCTTTTCTAAGGAAAAATGTAAGTTAGTTACGGTGATTTTACTATTTCTAAGCTAATAATAATATTTTATATGTTTACATAATGGAGACTAATTACGATACTTTGAAAGACAAATATAAAAACTTTACTGAGTTAAATTAATTACAGGTACATTTTTTACTAAATATTTACTAGAAAGTTAAAAAGAAAAGGAACGTTTAAATAAATGTAGCTTGTGAGAAAGCGATAATATAATTAAATTTGATTGTGTCTCAGAAAATTGAGAGAATGAATTAAATAGCTACTATTAAGTCAATTTGAATTTGAGGTTTTAGGGCGCTTTGACAGCTAAGGTCATTAGCGCCCGAACACAAATACAATTTAAAAAAAAAAACACCCCGTTTATGCAATCGCGTTCGAACCACCTCTTAATTCGAACTCAAATTGTATGAGTGCCAAGCGCTTTAAAGAAGTCTATTAAAAACAATATACTACTATAAAGAAGCTCTTTTCTCATAGAGATGTTACTTGAAAAGAAACAATCTTTTTGAATGTAAACTGAAATCCTGGTGTCACATATACTAACAAGGTAACAATGTAAAACTTCTAAATTTATATATCACGAATGTTTAGTTTGGAAATAAAATAAACCTTAATAAAGTCTGTATTTTATTATTAGATAACCAAATAATTGAAAAAATGATTAATTGATTTATTACAACAAATACTAATGCGCGGTATAAATAGAGACTTTGAAAAACTTGATATGAAAAATGTACATAAGAACCATAAAATAAAAAGAAGCACTTTATTAGTTATTTCACAAAAACATCTAATTTTTTTCAATGTAACAAAAAAGTTTGCATTTTGTGTTCAAAAATAAGAAAGTTAAAGTAAGTTATTTTGAATTTTATAATTAAATTTGTCTGTAGATAATAAGTTTTTCTATTTTTAATACTATTGTCTTTCTGGTGTATTAATTTTTCGTTTGTGGAATTAATGTTGAAAAAAGTCTTGTATTTAATATAAAATTATAATCTAGTATTGTAATTTTATAGATTATCTTAAAGTTCTCTATTCCTTTTATTGAATAGTTATTTAATCGAAATATTATTTACAAAAATGAGGCACAATTTGATTGTTGAAGTTTTTTCTTTAAAAAAATATATACATTATGTAGTAACTCAATCATTATTTATATAATAATATTAATGCCACTCATAAAATATTAACATTTAACGATCGATACATTTTTTTATAGTATATGTCTACAAGGCGAAAAAATATTGTAGAAAATGTTATTTATAATAAAAAAACAGAAACAATACTTATAAAACTGAGTTATTTATTTATGAAAATAAAAAAAATATTGATAATTTATAGCATAACTGTGATGGCCACTATATGGCCTTTCGACCGTTAAGGGTTAACAGGTCAGTTTGTCCTATTTCTAACACTGTTATAATATTTTGTTCTTTTCTTGATATTATTTTTACTTAAATAATACAATAATTATAAAATTTTATATATATATATATATATATATATATATTTATAATAATCATTATATTTATTCACTATTCACTTAAATAATTCTTAACTTGACATTAAGAGAGGAATCTTTCTGAGTCAACAACTATTTGTTATTGTTTTATTCAGTATTCATTAAGATGTCAGACGGATTCTAAGATTTATATCATTCAATGTCTGTACGCTATTGATGTCGTTTGTTTTGTTCCTGCCTGTAATTCTCAATATAGATATGATCGATCATCAGTGGTTATTAAATATTTTTTTATCAAGGTTATATATTGAAATAATTTTTCAATAATACGGTGGATCTCTTACAGGTATTTTATCATTTCTATACAGCTGTCAATAGTTAAAGTATAGAATTTAAATATATTAAAATTTTTATAGTGAATCTAGGAAAATGTTGAAAGAGTTCTTCAGTACTCCAAGTAGTTTTTTTGAAGCTATATATGTACTAACGAAGAGTCATATTCAGAAAATATCAGTTATTTATTTAACTATCTGATTTATGGAACAATTCTTGAGTTATGAATCTTTGAATTTTGATTTTATACGAATAATGCTTCTTGTCAAAATAGTATGAGGACTGATAGTTTTAAAATTTCATTAATACTAGGACATAAACTAGTTAAAAATCCATTTATTTCCTTGATATTACTTCCTCTAACTTGTGTTTCAACATGCTTCTTCAACTCAACTAAACAATATTGTAAAATATAAAATATAAAAAAGTTCTGCAATAAAAAAGTATTATTTGTAAATAAATACAAAATTACCATCATATTTTTGACGTAAATCTGTAATAATATAAAATTACAACAAAGCATGAATGTAAAAAGTGACTAATTCATTGAGAAATTTTCTTTTTTTAATCAATTTTAAAACAATAATAGTACTATAAACGATTTTTTAAAAAAAGAATCCACATAAATGGCTTACATATTCACATCGTTGAATTATATTGTTTAAATTAAAAAAAATATATATAAGTATAAACAGTTACTATAAAATATTATTTTATACTTAATAAATAATTATTTTTTGTATTTAAATATTATTTCATCATATTTTAGAGGAACTTAATTCGTGGATTGTCGTTTTATCTTCTTATTTTCTTAACATTCAATACCATATATATTTTTTCATACAAAAACAACACTGGTATAGATTAAAATTCATAATTCGCAAATAAATGTGTTCAATTAAGAATATTAGATTTATTTTTGTAATGCATGTCATATTAAAAGATATTATAGCAAATAAAATTTTTTTTAAAAAAAAATAAACACTAATCCAACTAATAGAATAGACTAGTGTTAATTTAATTTAACAGATGATTTAAACTAAACTAAAAAATAAATAAAAGATATTATTAATTAATAATATCCTTTATTTATCATTTCTTAGTAATGTATTATTGCCTTATAACCAATTTACTGATATTCTAATTTTTTTTTAAAAATAAGTAAGCTATTGTTGTTGTATAATTGTTTGAATGATGATGTTTTTTTGATTATTAATATTTATATAAAATGTTAAAATATTTTTCTCCTTTATGAAAATTTTCTCATTCGTAAATAAATATTTAATAATAGAATATATGCTCTTCTGTATCGTTTTACATTTATTTTCTTTTTCTATAATATATAGTAAATGCGATGTACAAAAGTTGTGTAATAGAATCAATTTCTATGTAAATCTAAAATGAAAACTATTTCATCTTCACATCTTGATCATAAATAATATAGAAATAATAAAGTAAAATTGTTTACTTTCAAAACAGTTTTTATTTTTTAATATTTCAATAGAGTCCACGGTATCTAACTACAATATTTAATTTACTATAGATGATTCAACGTACGTTTCCACACGAAGGTATTAAAAAAAACGCAAAAATTAAAAAAAAACCATTTAGTATTTTAGTATTGAATTGAACTAAAATAGTAAATAAAAAACAACATGACTTTTCTTAATCCTAGCTCCTTCTTTTAACACTTCTATGTGAAAGCCTAAATTGAATCATCTTATAGCTTTAAAAATAAACAAAATACAATTTCACTTATTATAAAATTCACTTATATTTATTTTTACAACTACTATAAATTCTTAAGGAAAATTTATTGAAAATTTGAAAAACTATAAACTATATCTTTTTTTCTTTGTGTATATATATATATATATATATATATATATATATATATATATATACACGTATAGTACACATGTTTTGCTGTATATATTTATCTGTTGATATATGTAAACGTATAGAAACATATATGTCAGCTAATGAGTTTCTGTTTTGTTAAAACATCCTTGATACTGTGCAATATGTTATTTGTATTTTATGTAATGCATTTATTGTGACGATGTTCATTTTAATTATATTGATTAATGATCTCTGAACAGATGAGAAACTGTTATTGAATGTCAAATATGACAATATATTTTTCTTAACCAAGGTTTTCTTAATTACCGATGAAGTAATATTGATTGGATGATCTTTCAGACTATCACTTTTGATTTTTAATATCTCATTTCAATATAATGGCCTTTGTATGAATATGTGCGAAACATCTTTAATGCAATTATCGTATGACTTAATATATATATATATATATATATATATATATATATATATATATATATATATATATATATATATATATATATATATACAGTGACCCCAACAACTGTTTACTAAAGTGTGAAGTTTTTAAAAAATGAGAAAATTGATGTATGTTGAAAAAAATATTAATTTATTTATTCATTATTAAATTTTATAAACAGTGTAATAACAAAAAAAAATATTCAATACAAATATTGTATCGTTCGTATTATTTCTAAAAATTATTTTACTTTTCTTAGTATGTGAACTCTTTTTTGGTTCGTGTGCAATGTTTGCTGTTTTGTGGAACTCAGTAAATTGTATAACCTCATTTTGCTTTTAAAACTGCTTCTATTCTCTTTGGCATACTGTTTATTAAATTTGTTAATATGGACCCTTCAATACTTTTCTGTGCTTGCTTGGTTTTATCCCATAATTCGTCAATGGTTTTTGGTACATGTCCGATGGATACAAGTTTTCTTTTCAATATATCCCATAGGTGTTCTGTTGAGTTTAAGTCAGGAGATTGCGATGGCCAATTCATTACAACAATGTCGTTCGTTGGAAGGAAATTTGTAGTAATTTTCGTTTCTTGTCTTGCATCAATACTAAATCCACTTATTCAAACCCAAACTTTTCGATGCTTGGAAGAAACGAATCCCTAAATTTCTATACAGTCTGCCTCTTTCATAACACCTTGAATTCAACGCAAGTTTATTAATTTATTTCCTTTGAAACAACCACAAAACATCATTTTCTGAATAAGTTTAATTTCAGTTACAAAATTGTTTTGCCATTATGACTTTATTTCCCTTTATAAATTAATTTTTCATTTATTGTACAAACCATAAACATTTTTTGTGATTAAAAATGGTTAATAATTAATTATTGTTTTTTTTTAATTTCTAGATATGTGTAATTTGATAGCTTAGATATTAGATTAGATCTTTAGAGACCTAAGATACAAAATTAAATTTTGTATTAGCAACAATCTAAAGTAATCAGTTATTGAAAATTTTTGATTAGAAAAAATGTCAGTGGTTTAGAGAGCGAATAAAAAATGTATATGTGAAAATGTATATGAAAAATGCAATTTTCAGTGAGGAAAATAAAAATAACACAATTTTATTTATTTAGTAAATAGTTATCTCGTTTGAAGTTATATTTTAATCAATGTATTTATTATAATCTAATAAAATATATATTTATTATAAAATAAGTTAATTTAATCAGTCTTTATTCAAAATTAGTATTAAATGACTGAAAAGTAAAACTTGTTATAAAAACACGTTTCATATTATTATTTCCGTTATAAAGTTAAGTTGTAAATTTTTTGTGCTAAACTTACAAATTTTACAATATGTGTGAAGTGGAATTTACATAAAGATGGTCTTTTTCTCATACACGTGTACTTAATGTCAATAAAATTGATAAAAAACTTTACTCGGAAAAAATATTCTTGCTTGACCGTGAACGTCGTAAAGATTTTTGTGTAGCAGAAATCTTCATGACATTTATAACATTACGTTTTTATTAATTAAAGAGTCCGCATACGCTTACATTTCATGTTAACAACGAAATGTAAACAAAGGGCATATGTAAATAAACTTAAGTGACTTCGTACAAGACTGTAAAAGTGGTTTTGTATTAATTTTTATTAAAAAAAATGTTGTTGTAATACAGATAGTATCTGACCACGTGTTTTTATGAGACATCTACTAGTAAATATAAAAATTACTGATGTAAACCTTGTCTGTGGAATAAAATAAGATGTATATTAAAAAAAATCAAAACTGGACAACTACGTAAAAAACTAATACGTTGTATTAAAGATTAAGTTGATAAAATATTTCAATAACGACTGTTTCATTTCAGTAAAAAATCGGCCATATCTGTAAACACACATTCGTATATATTTATATTTGTAATATATATATATATATATATATATATATATATATATATATATATATATATGTGTGTGTGTGTGTATGTATGAATTGCTTCAAGAAGTTCTTTTATATTTTTTAATAATTAAAATTAATTTTCTTTATTCGCTTAATAAAATACTTACCTTGATGAACACCTTTTCTTTTTTGTTATAAATTTATGTCCCAGCTGATATTGTTTCACTAAGATAGATCTTGTGTTAGTTATTATCTTTATTTTTTTATATAATTTTGTAATTATTGTTTTAGTGCGGTTATTAAATCCTTTTTATTAAACTAATTTTCATTAAAAACCGTATTGAAACATAATAGCAAGTATTTAATTTCTTTTGATAATTACAAAATGAGAAAAAAAATATATAAAAAAAATATAAAAAAAACATATTTCCTGTCTTGTGTCTTTTTATATCATTATATTGTTTTTATATATTCTATTCATCATGAGTCGATTTCCTTCCTTGAACTATTTTGAATTACGAGAGTTGTTTGATAAGTATAGTAAAAAAGTAAGTTAAACACCGTTTTTTAGGAAAAATTCGATTTTATTTCTTAACATAGTCTCCATTCAAGGCTTATACACTTATACCAATGACTGTAAAATTGATGCATTGACAGCGGCGATGACATTCGACGGGAATTTCTTTCCACCGAGCCAAATTTTCAAGTTTGGGAAGAGGAAGAAGTCGCACGGCAACACGTCTGTAGAATAAGGTGGATAAGGAATCAATTTGAAGCCTAATTCGTACAAATTTGCCATTGCGACAGTCGATTTGTCTGACGGCGCGTTGTCCTGGTGAAAGAGCATTTCTTTGTGCGCCAATATTGGTCGTTTTTGTTTCAGCTCTCCTTTCAAACGGTCCAATAATGTTGCATTATAGGCTCCTGTTATCGTTTTTCTCGTCGTTAAGTAATCGATCAGAATGATACTTTATGAATCTCAAAAAATAGTAATCACCTTCCCAGCCGATAAAACGGGATTCTCCTTCTTCGGCACACTTTTAACAGTCGTTGTCCATTGCTTGGACTGCTGCTTAGACTGCTGCGTCGACTATGGTGTGTTATGGTGGATTCATGTTTTATCCACAATGACAAATCAACCAAAAATATGAACCAAAAATTTTTTTTCATTCTTGGGGAAACTACTACAATGCTCTCTTCAAACATCTGTAGAACGTGAACAACGCGTCACTTCTGGTTGAAATTTCGCTTATGCTAATTTGAAAAGTGGCACTTGATAGCCGTGATGTTACCAAATCAATGGTGGCACCATTTTATAGAAATTTACCAAACTTATTAAACGAGCCAGATAGTTTATATTAAGTGTGTGCAAATTTTTTAATCTTGCATTTTGCATAATTTACAAACATATTTTTTCTTTACAATCATTTAAAATTGATTGTCTCATCTATATTATAAAGAAACAAAAATTACAACAACATTTCTTTAATATTGCAGTTTAAAACTCAAATAATTAGTGTCAAATTTGATTTAAAAAAAATTTAGTTGTATAGAGAATTATATTTTATGACTAATTTATAATTTTAAATAAATCAGCATTTAATTGTCTCTATTCAGTGAGAAGAATTAAGAAGAAAGTATCCATATAGAGTATTTATTATACTTAAAGTTTTTATCCACACATATATATATATATATATATATATGTATATATAACACTTTTGTTAACAGAAAATCAGCCTGTTGCCTAATATAATAAAATAAGTGAGAACTGAGCGATGCTGATGGAGGAACCGTGTCGCTGTCACACATCGTAAATCCATATTTAAAATGACAAGATATACATGTATTTTGTCTGTCCATATAATAGCAAATGATGAATTTGATAGATATAAAAAATTTATATCTGAATATATATATATATATATATATATATATATATATATATATATATATATATATATATACATAGAAAGAAAGAAATAAAAAGGATTTACATCTCGTGTAATCTCTTAAATATCCGACAAAACACTTGTCTCTCGGTTACAGACAAAAATAATACTCACAAAAACACCAAATAAAAATTGTTATATCAGTGTTCTATCATCAGCATTTCTTGTACATTTTTCGATTACAAAATTTATATTGTATGAGAAGATAATGCAGTATAGAAAACAAGTATCATTCATTCGACTCAATACAATTCAGTTGGTGTGTTATCTATTCATTCTGTTTCAATACTTTATACTAATAGTTCTCGGAATCTATTTTCATATAAATTTAATAACATTTCAGAGACAGTAGATATTATTGAATAATATATAGGAATATGATTTTTTGTTAATATATATATACATATATATATATATATATATATATATATATATATTATTTGTTTTTAGTATCATTGTTTTTCTTTAAAAAATAATTGATAAATTGAAGATTTTTCATGATAACATTTGTATATACACATCTCTTTCACAATTTTCTCAGATTATTTGAAAAAAATACATACCCAAAAATTCTTGTCTTTAATGAGAGCAAAACGCTCAATTTAAGTTTATAAAATAAATCATAGTCAAAAAGAGTTAATCCAGATGAATAATTGGATGATTAAAAACATCGACATCTTTGGATAACAAAAACTTGCTAGCAACAATCACTTCCAGTCAAGACATTGTCATATAAGAGTTATCAACTCCCTTACTTTCAATACAGTAGACTAACTTTTTGACTTCTTACTGTTAATCTGTTTAAAACTTATTAATAAAATGTTGTATTGATAGCTGTGCTTTTAGAAATAAAATGAACAGATAGAAACTATTTTTAGTGGTACTTAAATCAGTTTGAAAATTTTAAAAACTACATATGTAGGTACAATAACAGCACTCTATTTAATATATTTAAAATATTTTATTAAATGTGTACATATATTTTCAATTGAAAAAGATATTTACAAAACATACCTGTGTATTGTTTTAGTACAAATATTAAAAAAATAGTATTCACAAAAATATAACTTAGAACTTTTAAGAATAAAATTTTTACCATTTTAAGAATAAAAGCATTATTATTAGTTTTAATTCAAGTTTTAATTTAATCAATCTTTTTATAAATGCATTTTTAATTACTTTTTAACTTAAATCTCATTTGTATTTGCAGTATAGTAAGTTTTTAATTTTTATTCTCATTTGTTACTTAATTTAGTATTCATTATGTGTAAAAAATTATAATTGTCAGTATTGAAATGAGAAGAATATAATTTAGTTCATATTAAATATTTTCATAGTATGGTGTTTGTAGGTACAAATTTTAATTTTGGTTAAAATTTTACGTTTTAGACACTATCATTTCGCATTTGTTGTATATATTCGAGTCGATTTGTTTGTTGTATTTATTTGATTTTAAATAATTTATCCTTATTTATTTTTCCGCATTCATTAAGAATTGTCACGTTGTAGTTCCAATTTAACTACATAACAGTGTACAAGTTTAAAAGAAATTAATATAAAAAACAAACATTGTATACATTCGATGAACTTGAAATTTGACACCCCTGAACTGACGGACATTCAGCGATGATATCATCGATATGTTTTGAGTAAGGATGTTACTGTGTTAATTTATGAAAACAGTACTTTGATTTATCTATTCTGAGGAGGATCAACATCCAAAGATCTTAATTTATTTTTTTCTTACCGACTCATAATGTACATATTATATATATATATATATATATATATATATATATATATATATATATATATATATATATATGTATATATATATATATATATATATATATATATATATATATATATGACTGTGCTGTTCCAAAGATGTGTCTGAGACAACGATAATGTATAACAATGTTTAGTTACGCCCGATTGAAGGAAAAAACGATGACTGAATGAGTTGGTTAACAAAATCTCGACATTTACACGGATGGTCGATGTAACTGTCGATGAGAAATGGTAATTGAACATTCTCAGTTCGTTTAAAACGCGATAAACAAGTCGACGATGAAATTTATTACACGGGAACATTTTTCATGTTGTAGTACGTGGAACTACTGCTCGCCGTGCACGTTCGACCGGCGGACCGTGGGTTCGATACCGAATTGTATTGTATTCACGTCCCACGCGATATTATTTGATTACAATTTATTATGTGGTGTGTGTATGAACGGGTGTCCGTCGAATCTGATAATCTATTTATATGTGTACTTGTACGGTATAGATTAAATATACCAAGAATTTGCTCACCTGGCGAAAAAAAAATAATTGGTTAACTGCGCCAGACTTGTTTTCCTATTCGCATGAAATACATGTCTTTTCTGTATTGTGTTTCATTCAGTATTCGAGAATCAAATTTTTGCAATTTCATATACATGTGTTGATACACAGTTATTAATTTTTAACTACTCGAGTAAACTTTTGGAGTATAGCGTCGAACTCTTATAAAATAAACATTTATTCAAAGATGTGTATACATGTTAAATATTCTAAAATGTGATATTAAGTACAGTTAAATTAATTTAACTTCAGATTTGACCCTTTATTCTAGGAGTACAACATTGAAATATGTTTAAAACGAATCGATCAGTTACAATATATAGTTTTCTGTATATTTAACGAATTATAAAAAAATGAGTTGAAATTACATTTTTAAAAATTATATATTTCCAAAACAATATACATATATTTAAAATACTGAATATTTTATATATTATAAATATATTTAGCGAGCACACATATATAATTGCCAATATTAAAAATGTTATTAAATATGGGTATTTCCTTATATTGGAAATATTTATATTTTTTTAGCATAAAACAAACAAGCAACTGAAGCAATATTTTTCTTCTAATATAATTTAATATGTACCAAGATATAGTAATTATTAACAATACAACTTCGTTCTGTTTATTCATTGTTCAAAATATGGTTATTTCTTTTTTTAGAATTGAAATAGAATTCTATTTAAATAAAAAAATTGAAAAATATATCATAATTTTTTGTTATGTCTAAAACTAATTAGTTTTTATAGAATTGTATAGATTATATATTATTTTTACTACGGGTCTCTGCCCATTTCTCGCTGGGCTCGACAACCTCTGGTGGGTTCGCCTCCATTTCGATTTCGCTCCTTCTCTTCTAACAAATAAAAGAAATTAACAAATAATCCGCCTAAAACGTAAGTCGTAAAATTTTCATTAGAAATGATGATATAAATTAATGACAAAAGACAATCTTAAAATGTGTAACAATTTTTTGTAGCTCTAAAGCTTCATTAAATACAATATTTTGAATAAATTTCTTATCAGTTTTAAACTGATGACTTTGTATATTCTCTTTCGTTGTATACCGTGAGAAAACTACATGCAGTTGTCCATCAGTAAAAAGTGTATCTTTAAAATTAACAAATATACCATTCTCATCAAAACTCTGGCTTTGTGACAGAATACTGATCATGTGACACGAATAAAAATTACGGAAGGTGAGGGAACCAATTAGTAAATTTTATCTCTTTTTCTTTCTCTCTTTATATATATATATATATATATATATATATATATATATATATATATATATATATATATATATATATATATATATATATATATGTCATATATATATATACATATATATATATAATATATATATATATATATATATGTATGTATATGTATATGTATATATATATATATATATATATGTATATATATATATATATGTGTATATATATATATGTATATGTATATATATATATATGTATATGTATATATATATATATATATATGTATATATATATATATATATATATATATATATATATATGTATATATATATATATATATATATATATATATGAATTCTCAACCGTTGGTATTTCACAATTAACGAAATCTGTATAAATTAAATTTAAAAAATCTTCAGACAAAAGGAGACATAAAAAATATGTGGAACCGACAGATCTATATAACCAAAAAGCAGCCCTCACGTCTGTCTAAAAGGGTTGGCTCTTTGTAAAACACACCACTGAATCCTCAGACGTTTATTGTTCGTCGACTTTTAAATGGTTCGTGGCCTTGAAATACACTTTTTATGTTATAATAAAACTTTTCTGCAGTAAAATTATTCATTTTTCAATTATTTATTTATACACACACACACACACTATATATATATATATATATATATATATATATATATATATATATATATATATATATATATATATGTATTCTGATGTACATTAAAAATTTTATATAAGTAAAGTCTATATTTTTTGTAGCGAAATCAAATTTATTATATTTATTTCATTTTTTGAGGTAATCATCTTGTATTTAGAAGATTTTTTATTATGATACATATGTTTATAATTTAATTAATAGATTTTAATATATAATTTAAATACAAACAAATAAATTGATTTAAATTTATCCAGAAGGAAGTACATTTATAATTAATTTCTAAATTATAAAATGGTAGTACTCGCATTGAATTTTTCATGAGTGTTTAACATACAATTACAAAATGCTTTTAGTTATAATCGTATCTTATTTATGTATTTTATATATATATATATATATATATATATATATATATATATATATATATTTAAATGTATATAAATAATATGTATGTATAAATATACTCATTTTTTTAGTATAATATAACTAAAAAAATATAACTAAAACGAAGACTATTAACTGTAAATAATCTTCTTGATATATAATTTTATATTTAAAATAATATCATTATAATATTTTGTGTTCATTCTTTTACGTATATATATATATATATATATATATATATATATATATATATATATATATATATATATGTATGTATGTAAATGTTCAACATTAAATATGCATATCCAGTAATTTGTTATGATTTATTTTTTAAATATGTTATTAAATTAATATTCAACTGAATATTAATTAGATTAATTTTAAAATTGCAATCTTGATAAACTTATATTTTTGTTTCTCATAACATAAATTTATTTTTAAACTAATCTCCCAAAGAACATATTCAGTTTAATTTAAGTAATTACTACACTGGGAATATCAATTTGTCTTTCAACTAATATCTTATTTTGCTTATAATATAATTGAATTTTCTTTTAATATCAAATCTTTTTGAACATCACTTGTAATTATTCTGTCCGAAATAAAATTATCAGTTCTATTACAAGAGTCGTTTCCTTATAAATTCAGAAACACTTTCCTAAAGGAGAGAGAAATTTATAAAGTTGGAATTAAATATGATAATCATATTGAATCTTTTTAACCAGAAAGTCTTTTGATGGAAGAAAAGAATTCTTTTATAAAAGTGAATTAAACTACAGTGTGAGAATTTTACTGTAACCAAGACTAAGAAATAGTTCATTGATTGTAAACTCTCACGAGCTCTAATTATTCCCATATTAAATTGAATATTTGAATATAAATTAATTTCGTTTAAAATTAATTATCGGATAAATATTATTGAAAAAATACTTTTCAAGGTCTTCGCCCATTAAAAATAAAATAGACTTAAACTACCCACAACGACGTTCTATTATAAACCCTCTTCCGGGATTGAAACAAAAAAAGTTCACCCCCAGCCTGTCAGATACCGCGGCCAGCAATGTCTCCCGCTCTAAAATAATAGCTGGCTTTGTCTATTCTTGTACCTTTGACAGTGGGAGGTATGTGAATTCATAGCAGTGTTTCTATATATATATATATATATATATATATATATATATATATATATATATATATATATATATATATATATATATATATATGTATATAATGAGCAATAAATATAATTAATATGATTTAATTTACTGTAAACTTTATCTTTTTATATATTAATGTAATAATACGCTTAATTTTTTTCTATCCTTTCTTCTTATTTACTACATTATTCAAGATCTCTATAAGAGATATTTTATTATAAAAGAAAATATTTAGAAGTACAGAAAATATTTATGATTATTTACATTTTCACTGTGTACAATATTTAAATTCTTCTTTCTAAAATTTCATCCAACTAGATTTTTTTAATATTTTCGTTTTCATCTATTTAAATGTCATACGATAGATAGATATTTGAAGTTTAGAAACATGTCGAAGAAAAAACTAATATTTAACAACATAAAAAATTTTAGGAAAATGTTAATAAAATACGATTTATAAAATAAAATTTTGTAGACTTTATGCAAGTAAATATTTTTTTCACAGTACAATTCTGGATTTATGACAAAAATTCACTTGCAGAAATGACTTTTTCACTTGTTCTACAAACAAGAAAAAAATTAAAAATGCTCAATAAATGATAAATGATTATTTTTAATTTCTAGCTTTTATCATGAATAATAATTAGTTTAGTAGAAAAATAATTGCAGTTTATGACTTTCAAATTTATAACAAGACGGCAATTATTTTCCTACCAACCTAATAATATTAAAATTTTATTGAATCTGATAAATTAATGCTTGCCGTAAAATACCTTATAGTTGATTATTAGTTGTTTCTTTTACTTTGTAGCACATCATGTAATTTATCTGACACAATCATTTAAAATAATGTTTTAAATTAGTAATTATTCTAAAAAGTGTTCTTAATAACATATCAAGCTGTTTTGAAATTTTCAAGGTAATAAATAACTAATTCGATTAAAAAATATCTTTATTACTTTATAAATAATCAAAGAGCAGTATTGAATCAAATACAATTAATGATAATTTATTATATTTAATATCATTTTTTTTCTATGTATAATACAATCATTTTATCAAAGTTCTATAAATTTGAAAAAAAATCCCATATATATACCAAAAACATTAGCAGTTATAAAAATATGTCCTATTATGCAATTTAAATGTTTTTTAAAAAAAAACAACGTAAAAATAAAGACTCGTTTTTCTTTTAATTATTATCAAATTATTTAATTGGCATACAAATTACGACACGCATGATTTCAGTTCAATATTCTTATTATATTATCATTATTTATAAAGAAAAAAATAGTTGTGGGTTTTAATTAAGTGGAGTCATTAATAAGTCTGGGATTAAAATTTGTTAAAATTAAATGGAACCACACTTTTAAATGAAGCATGAAATCAATATTAAACAAAAGTTCAAGTTTTACTAATATAAATTTATCGCCCACGTTGCTTGTTGGTAATATATGACCGTTTAATTTAATAATTTATCTGTACGCAATAAATTTGTGTTCAGATTTTTAATATTTTTTTTTAGAATCATTTGTAAGTTATTGTATATTAAAGTAAACAATAAATATACTTAAAATGTTGCTTTTGAAAATAATTTTTTTACTTAAGACGTACAAAATTATTGAGAAAGAAAATAAAATCAATTCCAATTTTCAGATTCACATTTTGATTAATAAAATCAGAAATATACATGAAATAGACTTTTTATTCATTTTCATAACAATATACATCTCATACTATTTGAATATCGTTAAATTGGATAAAACAAAGGGCTTAAAACGTTTTTTTATTGTAATTAAATATTTTATTCATAATATTTTTATTTTAAATTATTAGTCAAATTTGAATAAATGACACCACAAGTTGTTTAAACTTGAAACAAGTTTCTAACATACATCATATTTCAATAAACAGTTAATTATCTTTAATTTTAAATTAACTCAGATTTTTATAGGTTCTAAAATACTAAAAGAAAAATGCACAATTGTTATATATATCTGATTTCTTATAAAGAAATGTAGTTTTAATTTCACTACTATTTGATTTTAAGAAATTAATTTTAATTGATCTCAGTACATATAAAAATTCAATTTACTATCAAATTATATTTCAATTATTGTAAAATTTAACATTTCGATATTAAGATAATTTTAGTATTAGATTAGATAATTTTGACTTCGTAGTTTTACCTTTCGTTAATTTTATAAATTCATTATGCTGTAAGCTGTTTTAAGTGGTCCAGAACTGCTGGATGACTAACGCCTAACTTTTATGCAAGCTCTCGAATTGTTGTGTATGGTTTTGATTTAACTAACACCTTCAGTTGGTCGTTATGAATTGAAATAGGACACCCATAACCTTCTTCATCTTCAAAGCTCTCGTCCTCAGCACGAAATTTTTAAATCCATCATTGCACCCTACTTAACAGTACCCACACTAAAAGTATCGTTTAATTTAGGAGCTGTTTCTCATGCTTGATTACCCGTTTTGAAGTCATACAAAAAATTGCTCTTATTTACTTCTTTTCCATTTTTATTCAATAGCCCAATTTGAAGCAAAATTAATAATAAAACCAAAGTCGATGTTACTAAAATACAGACCGAAAAATGCATTTTAAAATCATATTAACATAAACACGATGAAATGATACTTTCATTGAAAATATTAAGATTAGAATTGCGAAAACAAAAACCGCAATTATTTTCCTATGGACCTAATATAATTTATTGACAAGTAAATTTTATGCGTCAAACTGCATCTGAAGAACTAATACTTCAAGTGTGTAAAATATTGTTTATTTTTTATTTTCCATTTTCAAATATTTATTTATATGATTTTTAATAGGAAGAATATTTTTATGTTCCATGAAATAGGCTGAGCGTATTTTATAAGATTCAGTAATGTTTTTAGGTGAATAATAAATAAAATAATTCACCGACTTCTAGACCATGTGTATCATAGGGTCGTGAAACATTGTCTAGCGTTTTAGAATATCCAAAACCAGACGGCATACGGGTAAAACTACCCGTGCATCAAGGTCACCAGACTTGTCGACAATACAATCCCTTTGAAAATGTGATGCGCCAGGGTGGGTTCAAACACACACACAAGCACGCATATATATAATACTTTTTTTTACAAAAAAAAAACGCTTTTATTTTATTATTTAGTTTTTAAATTGAAATAAAAAAGTATTCCTAAATTCGTATAATCTAAAAAAGAAAAAAATAGATTGCTATTTTTATTCATAATTTTAATTTACTTATTGTGCTGCTTTGGTCTCGTTTACAGAGTTGCACCAAATACAATAAACTATGATAATAAATGCACGTACGGAATGTAAACTATAGGACATTTTAAAGGTATACACAAACATTTATCATATAAATATGTATGTAAATGGATTCTAAATTAATTTTGAAATAAAAATAAGCTATGAAATAACAAATGAATATGGTGTATTTTGATCAGGGATGAGTATACCGATGAAGATTTCAGAACCATATATAAAAAGTGTATAATAGTTTTAATTGTAAGCTTTTATACTCGATTATAGTACGTCATCTTCTGCAGCATTTTTTTCAACCTGCCAAATATACTGCTTTTCGAATGGCACTGTGTTCGCTACTGTATTGTGAGGTTATGCAAACAGTTTGACCAAGATATATAGTGTTTTTTAATTGTTAAGGGTGACACTACAAAATCTTAAAATGACGAGAAAATATTTTAATTTATAATAGTGTTATGATTGATTCAATTTAAAGGCACCGAATTAATTTTTACACCTGATACTATCTTGCATTCTCAAACCGTTCCCGTTTTCTATATATATATATATATATATATATATATATATATATATGTATATATATATATGTATATGTATATATATATATATATATATGCAGAGAGAGAATAATGCACCGAATATGCGACAGGTGATAGTTTTGTTCCCTAAGGAATCTCTGTAACTAAACTAAGTTATTTAAAATAGGTCTATTTTTATTATTTATTAATATATATTAATATATATATATATATATATATATATATATATATATATATATATATATATATGTATATGTGTGTGTGTATGCGTGTGTTTACTTGTGAGTACAAAATGGGTATGTGCATTTATTTTAAAAAAATATAAACCACAATTCATTTACCAACAACATAAAGAAAATTAATATTTTTTTGTGCTCACATCAGTCTCATGCTGACTTTTTATAAGCAGATTTGCTTACACACTCACATATGACGCCCATACATGTGTATGTCTGTATATATATATATATATATATATATATATATATATATATATATATATATAATTTATATATATATATATATATATATATATATATATATATATATATATACATACATGTATGTAGAGACGTATGTACACGGTCAAAATGTGGAGTTTATGAACGTGTTAATCGTTTCTCAATCAAAATTGTTTAAAATATCTTAGTTTTTTTTTGATAGAAGTCATTCATGTAAATAGTAATAGACACACGTCTAACAGTAAATTTTAAAAGATAAGTGTACGCACATATGACACGCATATATATATATATATATATATATATATATATATATATATATATATATATATATAAGTGTGGGATGCAAATTACAATATTTAATTTTACAAGCTGTCAAACCAATTTGCTTAGCGAATACGTGTTTTTTTTACGGCAATTGTATTTGAAAGTTCACGACGTCCAAAACAGTTCATGCGAATGTGCAAATACAATCATATTAATTCAGTGTAGGTTTTATTGATTAATTTCTTTTGAAAGGCCTCGATGTTATCCCGAAGAACGTACAAATGTGATTATCATTATCTCAACGATTCTACGAATACTATTATCGAAAGATCCGTTCGATTCGATTAGATGTTTCTATCTAATGTCTTTATTTTTTTTTTTTGGTTATTTATCTTATATAGTTTCGATTTTATCTACTTGAGATTTAATATATTTAACATTTTGTCATTGATTTCAATAGACGGAATCTATAGAATACAAATTATTATAAGTTTATAAGTTTTTTAGGAAGTACTCTGCAATTTAGTTCACTTGCTAAAATACATTTTTTCATATTGTTTTCGTCTTTATATATATATATATATATATATATATATATATATATATATATATATATATATATGTATGTGTATATGTATAAAGCACTGATTTGGTATTAACAATGAATTAAAATCGAGATGTGTTGCAATTAATGGATCTTGTTCAATGTCTGAATATTTGTTAACACTGACAAAGTTATTCAGTTTTATTCAAATATATTTAATTTAAGAACACATATACATGTTATATTCAGAAAAATAATTTTGATTTTTTTTGTTGTAGCATTCTAGCGTTTTCTGTATAGTTTCTTGCAAATTATGAATTACAAAACTGTTCTGACACACTGTGGCTATATTTGCTTTCACAAATTAATATGAAAAGTAACTAGAAAGAAATAAAAAACTAATGGGGGGTATGTTTGAGAAGTACATTTATTTTATATTTCTAGTTGTATTTATTGATCACTTTATTAATAAAAGTATTAGTATATAAAACTACAAATTAGAGAAAATGTGGAATGAGAGTCATTTTTTTTAATATAGATGAGTTCTTATTTTAGAGATGATTTTCCAATTTCCTATTTTCATTTTGGTAATAGTCTAAAAAAAAAACAAAATAAAATTAATACAAGAACTCCTAGTTTATTAATATGACACAAGTTAATCAGTATACAACTTTATTAATAAATCAATTTGCATATGATTCGGTTTTGACAGTGGCTCACTTCAATTTCACAAATAAATTCTTTTGTCGCTTGACAAAGAAAAATTTGTATGATCAAATATGCTCAATAAACCATTATTGATCAGTTTTGATTATTACTAATGAGCGTTTCGTGGAAGTTCTATCATTTTCAGAACGTTGAGGTACAGAAACTTCTGGAGAAAATTCGAATTTTTCTTACTTTGTCACTCTGAAGACGTTAGTGTGGCCATATAATATGTATAAGCACCAATCAAGAGTGATTAATATTAATTTATTGAATATTTTTTGATTAGAACTGGTTTTATAGTTTATGGGGCGAAAAAATTATTTGTGTAAGCTTGAATGCATAATGAATGTTGGTATTTATCCTGAAATAGAAATAGCGGTACATAGCTTGTTAAAAATCGCCCAAAAGAGCACGAAAATTCATAAAACATATTTATTCGAGAATAAAAGTAACGTTTTAGTAAGATTTCGTATGGATATATATATATATATATATATATATATATATATATATATATACGTACATATTCATATACATATCTATATATATATATATATATATATATATATTTATATACATTTATATATATATATATATATATATACATTTATATACATTTACATATATATATATATATATATATATATATATATATATATGTATATATATATAGACATATCAATTTGTATATTTAAATGTATGATATAAGAAATATTTACTTTTAGTTAATATTCATAAAAAAATAAAATAAAAACTACATTTTTGAATTAACTGTTTAAAATTCTAAGCGTTATAATAAATAGTTAAAATGAAAAAAAAATAAAATTGTACTTCAAAGTAATAAATGAATAATATTTACACTATAGTTATATATATATATATATATATACACATTTATATATATATACATATACATGTATATATATATATATGTATATACATATATATATATATATATATATATATATATATATATATATATATATATATATATATATATATATCAATATGTATAATTAAATGTATGATATAAGAAATATGTATTTTTAATTAATATCCATAAAAAAATAAAATAAAACAAATTACAATTTTGAATTAACTGTTTAAAATTCTAAGCGTTATAATAAATTGTTAAAAATGAAAAAAAAATAAAATTGTACTTCAAAATAATAAATGAATATTTTACTACAGTTTTTGAATTTCTATAATATTATATTAAATAAAATGCCCACAACATACAATGCGTAGAAGAGAGATATGTATATATTCCCTTTGCTACTATATATTTTCGTTTGATGCTAGATTGACCTTTCAGTATTTCGACGAGAAATATAGTTATGTAATACTTTAATATATCTGTTACAAATAATGCAATGTTAGAATGAATGCATGTTAACTCTGTATTGCTCGATTGGTCTTGACGAAAATTATATAATCTATTCGATTGACATAAATATGCATTTTCAGTATATGTTTAACTTCTGTACAGTCTGGACGCGTTTTATTTTTGGACATTTTCTTTTATAATTTAATTTTAATGTATTTAATGCATATAGTAGATATAATATTGTGTATAATGTGTATAAAAACTTTTTCAGTGAACAGGTATATAAATTTACAAGTTTTGTTCAAATTAAATAGTGAATAATACAGAACGATGTAAGTTATCATTAAATACTTTGTTGTATTTGTTAAAACCTGAATATCAGTATTGTACAAAGTAAAAATTACTTTGAAATCGTAGTTGGCCGGTGCATACGATACGAATTTCATCTGTTCTCTTGAACTGTCAACGGAGACCAGCACAGTGTACAAATCGGGTAGTGTTATTCATATACAAAACAGTGCTTCAAAACACAGTGCAATTCATACATAAAACTTGTATTATAAATCAGTGTAATTCATACACACCATAGTTTAGACTTTGTAATCGATACGCATATTTCAAATTAAAACAGTATATCCGGTATCAGTCTGATTCGTTCTAAATTAAAATACACTTATTAAATTAATGTGTGCAGTTTGATTTTACAGGTTTGTATAAATTTACTACACCAACTCACATTTACATATTGTTACAAATGATTCTTGGGATAAATTTTATGTGTATAATAATTAGATTCACTTTAAATAAATTTAATATTTAATATATACATACATATGTATATATATATATATATATATATATATATATATATATATATATAATATATATATATATATATATATATATATATATATATGTATATACCAATACTTAATATAACAAAAACATTGCCATAACTTCACTTTATATCTTGAGATGTACTATGAATACAAATAATAATTATTGAGCAAAAAACTAAATTTACTGCGGTATTTGGTTGATTATATATCTTGTGCATTTTACATATTTCTATTATATTATATATCCTAGATTATTTATAAAGAAAACGTGTGATTTTATGAGAAATATGTTACATTATATAATTGTATTGTATCGTGGCCGGTACATAGTACTGATGATTTTCAACATTTTGGATTAACTAAGTGCCTGTTCACCATAGCTAGTTACGGCGTATGTATCATCTTGAAGTGTTGAAGACTAATTTAATAGTCTTAGGCTAAAGTATTAGTCTAGACTAAAGTACTCTGTACTTTTACTTTTTTCCATTAAAATTTAGCATCTACCTATGATGCATGTGCCGAAATTGGAAATGGAGAACAGACACATACTCATTTAAACAGACAAAGGCCACCGAGTATATATATGTATATATGTATATATGTATATATGTATGTGTGTTATGTTGTATTTTATATATTTTTATTATTATTATGTGATTCAACTGTACTGTAACTGTTAATAATTTCGTATTTTAATTTTTAAATAAAATAATTTTCAAAAGAACTAAATCAAAATATATCAAACATTAGTATGTGGTCTCCGTTATAGTATTATTATCTTTTTGAATTAAGTGCTTAAAATATTAAGCATTATAACAAATAGTTTGAAAATAAAAGGAGAATATAAACTTTTACTTTAAAATAACGAACGAATATATTTTCACTAAAGTTTTTAAATTGCTATAATATTGTACTAAATAAAATTTTTATAATATACATGTGGAATATTCTACTAAATTTATTATTGTACGAGATAGATATGTATATATATATAATCCCTTTACTGCTATATATTTTTGTTTGATGCTATGTTGACCTGTCGGTATCTCGACGTGAAATATACTTATGCAAAACATTAAAATATCTGTTACAAATGATGTAATGTTAGAATGAATGCATTTTAACTCCGTATTGCTCGATTTGTCTCGACGAAAGCTATATAATCTATTCGATTAACAACATTTTCAGTATGTTTAACTTCTATATGGTCTGAACGCGTTTTATTTTTCTATATTTTCTTTTATAATTTAATTTTAATATATTCTCTCTCTCTCTCTCTCTCTCTCTCTCTCTCTCTATATATATATATATATATATATATATATATATATATATATATATATATTAACGGTTTTAAGTCAACAACTATATAAATTCACAATTTTAGTTCAAATTAAATGGTGAATTATGCAAAACGGTGTAAGTCATCGTTATATATTTTATTGTATTGTTAGAAATGATACTTCGGATAAGTTTTATGCGTATACACAATCAATATTTATATTCACTTTCAATAAATTAGAAATTTAGTATATGTTAACAATATAATGTGTATATATATATATATATATATATATATATATATATATATATATATATATATATATATATATATATATATATATGTATGTATGTATGATTGCATATATGCATGTGTGTGTATATATATATATATATATATATATATATATAAAGTACAAATGCATATTTAACAAAAACATTGCCATAACTTCACTTTATATCTTAAGATGTACTATGAACCCAGATAATAATTATTGATAACAAAATTAAATTTACTTTGGTGTTTGGTTCATCATGTATCTTACATATTTTACATATTCATATTATAGATTCTAGATAACTTATTCGCGAAGAAAAAGTACGATATTATTAAAAATATCTTACATTATGTAATTGTATGTATTTAAGTGTGAATGAATCATGGTCGGTATATGGTTTTGGTGATCTCCTTTTTGGATCAGCTAAGTGTATGTTCTCTATAACTAGTTTCCGGAGTTGTGCCATCCTGAGGACCTGAAGACTAATATAATATAGTCTTAAACTAAGTAGCAGTCTGAAGTACTCTTTACTTTCACTAGCTCTTTACGATTAAAATTCGACATCTACTTGGGGTGGTACATGTACCGAAACTGGGAATGGATAACAGACATTTACTCATTCAAAAAGACGAAAGCCAGCGAGAATATATATATATATATATATATATATATATATATATATTCATCGTACAAAAGT
Organism: Acanthacorydalis orientalis; assembly: GCA_034766995.1. Taxonomy (NCBI): domain Eukaryota; kingdom Metazoa; phylum Arthropoda; class Insecta; order Megaloptera; family Corydalidae; genus Acanthacorydalis; species Acanthacorydalis orientalis. The sequence continues at coordinate 7,437,211 of CM068315.1, forward strand.
ATGATGTATCTCACTTCCAAGCAGTATGTTTGTGTATGTACTATGTATGTAATGCGTTAATAAATTTAGAATATCTTAGGAAATGCATATAAAATAAAACATTTTTATAAAATACCAGTAATGTATTATATATATATATATATATATATATATATATATATATATATATATGTATATATGTGTGTGTGTGTGTGTAGATACAATTGTGCAGTATTAATAAATCTTTTTATCATGAATATAAGAAAATTACCATCCTTTTTTAAATTAATTCTTCCTTTATTGGATTTCTGTTATTTATTTTTTTTTGTTATAGGCACAATATACCGTAAGTTATAATTTAAAGTCTTGTCTAATCTTATATATTTAAAACAAGATACAAGATATTTTTGTAACAACTAGAAATGAATCTCTTATACCAGTGGTCTTCAGACTTTATCGACTAATGGAACCCTTAATATTATATTTTTTTACGGAATTCCTACCATCTCCAGAAAACTTTATGTGCGTACCCCACAAGTTGAGTAAAAATCAGCCATCTTACATGACCAAATTGTATTATTTAGATCTGATTGATCTGGGTTGTAATATGTACTCATAAATACAGTTTAGTACATAATAGGTATCAGTAAAATTTTACTGCATTATAATATGTATTTATAGAAAAAAAGAAATTGTTATAAATTAACTATTTTGAATTTTTACCTTTTCCGGTTTTTTTTCGAAAAATTTTACATTAAATGTCTGACGCGTGAAACTCACAAAAAGGTTGCGTGGAATCCCAGTGTCCCTCTAAACACTGTTTAAAGAGCACTGTCTTATACTCATGTGCAGTATTTTTTTAAATATATAATTTACATTAACTACTGTATTAAAAATATTTAAGTATTTTTTTTATATGATGAAAATAATTTATTATAGACTTTAGCATTAATACTTTTTTTGATTAGATCACAGTAATATATCAAAATTATAACAGTATTTTTATATATGATAAATCTGATCACTGAATAAATAGCTTATATATATATATATATATAACATGTAAACCATACGATCCAAAGTGTCCAAGATTAATCGTATACAATATGTGGAATGGAAATTGTATTGGTAAATGATCCATTTGTCAATGTCTAGTATTATTATCATATAATATGTGTATTAAACATTCTATGGCAAAGAGGATCAGCCCATGGGCTTGAGGTAATCCTTTATTGTAAAGTGTACAGTTCAATATTCAATACAGGCTATTAATCCTCTATTGTCGATCGATTCCCGATGCTTAGTTCATATAAAGGCAAAATATATGTGTGTATAATATAGTGATGTTGTGAAACTGAAAGGATTTTTAAACGAATTTTGATTTATATAATCATTAAAGAGGTGTATCTATTATTTTATATAAATAAATATTTATACATACATATATATATATATATATATATATATATATATATATATATATATGTATTTGCTTATTTATGATTTATATTGTTTACACTTTTTATTCTTAAAATTCATCGAGAGATAAAAGGAACTTAATTTTTGAAATCAATAATGTGATATAGAATAAAATTAAAATTAATTAATTACAATTACCAAAACTGATTTATGCTATCGATTATTTTGTAATTTGTTATAAAGTACTTTTTAATATATGCAAATCATTATAAATCAATATATACTTTTTAAAGAATTGACTTGTTATTCAACAATTTAATTATACGAAAAATTAAATTGTTTCTTATATATTAGTAAATAGGTTCTTGACCATTTCAACTCGAACTTTTTGTCGGCTAAAGCTTACAGCAATTCTGATTTTTTTTCTGTTTTACTCATGTGGAATAAATGATTTATTTTAAAGCAACAATAATAAGTATTTTTAAAAAATGTATTATTATTCATATTATCTATTCACTATATTGATACGTTCTTTCTTTTTTTCTTGCTACTAAAATAATGTCACTGTCATCAAAATCATTGATTAATCTCTCAACATAATTACTTTCTAAAGAATTTTCATATTCTTCGAAAACAAATTCATCATCACTGCTATCTTGAAACAATTCACTATTAAATTACATTTGAAACCTGTCGAACGGTGTACTTTTCGATTTTTTCAGTCAGAGAAACGATTAAATACTGATTAGGCAGAATACTGAATACAGAAAAGACAGAATACTGTAATTAAGTGGAACTCTATAAATCACAATATTTTATTCTTCTTTGTACTATATTGGTAGTATTTTTCAAGTATAACGCCAAATATTGTTTGGGCCTGGGAGGAGTACCTCGAGTGCAAATGGTTAAATATTATCTAGTAAATAATACATAAATATAATTAAAACATATTAATATTTATAGTAAATGGAGTTTATCGTTATTATTTATCTTTTACTTGTACATGTTATGAATATATATACATATATATATATATATATACACATATATATATATACACATATATATATATATATATATATATATATATATGTATATATATATATATATATATATATGAATGCATATAATGTGAACAGCTATCTTTATATATTATAATATATATTCACATATTACGAATTCCACAAAATCACTATACCAAAAATCCGTACGAGGAACAAAAAAACACATTCAGTTAGCTTTGAAGTCTTGATAACCCCTTATTAAGAATGTCTGACTGATTATTTCTGACAAACACACACACACACACATATCTCTAATATACATGTACATCGTACGAATGCTGTACTGCCCTTTTCTCAATCGTGACGTATCGCAAGTGCATTTAAGCGTGACGTACAGCCAGACGTACGTACGTGCTAGATGTTAAAATTGAAAAAGACTATCTCGTTCGTCAGTAAAAAAATCGTAAATCATTGAACATATAAGAGGAAATGATGAATGCGTACCACGGTTTGGTTTGCTTTTAAAACATGATTTACGTTGATTTTATGCTTGGATGTAATAGCACTACTGACTCCACTATAACGCCTCTTGTGCTCATCGACCGAAACCGACCGATTGTAATTCGTCGTTTGATATATTTTTGTTCCGTATACCTGAATTATTTTATAGCTGATAAAATATTCGTTTTGCGGTTTTATAATTTAAATGAACGCGTTTTTAGTTTAGTTTACTAGATTAATTGTATCGATTCGACATTCCTAGTTTGATTTGATAATCGTATGTGTGTAAAAAAAAGTAGGTGAACTTTGATGTAAGGAAGTCCATGATTGATATTATCATTTAAAGAAATTCTTGTTTGTCTTGAGGTCAATACTTACAAATATTCACAACGTTTCAAAGGCCAAACCATTCATCTGTATCTTAGTAATTATACAAATGGTTTTTATTATAAACGACTAGACGATGAATGAAATACAGTAAATGCTCATTTATTAAAACTAAAACATCAATTATCCTCCCACTTCTCATACCTACAGATGAATTATCTAATATATCTTGTTTATTTCTCAATTTTTACAACTGTCGAGACTAAAAATACTATTATTGTTTTATACTATAATTCAAAAATTGTATAATGTATTGACATTTAGAATTTTATCATAATTATAAAAATATTAGGTTGGTAGGAAAATAATTACGGTTTTTATTTTTTGAATTCTAACCTTAATTTTTTCAATGAAAGTGTCATTTCATCGTGTCTATGTTAATATCATTATAGAGTGGATTTTTCGGTTTGTATTTTGGTAACATCTACTTTGGTTTCATTATTATTCTTGCTTCAAATTGGGCTAATGAATTAAAAATAGAAAAGAAGCAAATAAGAGCAATTTTTTTTAAGAGTTCAAACGAGCGGGGAAGCAACAGAAACTGCTCGTAAACTAAACGATGCTTTTAGTGTAGGTACTTCTAAGGAACATACGGTGCAATGGTGATTCCAAAAAATTCGTGCTGGGTATGTGAACCTTGAAGATGAAGGAGGTCGCGTTCATGTACTTCTTCAGTTCATAACGACCGACTGAAGGTGTTAGTTGAATCAGAACTACGCACAACAATTCTAGAGCTTACACAAAAGTTAAGCGTTAGTCATACAACAGTTCTGGACCACTTAAAACCACTTAAATTAAAAAATGTATATGAATTTGGTCATAAACCGAAATTATTTTTCTGCCAATCTAGCAATTGGTTTGAATGTTAAATATTTTAATTACTATTAAAACACAAATCTATAAAGTAAGGTGCAAATATATTATTAGTTCTTAAATGAAAGTAAGGTTAGAACATTAACAGTTTGTTTTTTTTTTGTTATGAAAATCAAACAGTATTTTAAGTTTAAAGTACTCAATAAATGTTGAAAACAATTTATTATTTTAATTTTTATCTAATTTTTAATTTCAAGAGCTTTCTAAATGAGGTTTTTAATATAATTACAAAATATATTGATTAAAGCCTTAAATAATTGTGTACGTAGTTGTTTTGTATGAATTCATTCTTAATTGTTCTGTTTAAATCTGTGAGGCTTCGTTTAAGTTCGTTTCTTCAACAACTGTTTTCAGTTTTTATCTTGTGAAGTGAAATTTTAAATGTTCAAAATCTATCTGAAGATGACGAGTCTAAATCCGTTTTATAAGAGATAAATTCAAAGGTTATAATAAAAAAAAACACACACAAAATATTGTTCAATATTGTACTCTTTAAATTTCTAGTATAAAGGAAAACAATACAGAAGCAAATAGGTATTTTTATATAAAAGCAATCATCGTCTAATAAACTATATTGTTCACTACAAATCATGTACTGACACATTTTTACATTCCTGTTATCACAAATATAAAATATAAATATCAAAACGTGAAATATTTCATGCAACGTTTGTAATTTATTATATATATATATATATATATATATATATATATATATATATATATGTATAATTAGTTTAGTACTCCAGTTAGACAATTCTAGAACGTTTCTGAAATTGGAACTCATTTAATATTTGAAACAGTTGTTTTTTTTTAATGAAATATGACATAACTAATAAATCTCGTACGATTTCGTGACAACTATTTGTTAACAGAATTTTTGAATAATAAGTTCCTGATCTCTAGTTCTATTTTTGTAATACATATTAAGAATATTAGAATGTTATCTGAATAAACTTGTATAGACAAAGATCTATTGTATTAATTAAAACGCCTATTATGAGTTATATCATGCGAAATATTCTAAGTAATAATAATGCAAAATGTAAATAGACATTATAATATTTGTGTCTTGAGAATACCATTTTATATACCAGTTTTTATATGTTCTTTTTACGTATTAGAATATCATTATATTTTCAAATTATCATAACATTTTTTCCTTTCAATTTATTCTAAATATTATAATTGTTGATAGAAACAGACATGCATAATTATTGATTTGGATTATAATAAATTTGTTTACAAAATAGTAGACTATGCTTATATATATATATATATATATATATATAGTATGAAATTATTTTTTTTATATTCATTAAATAAAACTCAGTTAATATTTTATATTTTTTGTGTTTTTGGTCTAATAAGTACAATAATTAAAATTTCGAAAGACGAACCCATTGAACCATTAACTAGCATCGCATTTATTATTTTCACAAAGTAATTGTTCACTTGTCTATGACCCATAAACATTTTTTTGATCAAAATGTTCAATAAATGATTATTGATCATTTGTTGTTTATGCGTATTTTGATGGCAATGCCATCATTCATACAAAGGAATAAAATATTTAATTGTGAAATTAAATTTAACTACTGTGCCAGAACTATATTGTGTTCACATTTATTATTTTTTTTTTAATTTTTTAGTGTATATATATATATATATATATATATATATATATATAAATAATGAACGTTAATAATTGAGAAAAGTGAGTAAAAAAACAGTTACAATTAAATTTGAAACGAATGGTATATTAAAGAGGAAAGAAACTTTAATATAGTGTTATTCCTTCAGAACAAATACTAATCCTTAAAGTAAACAAAAATATGTTAATTTACTTTAGTTTTTTGTTTCTAAATTTTTTTTTCTCACTCATATAAGTAGTATATTGAAATATTAGACTGGAAGAAAAATAATTGTAGTTTATGACCTTCAAGCTAATATACATTTTTTAATTTAAGTGGTTTTGGGTGGTCCAGAACTGTTGGTTGACTAACACCTAACTTTTGTGCAACGTCTCGAATTTTTATGCGAGGTTCTGATTCAACAAAGGCCTTCCGTTGATCTTTATGAACTCTATAAGGACACCCGCGACTTATTTCATCTTCTAGGATCTCGTCTCCAGCACGAAATTTTTAGAATCACTATTGCTTCGTACGTTCTATAACAGTACTAACACCAAAATCATCGTTTAGTTTACGAGCAGTTTCTGCTGCTTTATCACTCGTTTTGAACTCGTACAAAAAATTACTCTTATTTGATTCTTTTCCACCTTTATTTCAATAGCACAATGTAAGCAAAATCAGTAATAAAACCGAAGTCGATGTTATTAAAATACAGACCAAAAAAATAACTTTAAAATGATATTAACATGAACAGGATGAAATGACACTTTATTGAAAAAAATAAGATTATAATTCAAACAAAAACCGCAAATATTTTCCTACCAACCTAATGTAATATCATATGCTTGTAATTACAATTAATATTAATATTTTTTTATAAAACAAGTCAAATTAGATGGGAACCAATGAATGAAAAATAATTTACTTCTTGGCAAGTCTTCAAAATGAGTTACAGAAAATTTTAATACATACATACACACACACATATATATATATATGTACATATATATATATATATATATATATATATATATATATATATACCGTTCCGTACGAAATGATCAGACGCCTGCCGTGCCTTTTTAAACAAAAAATTTTAGACCTGTACAACAAGATTTGGACCGAGAATGTCTTTCCGGCCAAATGGCGAGAATCCATCGTCGTCCCGATTCCAAAACCAAACAAGGATCTTAGACATGCGTCGAGTTATCGTCCCATCTCCTTAACTTGCTGTCTATGCAAGTTGCTCGAGCGCATGGTGAATCGGAGGCTTATGTGGTATCTGGAAGCAAATGATTTGTTGACTAACGTGCAGTGTGGTTTCCGCCACAACCGTTCCGCGATGGACCACTTAGTCAACCTTGAAGCTGCAATACAAGACACCTACATCTCCAGGCAACACCTCATCGCTGTGTTCTTCGACCTGGAGAAAGCTTATGACACGACATGGAAGTTCGGAATTTTGAAGACACTCCACGATTGGGGGCTGCGAGGTAACCTACCGCAGTTCGTGGAGAATTTCATGTTGGATCGAACGTTCAGAGTCCGTGTTGGTAGCACCTTCTCCTGCGCACACACCCAGGAGAACGGTGTCCCACAGGGCTCTGTATTGAGTGTAACTCTGTTTGCAGTGGCGATTAATGGAATAGCACAGAACATCCGTGCACCCGTACAGGCTAGCCTGTATGTGGATGACCTGGCAATTTACTGCCGGTCCAGCTGCATTGTCAGAGCCGAGAGGCAGCTGCAGCTCTCCATCAACCGCCTTCTCTCTTGGACGACAGAGAACGGGTTCAGGTTTAGCACACAAAAGACCACGTGTGTGCATTTCCACAAGTTTCGCAGTCTTCAACCTGATCCGAATCTATTCCTTGGGGACACTCGACTTGTTTTCAAGGAAACAGCCCGTTTCCTAGGGTTAACGTTCGATCAAAAATTGACATGGAAACAGCATCTCGCCGATTTGAAGGTCAAATGCAAGAAGGTCTTAAATATTATCAAAGTGCTCTCCAACAATAAATGGGGAGCAGAACGCACTGTCCTTCTCACTCTGTACAGGTCATTAGTTAGATCGAAACTCGATTACGGGAGTATCGTCTATTCTTCTGCCCGGGATTCGTATATTTCCACGCTCGACAGCGTACATCACGCAGGGATCCGCCTGGCTACCGGTGCGTTCCGCACCAGCCCGATCCCAAGCATCTGTGCTGAAGCTGGCGAACCGCCTCTCAGCGTCCGCCGCCGGCAGCTCATCTTGAGCTACGTTGCCGGTATGAGCGGTAAGCGCCAACATATAAGCCACAGTGCCGTCTTCGATTGTCCCCGAAGACGTTTGTACGAATCCCGAATACGACCGACCAAGTCTCTTTGCCTCAGAGCAAAAGATATCCTTTCCGAATTGAGACTTGTTATCCCGAGAGTTTCAAATTTTAAACATTCTTTGTTACCATCTCCGTGGCTAGTTCCTCAGACGAGTTACCGTGACGATCTGACACTTCTCCACAAGTCAGACACCTGTCCAGGGGTGTACCAGCAACGCTTCTTTGAAGTATACTCTATGTATCCCGGATACAAGCACATCTTCACTGATGGGTCCCGATCTGGGGACGCAGTGGGATGTGCGTTTGTATGTGAGAATGAGATACACGAGTGGCGACTGTCGCCGATAGCGAGCGTATTTACAGCGGAGCTCTACGCCATCTCTAGAGCTCTGCTTTTCGTCGCTTCTTCTGCTCACTCGAGGTACCTCATCTGTTCTGACTCACAATCTGCACTTTCTGCCATCCGCAGAATGTATCCGATGGATAATCTCGTTCAAGAGATACACAAGTGCTTGACTGGTATCGTCTCGTGCGGTAAATCTATCGTCTTTTGCTGGGTGCCCGGCCACGCTGGCGTGGCAGGCAACGAGAGAGCCGATGCAGCGGCCCGTCACGCGTCAAATCTTGCCCTCACGGACGTTCCGGCTGTTCAAGTCAACGACTTGAAACAGCATTTCAAGCGTCATGTCGTCGACGCTTGGCAGCGGGACTGGGTGGCGGTAACCGCTAACAAGTTACGAAGCCTCAAGGACTCTGTACGTGTCTGGAAGACGTCCGTCCGACCGAACCGAAGAGAACAAGTCGTTCTCACGAGGCTTCGCATAGGGCACACCAGACTAACTCACTCTTTTATCCTGAAAAAGGAGGGCCAGCCGATGTGTGACACGTGTGGCACCGCTCTGACGGTGTCACACCTTTTAACACGATGCGATCGTTATGCGAGGATTAGGAATAATCTGGGTTTGTCGGGGGACATCTCCATAATTTTAGGGGACGACAACGACGCCGCAGATCGCATTTTAACTTTCGTAAAGCAAACTGGACTTTTTAGCATGATTTAGTGTTCTTCCCAATCTTGATATATTTTAACATGTTGTGTCGTCAAACATGTTAGGCCATTGGGCTTATTTTAAAGTGTTTTTACACAAAAAACCCTGTGAATCCTAATATCAGATCACAGTATTTTAAATGTCTTACCGCCCTCAAGAGTTCATCTCTTTTATTATATTTATACGTATTGTCGAATCAAGATTAGGTATTTTTACAGTCCAGTTCATTCCATGTGTTTTGTTTTATCTTTATCTCTCATTGAGAGAAATATTGCTTTAATGAAATATTCTTAAGCGTTTGGCACATGTACATTAGCGATTCGAATTAAGGGGTGATTCGAATGCAAATGCGCAAACGGGGTGTGTTTTTAATTTATAATTTGTGTTCGGGCGCTAATGACCTCTGTTGTCGATGCGC
>CM068315.1:7451795-7499295 GCA_034766995.1 Acanthacorydalis orientalis
GGTCATCAATGCTCAATAATTGATTATTGATCATTGTTGATTGTTTGTATTAATTTCAATGCGATACTATCATTTTTAGACTGCTAATGTAAATAAAAATGTAAATTGAAACGAATTCTGGTATTGAAAACTTAAATTTACCTTTACCTCAGTGCTTTCTGAACTTGCACCATCGAGAAGAACACAAACCACAATATTCAGTGATCATTTATTTATCATTTCACAAATCATTGATCAAATAAAAGTTTGTGATTTGTAGGATCGAAGAAAAATTAATCTATGAAAGTTATAAGATTATTTTTTTCTGTATTCATGTTCTCTTTGAGGGAGTATTATACTGTGTTACTTTTAAAATATTATCTATATAGTTAGTTACGGTACAAATATACATATATATATGTATATATATATATATATATATATATATATATATATATTTGCACTGTTGTATTCCTTTATTTAATATTTAACGAATTTTACATTCATATATATATATATATATATATATATAACTAATTATAATTTCAGTTTCAGAAACGAATTAATACTCCAAAATTAACACTATAAAACTTCTTTATCAAAACGTTTAATAATTAATTACTATCAGTTTTAATAAGCTATATATATATATACATTCTATCAACAAAAACTCTTATAAAACGTGAAACTCAAACAATAGTTTTTACGAGAATAATGGGAAAATTACTCACAACTTCGGATTTATTATAAGCATTAATTATAACAAATGCATATACTATAAAAATGCAATATATATATATATATATATATATATATATATATATATATAAATTAAATAAACAGTTCAATTGGAATTTTAATAAATGAGATCATAAAGCATGAATGAAATTCTAATACATTTATAATTTTGATCTTTTCTTTTTGACTATTCTCTTTTTGCCCTACTACTATAGATCATTGAAATACATTAATTACATTTTGGTTTTTTATACTTTTACAAATTATTGTAAGTTCAATTGACTTTAATTTAATGTTTATTTTATTATAATGCTTAATTCAGATACTTGCTGAAACTATATTACTAAAAAAATAAAATCTGTTCTCATACTGTTATTTGATTTTTATTATCACAAAATATTATTAATACTAAATAAAACAAATTTTATTTGAATAAAACTATCAACTAGCTATAAATTATAAATTTTATATAGAGAAAATATGATTTTACTATTTATTAAAAACTAATTGTCTAGTATTTTTCAATAAATTTGACAGTGTTTTTAATAAAAAGTCCGAAATTTGATTTAAATTTTCAACAAAATATCCAAACTATGAAAGTAGTTGCTAGTTCTTCTGTAAGTTGTATTTGTCGTCTGTTATCAAAGATTATAAAATATGATGTTTATTAGTAAAGGTGTCGCGCCACCTACTGGTAGTAGGTGCGTCTCACTAGGGGGTACGACTCACAGTTTGAAGACAACGGAATAAAAAAAGTCAATATAACAAGCAAATTAGATTTTAATTTTATTATATATATATATATATATATATATATATATATGCATGTGTTTGTGTAATTATAAAAATATTTATACTATGAGTATATGTGCTTTTTTATTTTCTATTAACAATAAACAAATAAAATCTAATTTTATATATAAATAAATATACATATTTACACTTGTGTTATTAATTTTGTATATTTATGGAAATGTATAGTATAACTGTAGTTTATTTAGAATCTTTATAATTATATGGCATGCTAATATATAAATTTTATAATTATGCTTCATTTTAAAACGTTATTTCAGTATAAAAATAATTATATTTGAAATATATTAGGTTGGTATAAAAATACTTGCGGTTTTTGTATTCTGAATCTAAACTTAATTTTTTTCAATGAGTGTCATTTCATCGTGTTCATGTTAATATCATTTTAAAGTGCATTTTTAGATCTTTATTTTGATAACATCGACTTTTATTTTATTATTAATTTTGTTTCATATTGGGTTATTGAATTAAAGATAGAAACTAAGAACAATTTTTTTGTATGAGTTCAAAACGTGTGGTAAAGCAACAGAAATTGTTCGTAAACTAAACGATGCTTTTGGTGTGAGTACTGTTAAGGAATATATGGTGCAATTGAGGTTCTAAAAATTTCGTGCTAGGAATGAGGGTCTTGAAGATGAAGAAGATCTCGGGCGTCCTTCTTCAGTTCATAAAAATCAACTGAAGGCGTTAGTTGAATCAAATTCACGCACAACAATTCAAGAACTTCCACAAAGTTTGAGAATTAGTCATCCAACAGTTCTGGACCCCTTAAAACAGCTATGAAATCAAATTCTTAACAAAAACCGCAATTATTTTCCTACCAACTTAATATATATGAATATTTAAATAATTAGTACTAAAATTTTCAGCTATTAAAGATCATTTATCAATTTTACCAAATACTAAATCTGTTTTTGTTTTTTTGATAAGAATTTCTTCAAGACAATTAATTTTTTGAATTGTAAATAGTATCATACTTCTAATTATAAAAATTAATGAAATATAAGTAAATATTATTTAAAAAAATTAGAAAATTGAAAGAAATTTAAAACTTAAATAAATTAGTGTATTTTTTATGTAAAAGAAAAAATAATGAATGAGAAGTGTTGTTCTGGTAGTTTCCACCCTTTTGTATTATTTGAATTTCTATTTTCCACTGATAGTTTTGTCGTGGGTCTCATCTCCAGGTAGATTTTACACTATTAAAAAGAAAAACTAAAGTGATTCAAAAGGACGAAGATCAACAGGACAACGTATCAATGAGATTACAGTTACAAAAACATAAAATTATGACAAATAATATATTTTAAACAATATTATTAAAAAAAATAGTTGTTGATATATAATTAGATTCAAAAAGTACTTCTCAAAGCATAATTTATTTTTTTTATTACATATTCGCTATGTTCGACGACCGCAGGGGGTTCTGCTCTACATATTCTCCCAGATAGATTATTTTTTGCAACATAGTGTTGTAAAAAATGTTTTGTATGGATAATTTCGATTTTATATATATATATATATATATATATATATATATATATATATATATATATACACACACACATGTAGAAAGATTATAAAATTTCATTGATTTATGAAATATATATTTATGATTAATAATATAAATATTTAACCCGATTTTCTTTATTCGTTTAAGCCACGGAAAAGATTAATATCTTTAATGATAATAATATACTTATAATTTCTTACAAGTGGCATAAAAAGTAGAGTGAATCAAAATGATTACTTTAGATCACATTATAAAATTAACACTATTTTCTTGAATATAATAAAGATTATAGGATTATAGAAATGGATATAAATTACATAAAAATAAATGTTGCTGAGAATCAATCAAAGTTTATAAACTGTCAGTAAACACAATAAAAAAATGTGAGCGTAATATTTATAATAAATCAAGTAACTTTGTAATCTAGATAAATAAGTTATCTAGAAGAAAATGTTACTTTATAATTTCTTGATTTTATATATAAAGATCAATGTTTTATTAATATCATATCTAAATGTGAATATTCTTTACATATTACTTGAAAAAAATAGTACGTCTCGTATATATATATATGTATGTCAAATAAAATTTTCATATATACTAGAAGTAGGTAACATTACTTGACTAAAAACGACGCATGAATATTTCATGTATGAAAAAAATATGTATATAAAAATTAATCTCGTTACGCGTTCGATAAAACCAGTCAATTTAAAATTAATATATGCATATTTTAATCCGATTATAATGCATTACAGATAATGAATCGCATGGTACAACTGTTTTGACATATCTAATACGCTATTATACTTTTCTCAATTCTTTAGTTTGTTTCTTCATATCAAAGATAATCGAAAATTTATTCTTATATAGTTTTTTTTTATTCACTGTAGTTTACAAACACATAGATATATCTAGAAGAATGTGTAAATTACTGAGCTAGACGACATGCTGTTGAGAAAATTTCGATACAAACTAACATTGTTAACATATATTAGTTTTTGTAATTGTGTATATTTTTAATAAAATTAAAGAACTAGCTCTTGTTGTATAACTGTATATGCTTAATTTTTTAACTTATAACAAACCATTAGTTGTTTTATTGCAAATAGAGGATAATTATGCTAGGAGATAGCAGAAATGAAAAGCATGCAACTATAGGAAATAGTAATGATTAATTAATGAATTCTTTTCAATACTTCTGTATTAAAATTGGATTGAAAGTTTGAATAGTCATTGACTATAAATATGAAATAACAGGCTTTATAGGAAAACAAGCGTATATTAGCTGTGTTTATATCAAACTCTATAATAACAACATTACTTAATGTTTTAAGATACAAATATATATATATATATATATATATATACACACATATATATATATATATATATATATATATGTTTGTATGTATGATGTATATATATATATATATATATATATGTACAAATAAATGGAAAATCATGAAAGAGGCCTTATCCAGCAGTGGATTAACAGGGCTGAAGATGATGATGATACATACATATATATATATATATATATATATATATATATATATATATATATATATATACACACATATATGTGAAAAACGTTGATACAAAAATAGGCTTAAGACAACATCTGAACAATTACAATATTATCTATATTAACCCTTTGGAGCCGGGGTAAAGGAAAAGGTGCTAAATTTTTTTGACAAATATTTTTCGATTAATTAGACATTTTATTGTAAACGAAATAAATATTGCAAATTTGTCGGTTACAAAAAAAATATGGTAATTCAGATTATCCATTTGAAATTTCACATCTATCTGATATATCATGAAAAACCGTTGATAATATTCGGGGGAACATAAATCTCTTGATTGTAAACATATAATTGGAAGGGGAAAAATTGATTACAATTTAAAATGTACAGAAATAACATTACTCTTGAGTGTGAAAAATTTTGAAGCAATCATGTGTGCTTAAAACGGATTCACATCGATTACATCTTGTACATGGACGTAGAATCTCGAAATTTTTTATAGGGTTTCAAATGAAAAAACTTCGATTTTTCTGATTTTTGGACGACTGTATTTTTTTTTAATGAAAGAAAGTTATAAAGTTAGTTTCATTAGAAAGAGATTAGTATCCTTTAAATATATCATCCAAAAGATAACGCTCTGAGACCATAGTTTCTTTAGAAAACATCAATGGATTCCTAGATCCGGGCCTGACTTCAAACGGTGAAACTAATCACAAATTTCTTACTTTAAAATAGATAAATATCAACAGCTTCATAACTCATTTTTATAATAACAAATTTAATATGTAAACCTTAACGTTTACTCCTATAACACATTGTAATTTTTTATCAGCTTATTATTAAAGATATTTATAGTGCTTATATATATATATATATATATATATATGATTTTGTTCTATATAGATGTATTTTTGTCTAAAATTCTTTAAAAATATTAATGTTTCAAACAGATAAATTTATCTATACTTTAAATAGAAATATTTTTTTATTTTTTTTCTTATCACCACAATTAATTTGAAGTGCTTATTTTTTAAATTCACTACTGTCTGTCACGGAATTGTAAGTTTTATTAAGATGTTTCGATTTTTTTATTATCTCATATCGACTAAAAGTTCATGTGTGAAACAAGTTTATGAATGAATAACTGATTAATGTTTTATGTTTCTTTTTATAATATTTCAATACACAAATAATAATTTAAAAAAAAGCTGTACATATAAATTATTATAAACTATTTACATCATTAACAACACTTCGAAACCTGAAGTCGAAATCCACAGTAAAAACTAACAGAAAAATTCATTGATACAAGTCAAAAGTGTTTATTTAATGAGATTCTTTAATTGAAATGTTCATTAGAATATTCAAATAACTTGTCTTAATTATAATGGTCATATAATTGAATACTTTCAAAATAAGAACTGAACGACTAGTGCCAATTTAACACATTCAATTACCAAAAAAAGAATATAACAGTGATGTGTTCGTCAAGAATCCAATCCGAGATGGTGTCGGTGTGTTGGCGTAGCCATAATGTGTGCCACATGCGGGCATCTTAAATACACTCATCTCACATTTGAACTGACAGAGTTATTTGACAGATATCTGTTTTAAAGTGTTTACTATGCTGGAGAATACTCGATTGTTGCTTTTAGTGAGATGACTCTCTCGTTTACGGTCGAGTACAATGTTTGATTATAATTGAAGTTAATTACTTCTTCTTTCCTTCATGTCGCATACAGTTATATATTCTCATATTATCCACACTATATATATTTATATATATATATATATATGTATGTATATATAAATATATATATATATACATACATACACACACACACACACACATATATATATATATATATATATATATATATATATATGTTATTTTGGTTATTTATATATTAAATAAAGATAGTATTTCTAAACATATGCTATCTTAACATGTTTTGATATGGAATTCTACTTATCAAAATATTTTTATTGATTTAATAATGAATTATAATTAGAGAACTGAAAATATCTCTTAAGAAACACAGTCTACACTTTTTAGTGGCGTGTTATACTATGAGCAAAAAGAGCAATTGCCTGGAGCCCCCTCCAACAGGAGGACCCAAAACTAATCTTTTATAAACTCATTACTATAGTACAACACTGTACATGAGCCTCCTAATTTAAATTTGCCTGGGCCTCATAAAGCTATAACGCACCACTGACATTTTTGTATAATATTTTATAAATTTAATTCTAGTTAGACACACACACCACATATGCATATATATATATATATATATATATATATATATATATATATATATATATATATATATATATAACATAAACAAATAATAAATAAGCAGTGACTGTTATTATATTATCAATAGTAAGAACAATAAGAATGTTTGTTAAAAGTGAAGAATATTAGTTGTTTGAAACTAATTTTTAGTTGTAATTTATTGTTAGTCCTAACTACAAAAAGGGCTAATATAATTATTTAATTAAACTCACAGGTGGTCAACAAATATGTATATATGTATATATATATATATATATATATATATATATATATATATAATATATTATATATATATATATATATATACACATTCAAAAGTATTCAAATATAAATATTAACATAATTTGTTATACATAACTCATTATGCACTTTAATGTTGTTTTCTTTAATTAAATATCCTTTCAACTTAACGACTTAAGTGTGTTTATTTATTTTATAATAGGTTACAATTCTACTTCAAATATTTATCTTGTGTTATGTTATTTTGTTAAATATGTATCGCTACATTTAATATTCAAAAATAAATAATCTCAAGTGCTGGAGAATCAAAACCCCTCGTAGTTAAATTAGTCGATACAATAAAAAACACCGAAGACAGCTATAAGATTTATAACGTATTACCGTGAGATAGATCCCTTCCTCCATATTAGATGTTAGAATAATCATTTCAATGTATTTATATGAGCGAACGATAATAAATCTAAAAAATATTTTACTTCAATTTAATTTTCTCATTTCCATACAAATGATCGGACATAAACATATTCAAGGTGACTGCATAGAGGGCCGGGTCTTGCCTCGACAACTTTTCTAGGCACATTATGTGGCGACGTGCGGGGATCATAGATTACAGCAGTGGCCTCCGCACATACTTAACACGCACAAATACTATCTATTCGTTTGCACGTTATATTTAAACACACACACACACACACCTATATATATATATATATATATATATATATATATATATATATATATATATATATTTCAGGTAACCAAGGAAGTTCTGTCGTTTTTGAATCAAGAAAAAAACACTTGTGTATTTCAACATAAAATAACTTTATTCATCAAAATATTCACTTTCGCATTGAACAACCCTTTTTCAGCGAGAAGATAATTTATAAATTCCATATTTATAAAACTGATTCTTTTTATTTTTAAGAAATGTAGACATTCATTTTTAATTCCTCTTCATTATTAAACTGTTTACCATGCATATGTTTGTCCAAAGATAAAAAATAGGTGATAATCTGATGGAGATATGTTTGGGGAATACGGGGGATGGGGGAGGATCACCCACCCTAAATTCATAATTTTTGTTCTGGTCTTTACTGCAACGTGTGGTCGTTCGTTATCTTGCAAAAAGAAAACTTTTTTACGATTTAAAAGCGCTGGCTGTTTTTGTTGTAATGCATCGTGTACTCGTTGGAGTTGTTCACTATAAATGTTTTCCGTTAGGGTTTGACCCACTCGTTGATATTCATGGTGAATAATTCCTTTTGTAGTCTACCAAACACAGAGAAGTTTTCGTGGTGTTAACTTTCCTTTAGGACTTTGTGAGACAGGATTTCCTAATGAAAGCCAGTGGTGAGTACGTTTGTAGTTGGAATACATAATCCATTTTTCATCAGTGGTAAAATTTGATCCAAAAAGTTCTCTGATTTTAGTCGTGAAATAATAGATGTACAGATTGTAAGACACTGTCATTTGTTATTGGGAGTTACTTAATTTTCAACTCTTTCCTATTTTGTGTAAATGCTTCTATATTGTTTTTTCACTTACTTTGAACAATTCTGTAAGCTATTGACACGTTAAACTGGAATTTGTTTCAATCATTGTCTCCAATTCGTCGATATTTAAATTTGATGGTCTGCCTGATCTGGTCTCATCTTTAATGGATTCATCCCTGGTAGAATTTTTTTAAACCATCTTTGCTGCGTTCTTAATGTAACTTTCTTTTCTCCAAACGCAGTACAAATTTTTTTGCCATTCCTGTAACGTTAGTCCCAAGTTTAAATTCATAAAGTAAACACGCACGTATTACACTATTTTTCACATACATTTTTTAAGGTTAGAATTATTTTTTAAATTAAAGCTAACAATTCGAGATTCATTCAACAATTAACAGTAAAACACATGCTAATATAACTGATAAACAATTCTTGGAATTATTGTACGTTATAGCAACGACAGAACTTTCTTTGTTAAGTGCTCTTAGAATAATTATATCGTAATTTAAATGCTCATTAACAACAATCAAAAATGACCAATAATCAGTTGTTGTATTATCAGTAATCAATATATAATCAATTAAATATTTTTGATCAAAAATTGTCGAAATTTGTTAAAAGATTAAATGATAAAATTTTGAAACCATTATTGATACTCATAATTCTTACTTGTTTAACTAGTGACAAGATTCTTATTAAATAATAATATTAATAAATATATTTTGTGGCACTAGAACATTAAGAAGATTTTAAATACATCAAAGTAATTATTACCTTGAATAAAATTTATGAGAAATCATTCACACAATTTTTAAAATTAACTTCACAATCAATAAATCGATTAATTAAAATCGTTTTGCAACTCAATTTTGTTTTTTCCAATTTAAGGTTTACTGTTATTTTTTCTTGTGTGTTATAAAGTTATAAATTGGTTCTAAAAGTTTGTAAATCGATTATTTATTACTTAAGTATAAATTATTTTTAAATTTTAATGACTACATTTTCAAAGATTTATTTGTCTATATATATATATATATATATTTGTGTGTGTGAATATGAGCAATCATTTATTAATTTCAGATCTAATTAGTCGAAATTAGTTAATTAAAATATATTTTCTTTTATTTCAGGTTAGTGATATCTTTCTTCGATTCGTCGTTATAATTAAGTAAGTAAAAACTATGTATTTCAGTATAGCTTTCTTAATAATACGTTTATATTATAAATTAAATATATGTTAGTGTCATTTTATTTGCTATTTATATTTATTAGAGTTGAATTTTCTTCTTAATAGTCAGTTGAGTATAACTAAAATATTTTTTTGTAGAAAAAATAATATTTCTTTCTGAAATGTGTAATTATAATTAATACAATTTTATGTTGTCTTTATGAATTATATTCTAAATTTAAAAATCAAATATTTTTTTTTTGTAATTTTAGTAGAACATTTGTTTATTATAGAATTATTTTCTCTTTGCTTTACTATCAATTTTTTCTTCATTGTTTTTTTCAAATGTATCATATTTTATACTACTTGATACTTATTGTTAATTATTTTCAAATATATAATTATTTTTCAACATTTTTAATGAATGTAAAATACATAAACATACATGTTTCACGAAATATTGATTTGAAATACATTCTTTTTAACAAAAGTGAATAATATGAAAAATTAAAACCTTGCAGAATTCAATTACTATTCTTCTTATTATTTTCGCTTTTAATTTTGTTTGCAAAGAAAGAATTGGTATCTCGTGTAAATCTCAAATTTGCATTATTTATATCTTAAATAGGAAATGATATCATTTATTATTTGAAAGGAAAAACGTTCATTAAATGAAGATCAGTTTTCTGATATTACATTCAATATTAAAATCGTTTTTGAATACATTCTCTATAATTAAATAAGTTTCTAGTATTATTATTATATATTATATATTTTTTTGTGAATTCTGATTTGGTTTTTTAAAAACTGTTATTTACAAAAAGATTAATTATTAATTCTTGTAACAAATAAACATTTGTTTCTGTAAGACTGGAACTAATCCATAAAGTGTAATATTTATTCTAAGTATGGAGAAAAAAATGTTATTAATCTTAAATTTAAATATGCTTTTTCCAAATTTATTCAGTAACCGTTTTAGTGACACGCAGCGCGATTGCGCCTTTCATTAGTTATACCGAAAAGTGCTACTATATCGAGTCGTGATGCTCAATTGTTAGTGCGATTGGATTGTGTTGTAGCGCGTCGTCACTCATTGATATATATATATATATATATATATATATATATATATATATATATATATATATATATATATATATATATATATATATATATCAATCTATCTATCTATTATATCTCTATATGGTCTTTAAATTTCGTCTTAAATAAATATTCATGATTTATTATTATTGAATTACATTCTTGCCTTATTCAGTAAAAGCTTTTAAAAATAGATTGTGGAGGGAATTAAGTAAAATTCAAAGCTTTATTTTTTATTGAAATCGTTGCCATCAGGTTTTCTGTCCTAAGCAGATATATTTGCAATCATTATTATTATAAAACATAATTCTGTTATTAAAATTAGTTGAAGAGAATTAGTATATATATATATATATATATATATATATATATATATATATACACACACACACACACACACACATATATATATATATATACATACAAATACATATCATGACATAAATGTTCGTGTATATGAGATGGTAGCTGTTCCCTCTGGCTGTCTGTTTGAGACCCGCGCGTCAGTCACGCGTCTGTCACGCCATAACATGCCCTCAACATTTTTTTCTCGTCAGCTAGGGTGCGGTTATGATATGAAAATTAAAAAAAACTTGTTTTTCGAATCAAGTACCAAAACATCGTTCTTTTATGATGTGCATAAATAAATGATAACTGATTACCAATTTTTCCAAGTCCATTTTTTTCCATTCGTTTGCTTTGAATAATGTAAAAGTATTCTTAGTACTATGATTGTAAATGGAATGTAATTTATAATGTTTTTAGTCATTTTTTTATAATTGACCTTAATTTTTATAACATTCATTTCTTGAAATTGTTCCAGTTTGACAAAACTCTATTATTTATATATTATTGTTTATATTATTTAATTAGTAGCGACGGTTTATATAAATGCCAATAAGTAGAACAATTTTATGTTTGTTTCACAAATGAATTCTTTTTTCTTCTTAAAAATCTCAGAAAATTTTTTGATAAAAAATGTTCAGTAAATGATGATTTTTGATTGTTATTTCTATATATTTCGATGGAAATATTATTTCCATCAGAGCACTAAACTAAAAAAAAAAATTATCTGACTTTTTTCTGTAGCTTGGATTTTCTTAAGATACCATCGACATCTAAATGTGCAGAAATAATAATCAAAAATTATTTATAATCATTTATTGAACATTTTTGATCAGACTTTTTCTTGTATTTTGTGGAGTGAAAAAGACATTAATCAGCGAAAATGAATTTAATCACAATATCAGAATTGTATTGTAACAAGTTTGTTTTATTTTTCATATCTATTTTTAATTACAAAAAAAAATGATATGTTCCCTTCAGTTAATTTTTATTACAGAACCGTCCATTTCACATTTTAAGCTTCTTGTTGCGTTCTGTCTAAATAGTTCTAAAATATATATTTGCTCATATCTTTGATAATATTTAATCATAATTATTAATTTGATTTGTGAAGTTTTTTTCTAATATCCTTAATTTTAAAACTATAAATAATAATTTTTTAAATAGTTCCGTCGGGCGCTAATGACGTTAACAGTCGACGTGCCCATAAACTCTGAATATCTATCTATTTTGGAACTCGTTCCTTTTTCTTAACCCTTGCCATCTTTTTGCGAATGGAAAATTTCAATAGTTTCATTTTTTTTGTCAAGATATTTTAATACTTTGTATATTTTAATATATAGTCATTAATCAATTTACTTGAAGAAGATATATTTGAATGTATCGGTTCAAAAAAAGGAAAATATCCAAATAACAAAAGCAGAAGACAATCAGTATAGATTCATTTACATATATTAGGTTTTTAGAAAAATAATTGCGGTTTACGATCTTCAAATTCATATACATTTTTAATTTATGTGGTTTTAAATGATTCAGAACTTTTTGATGACTAACGCCTAACTTTTGTGCAAGCTCTCAATTTGTTGTCGTAATTATGATTCAACTAACGTTTTCAGTTGATCGTTAAACTGAAGAAGGACGCCCACGACCTTCTGATCTTTAAGGCTTTCGTCCTCAGTACGAAATTTTTGGAACCGCCATTGCACCGTATTTCCTTTAACAGTACCCACACCAAAAGCATCTTTTAATTTATGAGCAGTTTCTGGTACTTTACCATCAGTTTTGAGCTCATGCTAAAAATTGCTCTTATTTGCTTCTTTTCCATCTTCAATTCAATAGCCCAATTTGAAATAAAATTATTATTATAATAAAACATTATTATAATAAATTAAAAAAATATTATTATAATAAAATCTAAGTCGATATTACCAAAATACAGACTGAAAAATGCTCTTTGTAATGATATTAGGATGAAGGCGATGAAATGACACTTTCATTGATACAAATTTATGTTAGAATTCAGAAAACAAAAATCGAATTTTTTTCCTACCAGTCCAATATATGTATATAATGTTAATATGTATTTTTAAAGAAATCCTCTATTAAATAATTGTTATTTTATACAGAGAAATTATTCTCGGAATCACTTTCTATAATAATTTTCTGCATACAAACGTAACGAAAGAATTCGAAACTGTCCCTGTTTAATTCTTATATACAAAATACTTTAACTTTCATACATTGTCATGAAACCACACCTTGTGGGTTGGTCAAAAGATAGCTCGAATAACGAGCCAGACTGGCCAATACAAACGTAAACGATATCAAAAGTTTTTTTCAATAGCGTATTTTTTTTATTAATGTCCACATTAAATTTGCAAAACGATATCGTAGCTCGTACATAATTTTTACTATTGCGACACGTATCGATCGAGATAAAAAAAATTAATGTATGATATATGCGGACGACAGAATCATAAAATGATAATTGAATTAAAAAAATATGTGGGCGTTGCACACATTTATAAACACATACCGTGCATTTATTTGCATAATATATTCAACAACATATTCGCAAATTTATACAGAACATGAAGTCATCTTTAGTTAGTACTGCACAACCAAATGAAGCATTAGTTAAATACAATTTAATTTCTAAATATTCACATGTTGAAAGTAAATTTCTATAAAGATATTGTGTCATTTTATGCATACATATTAATTATTTTATCTTAAACTTATTCCTGGATTTCACTATAAACATTCAATCATTTATAACATTATTTCACTAAGATTGGTTTTAAAAAGAGAATTAGTTTCTAGTAAGAAAGTTGACAACACAAAAAAATAAAAGTTTGTTTTAATCGCTTAAGCACTCGAAATACATTAATCAAATGATAGTAGAAGTGTAACATTAAATTTTCATAATTCCTAATTTAAATGAAATTAAAAATTGTATTATTAATTAAAATTTTCAAACATTTACACTTTTCCAATTGTATTTTCTTCTCAATGAGAGAAATTATCTGATGAGTTTTGATTACTTAATACATATTATCTTAATGTTCTTCATTCTTTTCGACCATATGAGTATCTGTTCTCCACTATTAGTTTGCTACATGTGCTATGTTCAAACAGGTATTGAAGACAATTATACGATATTGAAGTCACTAATATCTATCTGAAAAATGCCCACGTGTCGAAAATAATAACTAAGAACGAACAATCATTGATCTAAAAGAATCAAGACTCTCACGAGAAGGCATCAATAAGATTAATATTATAAAAACATACAATTATAATTTTGTTAAATATATACAGTGGTAAGAAAAATTAGAATTTTTTAAAAAATGAGATTTATTCCTATCAACTATTAATTTGACTAGCCCCCGTATTTTTTTATTTAAAATAAGAATCTTAAGCTTCATTTACAATTTGAAATTTTAATCAGCATCTGACAGTTTTATTTTAATATTTAAATTTGATACAAAATTTAAAAAAATATATATATTTTATCAATATATATATATATATATATATATATATATATATATATATATATATAAAGTTAAATTTAAACAACTCCTTCAATATATCAAAAGCTGTATACATTTTAATAGCAATTCTTTCATTTTGTGTAACACAAATGAATTACCAAACAGTTCTAACTCTGTGGTAGTTGTCCGTTATAGCTTTTTGGGGCCCAAGCAACTTTGAACTAGGGAGCTTCAAGTACAGTATTTTACTGCAATAAATATTTTATAAAAGATTAGTTTGAGGCCTCTCTGTTGTCGGGGGCCGCAGATAAATTACCCTTTTGCTCATAGGATAACGCTTTACTGCTCTATAGCTAAATTCACTTTCACAAATAAATTTTTTTTCAGCTCATAAACCACATTAAATGTTTCCGATAAAGATATTCAACAAATTGTTATTAATTATTTTTAATGCCACTTATGCATATTTCGATGGCAATGCTATCATCTATAAAGCGTTTCATAAACGATTATCTTTAGAGTATCAAAGTATTAAAAATTCTAGTGTGTAGGATGATAAGAGTTCATTTATGAAACTCATGAATTAGTTCTTAAACTTAAATCAATATGTCTTTAATGTAAAAATTAAATTCCATATTAACCTTTTAAAATCATATCGTCATTATATATATATATATATATATATATTGTGTCTGTATATAGAATTTACGTTATGTTATACTTATTGATAAGATTTTAAGGGTAAGGGTTATACACTTGGTTCAGCGAGAGTACAAAATACGCATGACATCCTCATTCGACGAGAATTTCTTCCCATCGAACTAAATTTTTAAATTTGGAAAAATGAAGTCGCACGGAGCTAAGTCTGGAAAATAGGGTGGATGAAGGATCAATTTAGAGTCTAATTCTTGTAATTTTGTCATTGCGCCGGTCGATTTGCGGGACAGCGCGTTGTGCTGATGAAAGACCGCTTTTTTGTGCGCCAATCTTGGCCGGTTGTTTTTCATCTCTTTTTTTAAACGGTCGAATAATGTTTCATAATAGGCTCCTGTTATCATTTTTTCCTTCGCTATGTAGTCAATCAGGATGATTCCTTGAAAATCCCAAAAAACAGTGGCCTTCACCTTCCCATCCGTGACTTGATAGCCATGACACTTTCACTTAATCACCTTCCGACACTTAATAGCCGTGACTTTATTAAATAAATGGTGGTGCCACATCATAGAAATTAACCAAAATTATAAAACGACCGACGATATAATGTTAATTTGATGTAACCAAAAAATATGCAAGTCTTGTAAAGAACTGAATAATAGTCTTTCTCACTTCATCTTATTTTTCAGTTGAAATATATTTGGTCTGTTCTTTCCAAAAACACGTTTCTTTATTTATTCTTTATTTGTAGTATATAAGGTGTAATGTAATAGTAGATTTCGTTACAATCTCTAGAAAAAAGACAAGATAAAATCTTACAGTAATCTTTCATTCATATGTTAGAAGTTATTGCATTCATGAATTTATAATTATTATCGAAAGCCTTCAAGGAAGTGAATATTACAAAATTCGTCCCTGCAATATGTATCTGCTTTTTCTAAGTTTTCTTCTTTAATTTTATGTTTTAAGAAGAGAAGAGAATGGTATATATATATATATATATATATATATATATATATATATATATATATATATATACATATATAAATGATATTAATATTTATTTTATCTATTATATATTTGCCGAAAAATTGATACTTCAAAAAATATGAATAATTAATTCATAGGAATTTGTATAAAAATGTTAAAAAAAAACTATAAGAAGCAGGGAGAAAGTTTTGGTTATAGAATAATTCTTTTTAACTTTTATTCAAGTATCTAAATATATTACCAATAGTTTTCAGACTTCTCTTGATTTATCTACATTGAGATCGTATCCATTTTTTTTTTGATCTTTTGGTGTTACTTTTAAAAACATTTTCTCTTTTCTCACAAATAAATGATGTACAACACACAGAGGTCTTTTTATTTCTACGAACATATATATATATATATATATATATATATATATATATATATATATATATATGTGTGTGTTAAAATTTCAATTTCTTCTTTTACTTTGCTGTCACGAAGTGGCAAATCTTTATAGGTATTAAGTCATAAATAATAAACATGTTGTATATTATTATGACATTTTACAAACATCCAACAATTTTACATTGCAGTAAGTCTGATAAATGTGCATTCAACAATGTTTTCATTGTGCATCATTCATATATTATAAATATGGTCAACAGAAAACCATAAGATCATGTGTATATGTGCTTTATTAGTATTTCACTGCTTGCATTTTTTTTCTCAACAATATGACGTGTACGAGGTTAGTTGAAGGCGTGGAAAATAATGAGATCATGAGACAAAGTGACAGCGTTACTCAAGGGATTAAACTAAAATATATGCATTGTGTATGGAGGTTGCATGCATAGAGACATGAACACGCAATCCGTACCTACTTTTGGTGCGGTCAACACATCATATTTATATGAGGTAATATCTAGTTTTGTTATTGTGCCTTGTTTGAGAAATAAAAGGACAAGGGGTTTTTTTTCGTTAAAAGTAGTCATTTATTCTAATCAAAAATGATGAAGATTGTTCTTTGTCATTTGATTTAATAATGCATATGAAATAAAATTCTACAAAAAATTACATCTTTTCAATTTTACAATTCCTTTCAAATTTAGCTAACCGTCACGATTTCTAAGATCGTTGAACTGAATTAGTACTAGCTATTTGATTTTCGATGAAAAGAAAACATAATAATTATATAATTCAATCGTAAAAAATAATACTCTCAATTAAAACATTCATTTATTAATTATAAAATTAATTACTTATAAAATTTGAGTCATAAATTATTTTATTTAAAATTATCCAATAAAACTGATTTAACGCTACACTCATACTATTTTGATAATTTTTATTATAAAAAATATAATTTTTATTACAATTCTGTACTCATTTTAATTATATGAAGTGTTATTATTCGATATTTGAAGTTTGAATAAATGTACATTTTTTTAATAGTTGTATATTTTTGGAAAAACTGAATTTCGCCTTTTCTATTGCATTCAAGTATTTTTATATTTTATCATTTAACTAGCATTTGTGTTATAGAAAAGATCTCTTTTTCAAATAATTAGTAGTGAAATATTTTATTATGGCTCAGTTGTTAATCAAATGGTAATATGATAAAATTGATATTAATAATTTTCTGAAATTTATTTTGTTAATATTTATATCATAATTATAATTAATTATTATAGAATAATGAAAATGATAAGAGATCATGTGAATGTAAAAGGCATATCATAATTGTTTACAAAAATGTTATATAATGTTATTAACTAAGAATATTTATGGTGTCTTGTTAGGTTTTTATAGAGAAAAATAGTTATAGTAAATAAATATTTTTTCAATAATATTTTCTCATCATTAAAACAAGTTTAAATATTATAATTAATTGATTTTATAAAATAATAAAAAATGTAACACGTTTCATTTTATAGGGAACATATATTTAAATTAATTGTTCAAATTACAAGTAAAAAATATTCGTTGCACTTCTGACCGCACCTATGAAAACTTGTGTGGTATCAAAGTATTGATATAGCTTATAGTTTTATTTGGTCAAATTATAATACATTGTTGATTGTCGATATGTAATACCCTCAAGACTTGCAAGTGCTGTTAGCTTTCAAGATAATTAACTGCAGCACGAATATAACCATTGTTTAACAAAAATATTCGTTGACTTATTTTTAATGACTTATTTTAGTTTATACATATATGTCCATAGATAATTATAGATAATTATATATATATATATATATGCAAAGAGTACAATAAATATTTATTTTGAAGTATTTCTTAATTACCACATAGGTTGACTACGAATCAGATTTGATCTAAATTTCGTATTTAAATAATTGTTTATTTAAAGTTCACGTTATTCTTTTATATGGCAAATAAATAATTCTTAGTTTCATTTTTTTTTCATGTAAAGTATTTGCAAACTTTAATAAATCAAATACAATAATAAAGAGTTTGTCTATCTGCCTTTATGTATGTATGTATGTATGTATGTATGTATGTATGTATGTATGTATGTATGTATGTATGTATACTACCTTGATCAAAAAGTTCCGGGAGTTTTAAAATAAAACTCAAAACATTTGATTATTCATCGAAATTTATTTTATCTCCTTCAAAGTATTTTCCATCGCTTGCAATAGTCTTGCACCAATGCTTCAATCAATTGTAGTCGATTCACGGTGTGCCTTTCAGCTCATCCAGCGAATTTTTATTAATGGCATCAACAGAATCAAAACGGTGTCCTCGCAATGGGAATTTTATTTTGGAGAATAGGAAAAAGTCGCACAGGGCTTGGTTAGATGAATAAACCGCTTTCGGAATGAAAGTAATTGAATTTTTTGCTAGAAATTTGCCAACAAGTATTGAATTGTGAGTCGGTGAATTATCGTGATGTAAAATTCATGAGTTGTTTTCACACAATTCCGGTCGATATTTGCAGATCTCTTCATGCAAATGCTTTATAATACCTAAGTAATATTCTTTATTGACTGTTTGACCCTTTAGAAGAATTTTTATGGACCACACCATATAAATGAAAAAAAATAGTCAAAAAATCTTTAATCGACTTTTGGTGCTCTCTCCATGATCTCGATTCGCATTCACTACTCCATTCAGATGATTGCTGCTTTGTTTCGACGTCAATCCATCCACACAAATCTGTCTATTATAATTTATTGTCTGAAATTGAAATATCATCTTCTAATAAAGTGAATGGTGTATAATACATATTAGGACAAAGGTTTATTAACTTAGTGTGTTATTTTACAAGTAACTAGAGTTATTGATGATTTGAGCTTCGTTTTTGTAGTAAAAAGAATATAAATTAAGATTATATTTGTAATTTCTACTCTTGCTATAAATATTACCGATATCTAGTGTATCTGCTGTATTTGTTGAAGCTTTTGAAATGATTGTAACAAAATACTTAATTATTTTTTATCTAAAATCAAGCGAAGAGCACATCAGAAAATTGTATATAAAGCTTCCACAAATGAATTTTTCACTCACTCCACAGAGCACAACTTTTTTTATCATTATTGATCATGTGACATGATTATTGATAATTTTTATGATTTTTGACGATGATTGTTGATCATTTTTTATGCAAATCTATGACGATGTCATGATGCTCAGATCTATAATCATTCATTAAACATTTTTGATCAGAAGAAAAATTTATATGTTTTTGGAGTGAAAGAAAAATTCATTTATGAAAGTAAATAAAACCACAATATTATTTTAATATAAAGAACTGATTTTTCTTAACGAGTTCATGTACAATCAATTTTATGCTATTTTATTATTATTTATTCGTAACGATATTTGTATTTGTATTGAAATTAATATACAACCAAATAACAATGTGTAAAAAATATAAATTTTACTTCTCATTAGATTATTTAACATTAATATTTTTAAAACTGTCTCTATTCAAATTTTAATTTTTTCAATATCACAAGTAAATGTCTGACCAAAGAATACATTTTTTAAATAAAAATTTTATTGCTTGATTTTTTTAATTAATGTAAATATAAGAAATTTAAAGTGAATAATATTTTCATAAATTAAGTACATAAGCTAGACTAGAATATATTTTCTGTACATTATTTTAAGAAGAATACGTGTTTTTAACTTAACATATTAGTTAAAGAATTTAAAAGAATACTCCAGTGAATTCAGAAACACATTCTGTGTAAAATATGTGTTGTGTCAAATACTTAAAAAGTATATATAAATATTACGCTTTGTTAATTCTACATTATACGAATATTCAAACTCAACTAACTATAAAAATGTTAAGTGGTTGCATTTTTAAAAAAATACTTTTTTAAAAAATAAATTCTTTTTGTATGAATAACATTCTAAGTATTTTGCCTGTTTTAAAAGTTTTCTTTTTTTACAATAATCATTCTCAAAATAGTAATGATGTTTTGGTTTCATATACTCAAAAATAGTAACAAAAAGAATGTATCTAAATATGTTAAACAGTGTAAAATAATAAAAAAATTGGTGTAATTTGATATGCTTTTGATAAATACCTATTCATATTTTATAATAAATTGAAATTTATTTAAGAAATAATTTTAAATCAATTATATTTCAAACCAAATGTACATTTTATATATATATATATATATATATATATATATATATATATATATATATATATGTGTGTGTGTGTGTGTGTGTGTGTGTGTGTGCGTGTCTATCAATTTGTGTTGATCAGAGTATTTGGATGTCAGCTGTAGAAATTTATTTATACAAAATAGAAGCCAAACATGTCAATTCACTAATAAATGACATATCTTATAATTAATAATAAATGGAAATAGCATCTACTAAAATAAATTACGTTTAATTAACTAAATTAAATAATAAATTGATATAAATCAACATGCAAGTTGTGAATATTACTTATTTTTATAATCAGGGTCGGATCTCATTTAATAGAAACACATCACAAATTAGTATGAGTGAACTTTCGTGACATTTGTTAATAAATAATTAAGGCGAATTAGTACACTGTGGATGGCAATATTATTTTAAAAAACGGTACTTAAAATAAAATTCGTGTGAACTGCAACAACTTTAATATTTTGAAATATCTAAAATCAAAATAATGTCTGCCACTGTGAAAATGTTTCGCAAGTTTTGTTCAAGTTCATATTAACAATATATAAATTTTATTTCGATATGATATGGCTTGAATATTTTTATGAAATGAAACGTTCTTGACAAGTAAACTGAATAAAAACTTTAAGACTGTCAGCTCGATAGTTAGTACAATGGAGTCTGACTGTAGGTCATAGGTTTGAATCGGAACTTATGAGCTGTCAACTTGCATTAAGAAAATGATTGTTTTGAACATTATTGATACTGACACTTTTTGAATAATGTAAATAAAAATTAATATGAAGTCAAAAGTTAATAAATTTTGTTCTGTTTTTTATTAAAGTTCTCTTGAATATGGAATGAAAAATCATAAAAACATTTTTATTTTGTATATATTTGAAAAACGATAAATCTAAATAAGAAATGAATGATTAAAATTTGTCATTACATACAAGTATACACAAATATCTTTCGTTCTTAATGATCCACTATTAGGGAAATACTTCTATTTTTTAAAACTTAAATATTTATGTCTGATGTCATATATATATATATATATATATATATATATATATATATATATATATATTTGACAGATATAATAAAATATGCATTGAACAGTCTACAAAAAGATAAAAATTCTTTAAATTGAATGATTTAGGAAGAAATCTTATCAACAAACTGAGAATGATGACAGTATGTAATAATTTTATATTTTATAGCAAATAAAATGTTAATTTTTACAAATTTATCTGAAAACTATTAGTTTAGTAGAAAAATAATTGCAGTTTATGACCTTCAATTTCTTATACATTTTTTTAATTTATGTTGTTTTAAATAAAAAAGCACTGTTGATGACTAACGCCTAACTTTTGTGAAAGCTCTTGAATTGTTTTGTGTGGTTTTGATTCAACTAACGCTTTCAGTTGATCGGTATGAATTGAAAAAGGACACCTGCGACCTTCTTCATTCTTAAAACTCTTGTCCTCAGCAAGATATTTTTAAAACCACCATTTCACTCTTCAGTTTTTTTAACAGTACTCACACCAAAAGCATCGTTTAGTTTACAACCAGTTTCTGCTGTTTACCATCCGTTTTAAACTCATACAAAAATTACTCTTATTTGCCTCTCTCCATCTTTAATTCAATAGCTCGATTTGAAGCAAAATTATTAATAAAATCAAAGTCGATGTTACCAAAATATAGAACGAAAAATGATATTAACATGAACAAGATAATATAACAATTTCATTGAAAAAAAATAAGGTTGTAATTCAGAAAACAAAAACCGTAATTATTTTCCTACTAATCTAAATACATTTCTACTGTCTGTGTTTTCTACCACGTGATGGATTTCTTATTAAAATTGCTTTTTTCCTTCTTTTTGGATTCTTTTTTTGTTAATTAAGAACTTATAATCAAAGCTAAATTTATATTGTATTTAAGTGTAGAACTTTTATAGAAATATACTTCATCACTAATCAATACTCTGATGTATTTATAAAAATATTTTAATATACCTATTGATTAGTAAAAAATGGAATTATCATCAGAAATTTGTTTTTTCTTTTTGGATAATTGGAGAATTAGTTTTCAAAAAAATTATTATGTATTCCTTGTGCTAGTTACAATAATATTTTAGATAATTTAAAATATAATTTCATACTATGAATTGTAGAATTACTGTTTTTTTATTTTAAAAACAGATCAGAAATTATTTTTTTGAAAAGTACAAAAATTAGGCAACTTTCACTCATTACTTTTAATCAAAAATCTTGTCATTCAACTATATTATTAAAGGCGAATATCATGTGTTTGTCGTAGCTTTCATTAAAATAATTTGTGCTTCGTTAAGAGGATACACCTGCGTAGAAACATGAAAAAAAGGTTTAAATTCGGAATTTGTTTTCTCTGAAAATAGACGATAATGAAACATTTTTTTATAAAAAGTACATTTATTGAAAGCATTTTATCGAAAGAAAAACACTCAAAAATGTTAAAAAAACAAGAGATATGTCCGTCAATAAAGGATGGCATTTCTTTTGAGTAGTTTAGTTGTAACCGTTGTCCAGATGAAACCGACAACCTGTTTAAAAAATTAAACAGGGTTTTAAAGTTAGTTACAAATGTCATAAATTAGCATTCGTCGATTTTAAAAATGTTTATTTAAAAAAATAGCACCGAGCGAAACTTAAACATGAAAAAATTTGTGAAAAATGTCACCATTTTTACATAAATATTATAATTTTTTTTATTTTAAAAAGTAGAAACGCTATTCGATTAATAATGTTTCTTAGTGTATTTTCTGAAAATTTCAAAACAATCCATCGATCGATTCTCGAAATATACGAGACACCGTCTTTGAAAATAGTGTCTCAAGATAAACTTATTGAAGTCATAAGTATGATTCTGCTGTAGGTAATTTAGTTAAGAGTTCTTATCTTTACCTCTAGTCGACTATTCCAGGCTCATTCGAAATTTTATAGATATCAATATAAAATGTTCAGGATATATTTTTAAGACATTAAACCTTAGAAAATGTAAAAAATCGATTTTTTTTCAAAGTTATAGGTAGGTGTATCCCTTTAATTGAATTAAAAATCTTTACAGGAAATTAATCATTAACTGAACTGCAAATTTACAAAGTTTTCAGTTGTATATTTAAAAAAATATAGGCAACAATACTACATAGAGAGTAGTTTGTTATTTAATTACTTACTTAATATTATTATAATAACTATACATATATTGTTAGTATAAAATTGCATTTTATAAATTATAAATAATTGAATTAATCATTATAATGAAATATTTACTCTTAATTTTATGTTTCAAAATTATACTAGAAACATATTTATAAAATAATTCCAAGTAACTTCTTCTAGAAGCGATATTTTGCGTTAGTTCAAAGAACTGTGTTTTAGGTCATACATCTTTCAACAATAGTATGCAGTAAAATTATCTTCATACATAAAAACACGAGAAACGTTATTTTACTGTAACATACACTCATTTTTCTCCTAGATAAATACATAAACGCATGATACGTTATTGCATTCACAACGTCGTGACGTACTTAATTTAATGCTGACGAATAGCATCATTTGAACGAGTTTTTTTCGTAATCCAGAATATTATTTTATGTGTTTTGTCCATTAAGTCAATTGGATAATGACATGCCACGTTAAACACATGTGACGCATTTGAAATGACATGTTATTTTGTCATTAATGCAATGTTGGATTTCTGTTTACGAAGACAAATATCGCGTCTGTGCCATTGTTGTCGACACCCCGTACGGATTTCGTCGAAGCAGCTGTCGCTTTTTTATGTACATTATGTGTATATGTATGTGTGTATGAAGTGCATGCTGACCGCATTGCACCGCAAAGATTGACATCGTTGGTCTAATTGCATGTTAGTAAAATGCTATTATTTTTGAGACGTGATTCAAAACATGCACCAATACATGCAGACACATATTATATATATATATATATATATATATATATATATATATATAGAGAGAGAGAGAGAGAGAGAGAGAGAGAATTTTCAGTTTTTAACTATCCAATGCAAATATATTATTCATTCTAATATTTTCAATTTAAAAGAGCAGTGCTTTTTTTTGCGTAGATTTCGAAGCATTTTGAATGTCATTTGATTTAATTATAACTTATTTTGTAGGCATCTTTTCGGTTCGTGACATTCATCACTAATTTTTATTCTCGATTTGTTTCATTAATTCTTAATGCTAAAGAAACCTATAATATAAATAGTTATTATAGTTAAACTGATTGCAAATAAAGAAAAATAGCGTTTACAAAAATATAGCTGTTTTTACAACGCTACTACTTAATCATTGGAAGCTTTTTTTAAAAAGTAAATTACCAAAATGTCACAAAAATGACTCAGATAGATCTTTGGTACCACTTCCCTTGGTAGTTAAACTTTTTTTAATTTTCTGCAGTTACAGCTTCTATTGCTTTCTTGTTTTGGTTTCTTTTCATTTTTTTTTGTTTTATTATATATATATATATATATATATAATAAAACAAAACAAAAAACCTGAAAAGAAACAAAAACAGCAAAAAGATTACATTCTTTTTGTTCCAATTTTCTTTGTACTTTTCTTATTATAATATATATATATATATATATATATATATATATATATATATATAATAAAATGAAACAAAACAAAAAAAAAAACTAAAAAAACAAACAACAAAAAACCTTACAGCTTTTTTGTTTTGTTTTTCTTTTTACTTTTTTTATTTTATTATATATATATATATATATATACACGAGTATATATATATATATATATATATATATATATATATATATATATATATATATATATATATAATAAAACGTAAGAAACAAAAATCGCAAAAAAAGATTACAGCTTTTTTGTTTTGTTTTTCTTTTTACTTTTTTTGTTATATTATATACATACATACATACATATATATATATATATATATATATATATATGTATATATTTACACACACACACACATTATTATCATTATTTGTACCTTGTATTAGGATGTTCATTTTATAGTACAGTAATATACATTTTACATGTATGCTGTTTTATAGTCTTTAACTTTTTTGTTACTGTATTCTTTACTTTGTTTTTTTTTTAATTCTCTGCATAATACCGATATGTATTTGTATATTTGATAATATATAACTGTTTGGACATAAAACGTATGTCAACATTTCAAAATTAAGAATAAATATATGTTCAAATTAACTTTAATGAATATCATTTAATTAAACTTATTTAATTTGCTAGAGAAAAAGGTACTTCGATGTTCAGTCGAACGTTTTCAAAAATTAATTATAAAAAAATATAGTCAGGCCTAACATATTATAAACGAAATTTGAGAATAAGTCTATACAGATTTGAGTCGACACACACTTTTGCATCCTTCTCACTTAATTTTGCTTGAAGACTTGATCTATGACAAGCAATAATTAGAATCATACGCGTGTAGTAATTTTTTTAATCATATTTTTCTATATTATCTCCTAATTTAAATAATTTGGTATTTAAAAACTATTATTTGTCTATTTGCTATGATTAGTAGAGTGCGTCGATTTTATTTTTTTTCTTTTTAATTAATGTAAAATATTCATTTAAGATATTGATTTATTTTTTATGAATTTCATTTTACTTTTATTTCCTTAGTAATTCCTTCAATCATTGATATACATCTATGAAAAAAATACTTCAATATTTTAATTGACAGTTTTATATTAATTAAAAAAATACATTAGACCATGTCAGAACGTAAATATAACATTGTGTATGTATGTATGCACCCATGTTACTTACAGAAATATCTTAGAATTCCTAGCAATTTTTAAAAATATAATCACGAAAATAAATATTTCTAAGTTTATAATTGTACTGTCATAACGGAATTTTAACATTTCTTAAATCTAATTATAAATTACAGTTGTTAGTGAGTATTAATAATATTTATTATTATGAATCTTCTAATAGCATTTTAATTAAAGAAAAACTGTTTAATAAAAGGTTATTTTGTTTATATCACTGTTATTAAAAATTCTTTGAAGTGACCAATTCTATTGCTTTTCTAATGAGTATCATAAAATTAATACTTGATGTTAAATTTTAAACAGAACATTTTTGTAATCATAAAGTAAACAAGTTATAAAATAGACTAACTAAAAGTTAAACTTATTATGATTCTGTAGTACAGTTTTAATATTATAAAATATTAATTTGCTATTCTATAACCAAATATATGTTCATTTATTGGAATATACATATATATATATATACATATATATATATATATATATATATATATATATATACACACTAATAAATATATATATATATATATATATATATATATATATATGAGAATATCTATGTGTATTTCGTTTATGTGATTGAAATTACATTACCTCATTTCTGTAGAACTTTAATAAAAACTGTTCATACATATTTCTTTATAACTAAGAGTGCAAAAAGACAAAATTATTTGTTATGTTTTTGATTATTATTTATATATTTGTTCTTTTATATTCAGATCTTCACGTATATTAAATTAAAAAAATATATTTACAAAGAATTTGGTAATGAATCACACATTGTTAACAAACCAAACGATCAACAACAAACACAAATACCTATTCTTTAAAATGGATAAATTCCCTAAAAAAAAACATACATGTGACATGACGTCATAAACATCTATCGAATGATAAATAATGCATAGAAGACAGACTAAACATCTACATGATATTTCAAGTAGTTGTTTTGCAAAGATACTCTATTACAATTAATAAATTATTACACGAATTTAATTTGTTACAACAGCATTGAAGTAGAAAAAACCTGTTTCATGTTCGATGAATTATTTTGTCTATGATCTGCGTATATATGTGTGTGATCTATGTATGTATAGAAGATATATGTATATGCATTCGTCAATTCTCTATTTTATACAAAGGCGCTATATGTTCGTAAAAAGATGAACATGAAGAACGATTTTTATATTTTAAAATAACTGTATAAATATTGAATCTGTATGCAAATGTTAATAGTAAAATATTATCGAAATCATACATCATTCGACACGTCTGAACATTTTAATTAGATATTTGATAAATGAAATCGTGTGTCTGAAATGATATTTAGTCACAGCTGATTTTATATATATATATATATATCCACACGATATGTTTAAATTAGTTGTGAAAGTCACGATTCCAACAGCTTGTTCCCTAAGAAGTGTCTAATTCCCTCATTAACTTGAAATAAATTAATGTTTGTTAAATAAATTTATTTAAAAGTAGATTCTACATTGATATATATATATATATATATATATTGGATCTTAAATCTCAAGAATTAATGATTTTTAAACTGATTTACTTGATATATTACATCAATATGAATAATTGAAGCAAATGAAACTATAACATAAAACTAAAACTAAAAAATTATATAATGTTTTAGTGTAATAGTTTATTAACTAAAACTATTAAAAATTATATAATTACTAGGTTTAAATAAATAACAAAGGCATTGGTGTAAATAATTAAGAGATTAAGCAGAATATTGTTAAATATATGATATATGATTATTTTTATGAGAAAGACAATTACAAATCTTGAAAATAATAAAAAGAACAATAAATTTAAATATGATTGCAAAAATTGAGCTTTTAAAATCTCTATTGTTTTTAAAAAAGAATTTTTATAAAAATTGAAATATTGTTCTGTTGTATAAAGTGTTTTTTCGTCTTTTGAACTGAAATTTATTTTAATTATCTTTATTTTCCATATATATATATTGACCTTAATTGCGTTGTTTTGTAAATAAAATGCAAATGAGTTCAAGTAGTTGTTTTGTAATGAGATGTCATTTTAGTTATGATAAACAGTTTCATTAATGGTAATACAAGATAGGTGTTTGTCCAATGAAAAATAAAAGTAGAATACTTTGTTTTTCTTTTTAGTTCTGTAAATAAAACATCTCGAAATGACAAATTTAAATTTTCTTAACTGGTAATAAATTTTGCTGGGAACAAATAGTAATTATCAATCTGTGAATATTTTAGATTTTTTTGTGTAACGCCTTTTTAAATACTTTGATTGCTTCATTTCTACGTGCCTACACTAATTCATTGTTTTTCTAACGATAAAACTTTTATTGTTTGATTTAACACACAAATTTACAGATTATTAATCTTGTACAGATACATTAAATTTTAAAGATGTGATTTAAAATTTAATTTAGGCTAAAAATATCAGATCAGAAAATATCAGATGTCAAATAAATAAAATAATACTGTTTTAATCTGACTCAATCTACTTCCACAAATTTCTTTTTTCGATGCATTACACATAACTTAAGTTATATTTCACCGAATTTCACAAAATAATATTTCTGCAAAGATCATAACTAAACTACTATCAATATTTGGAGTTCTTAAAATGAACTTGTAACATGTTTTTAGAAACATTCAAAAAAGAATACAATAAATCATTGTATTGTAAATGACTAGTATCTTCAATTTTTAGCTTATCATAAACCTACCTTACCAATTTTCGAAACAATAAGATCTTGCTTTATATCCCAATCTATAGTAAATAAATAATTTTATTTCTGGTATTAAATATTTAACTTAAATCAATCGCAAATAGTTTTGACTTGTCTATCATCAAATATATTTGGTCGGTAGGAAAATAATTGCGGTTTATAACATTCAAACTCATATAAAAAACCGCAATTAATTTCCTACTGATCTAATATATTTTAACATACTAGAAATTTCTGAGATAATTTTGGAGTAACAGTTATTCTTGGGGAAATTGTATCTCATAATTCTAATTCAGTAATAAATTCATTTCCTGTATTCACATAAGTTTTAAAACACTTTTTTTATAATTAAGAAACATTGTATATTCTTATTTAAAAACATTTATCTGTTTATATATCATCATCATCATCTTTAACCTCTGTTAATCCACTACTGGATAAAGGCCTCTTCCATAATTTTCCATTTTGTTCGATTCAGTGCCTCTCTTTTCCACAGATTTCCAAGAAAGTTTTTATTATCCTTATCCCATCTGTTCATTGGTCTCTTTCTGGGTCTTTTTATATTCCTTGGTTCTATTTATATGTATATATATATATACTCTGATAATATTAATGATATTATACATGAATTGAAATAAAGAACACCTGTGAGGTTCAAGCGTTCTTAAAAATATTTTTTATAAAACAAAAAAAATCATTTACAAATATATCTTTAGAATTCAAACATTTTGCTTAGGATACAACACTTTTTCTTGAAAAATATTTACTTGTGTTGTATTATATAATGTGTGCTTAGATTAACAAATAGTATTATGAAGAATTTTATGTATGAAGAATTCAACGTATATAAATGTGTGTCCATTGACATCAATGTATAAATATTTTTCAGTTAAATATTATAAAAAAAAATAATAATTAGAACTTTCCGATTAAAGACATAAAACATGAATCCTTCGAAGGAATAATCTTTTATGTAAAGTGTCTTGATAAGTGTTAAAATGATTTATTAGACGCACCTAATTCTATAAATACATTACTACTAATGTATTTAAAAATGATGAAACATGAATATATATATATAGAGAGAGAGAGAGAGAGAGAGAAATGAATGTTGATTTTATTGAAGTACAAGACATGCTATATAACATATATATATATATATATATATATATATATATATATATATATATATATATATATATATAAATAATTATAATATTTCCATATAAATAGTGTATTATTGATAAATAGAGGTAGTTGTTTTTCTTTCAAATCACACTATAGTTATGAAACATCGACTTAATAGATTTTAATGAAAACAATAAAAAATAATATTCATCGTGTTCCACGTCAAAAACTGTTAACGTTCCATGAGTTAAATGAAAATAAAATTCAACAGTGAGAGAACCTGTCTCAAATGTCATAAAAATGAGATACTAACAAGATACTTTTCTGCGAATTTATATTTAATTAAGGTAATTATTTCTTCGTATACTATTACACGTTTTTAACTGATGTTTCAGCCAATTAAATTAAATTCGCTGACCTGCTGTGTATCGCCCAATGGGACGTTTTGTTGTTACATATACATTTTATTGGCTAATATTTCATATATCAAATTATCAATCATTCAAATTGATGCACATAAAAAATAATTAATACAATTCTGAACTGTGTTCCCAACGAAAAAAATCATCTAAAATGTCATTAATTTTTATGAAGATTTTGGTCAGAAAAACAGTTTTAATTTATTAATATTTAAAATATTTCTGAAAAATGTTTAACGTTTATTTTTGAGACATTATTTTTAAATACACTTATAATGTTTTCTACATGTACACATAAAATATAAATTGGTACACGTGAATATATATATATATATATATATATATATATATATATATATATATATGTATAGATGTGTATATATTTGTATATATATATATTCTAAACTTTTTTTTTATTGTAAATTATTTTGTGTGTATTTAATTTTACTGAAACTTTGAAACACTACAGATTTTTCTGTAGATTAAGGCCCTCTGTATGATTTCATTGCTATTGAAATGAGCTAAAGTAACAAAAATGGTTCATAAATGATTATGAAACATTTTTGATTGGAGAAAAGTTTTATTGTATGTATGAAAAATTAATTTGTGAAAATTGATTTGTCAAAAAAATGATATATTCTGTTAACTTCCGTTTATATGTGTGATGTGTTGAGGAACTCTTCAGGTAATAGCGAGTCGACTATAGAAAATTAAAGTTTTTAAGACTGATTATCCTCTTTAAATCAAATGATGATATTCTCTTCATAACACAAAAACTTATGTTTAGTTGAATCAGAACCACGCACAATTTGAGAGTTTTCACAAAAGTTAGTCGTTAGTCATCCTATTCTGGACCACATAAAGCAGCTAGGAAAATCAAAAAAGTGAAAAATGTGTATGAATTTTAAGGCCATAAACCGTAATTATTTTTCTACCAAATTAATACTTTTAAAAATAAATAATTTATTTTGTTTTTTCTTTAAAA
Source organism: Acanthacorydalis orientalis (assembly GCA_034766995.1). Taxonomy (NCBI): domain Eukaryota; kingdom Metazoa; phylum Arthropoda; class Insecta; order Megaloptera; family Corydalidae; genus Acanthacorydalis; species Acanthacorydalis orientalis. The sequence goes on from CM068315.1 coordinate 7,483,900, forward strand.
AAATGGATATTTAATTAAATATTACGTATTGTAGTTGTGTATAAAATGTGACTTATAACGCGTCTGCTTTCATTTGATAGTCATTTTTTAATTATAGAATGATTTAGGTTCTCAAAAATTAATTTATATTTGATTATACATATAATATGTATATATATATATATATATATATATATAAATTGCGTGCTATTTATTTTTGCTGCTACAAAAATTAGAAATTGTGTAGATTAGTTCTATAGTGGATTAATAAATAAATAGGTATTTGTACTTATCATGGTTAAGAGATATATTGATGTTGACTTTTGCAATTCATTACTTTTAATTAGAAAAAAATTTATTTTTACTCATTTGTAAATTCAGATTTTTAAAAAAAATTATGGTGAAATGTTTAGAACAACCGATTCTAAATTATCCTCATTAAATACTTCATACAAGTTTTATAGCGTTGACATTTTTTTAGAAAAGCAATGAAAACGATTCCTTAATGTTATTTATCTTCTATGAAGTTTATTATTCAAATATCATAAAATATTATTGAAATTGAAAATCTCATAATTATACATAATCATTATTATAAATTTATTCATTCTTGATTGTGCCAAACTTGAAAAAAAACAGAAAGGAATTGTATATTTTTAAAAAAGGATGTGATTTTTTCTAATACATATTATTTTAAAATTTTCAAAAAACCGTTAATAACAAGTTATGATTTCTATTAAAAGAAATGTGCGAATATGTTAAGAATTTACAGAAGAGATACAGTATCTAAATATAAAACATATTTGATGTTTAGTAATTGTGTAGGTTATTGGAAAAAATGTTTTCAAGTATTAAACAAATTTACTAATCAAATTAACATAAACATTTAGCTCCTACAAAGATTTCTAGTTAAGTTTTTATTCATTTACATCAATTCTCTAAACATTAATTATGAAGAAAAAAATATTAGTCTGTCATATAAATTCTTGACGTCCATTATTAGCTTGAATAAAAATTCAACACTTGTTTTTAAATTTTACATAACTGTTTAAGACAACAAAAGAGATTAGAAGATTATTCTTTTATTTATTTCAAATCGCCTGTATGCTTTCCTATATAAATGTAAATCTTATATTTACAAAAATATACAAATATTTTTTTACATGTATTTAATTTCCTATTTCCTTTAAATTTTATTATCACTGACTTAATTATTTCTTTGACCATGGATAAAACTAATGATATTTCTTGTTATTCGTGACGTTTGAGACAATTCATCAATCAACATTTCAATAAAGCTATTTAATTTTAATATAAATTTATTTACATTCAACAGATTGTTGAAAAGTTAATTTTTTTCTATCAATTTTAATATAATATATACATTTCGTATAATACTATTTTTAAAAGATACATGTTTTAATATGCGCTTATTATCATATTTAAAAAGTGTATAATTATATTATTCGTATTTGTTTTTGAACGCTCGTTAAAATATTCATTAATTGATATTAAAATATGCACATTTCACATACGCGGTTTATAATTATTTTAGGAGGAAATTTGTGCATATAAAATTTATTAAACTATTTATATATGTAACCACATATATAATTATCTAATATAATCAAATAATTTATTATACTTAAAAGTACATTGTTCGGTATCATAAAAATATTATTTTAATATATATTGAAATGCAAATTTTTTCAAGAAATATTTTTTCTTACTGACATCCTTGAAACGTTTTCAATTTTTTTATTTCATATTCTGAAGAATTGTTTTAATGAGAAACTATAGATTATATAAAATAATGATTCTTAGAAAATTCTTGATTATTTGAAAGTATTAGTTGAAGGTATTTTCACGGTCTTTTAAATGTTAAATAATTCTTTGTAATAAATTAAAATTAATTTCTGTAATTCTATAAAGTATTTATATATCTTTCAACAATTAGTTAATAATGTTACTGTCAAATTAAATTATAGTATAATGTGAATATATACTTAAGACTTAATGTTTTCTGTGTTGTTGTTTATACAGTTAATGCATTTTAAGTCAGGAACTTGAATACAACTGAATAATTCAATAGTTACAATTTATGTTCATACATGACGTTTAAGTATTATTGAAGAATAGTTAAATCTCTTTCTTGGTTTTCAGAGAATGATATTTATTGAATTAAAGAACAGCATCAAGCATTTATTCATTACTTACTTCAAAGAACATATTTAAAACATTTTTTTTGTTAAATGTACAATTGATCAAAATATATAATATAATAGTATTATATTTATTACTCATTTTATGGCTTAGATTGAATATTTTCAAATTATAATTCCTTAACGCAAGAGATACAATTCTCACTTTCATATTAATTTCTTATGGAATTTTATAATTATATTAATTATTTAGCTTATGAACATAATTCATTCTTTGAAAAAAAAAAAACGTAATGCGAAAACATGTAAACCAGAAACTCTCTTTCCATGAATTCGTACCTAACAAGTTACAATTGATTTCTGTGAATTATCTACTGTGATTTTTTTTGTCATAATAACATATATGATGTTTGAAAAGTTTCTCTGAATTCAGTTGAAAAAATATTTTTAAATCTGAGAACGATTTCACATGAGAGCATTTGTGGCTCCATAATTGGAAATATGTTGTCAATACATCCATATTTATGTCAAGTCCATATGAATGCATGTATTGACTAATTTATTTTCAATTGTGGACCCACATTTTGTGATACCAGAAACGTTTGTGTCCTCACTTCAATATCTACTGAACAGTAACATGTATTTCTTGGAAATATTAGGTTGGTGGAAAAATAATTGCGGTTTATGACCTTCGAATTCATATACATTTTTCAATTTGCGGTTCAGAACTAATGGATGACTAACACCTTACTTTTGTACAAGCTATCGAATTGTTGTATGGTTCTGATTCAACTGACGCCTGCAGAGAAGGACGCTTGCCACCTTCTTCGTCTTCAAGGCTCTCGTCCCCAGCAGGAAATTGTTGGAACTAGTATTGCACTGTATGTTCCTTAACAGTACCCACACAAAAAGTATCATTCAGTTTAAAAGTAGTTTCTGCTGCTTTACCACTCGTTTTGAACTCATACAAAAAATTAATGTTTATTTGCTTCTTTTCCATTTTTAACCACTTCATGTACATACCCATGTTTGAAGCGAGTATTCCTTACTAGCAATTTTACACACACTTGAGTATAACACGGGTGAACGTTATAATTATTAAACAAACTTTTATCTGCTTTTTCTGATGTGGATCTTGTATTGTTGTTTCATATTAATACTTCTCTATAGTTATTTTTCTATTACATGAAGATGTCTTAAACAGTATCGAATATCTAAAATAATGAATCTTATGATCCTGAAAAACATCCCCAGCTTAACCTAAGTCTTGTTACAGATTTATGTCAGAATATTTATTTTTAATAACTTATATCCCCCTAAGTTAAAATACACTTACTATGACACTGAAAATATTTTTTTCTTTTAATTATGTATTAGTTAAAAATTTATATAATAAAAAAATGATTATTTTTTGACCGTAGTTTCAAAATTAATTTATACATTAAGTGGTTAATTCAATAGCCCAATTTTAAGCGAAGTAACAATAAAATCAAAGTCGATTTTACCAAAATACAGACCGAAAAATGCACTTTAAGATGATATTAACATGAATACGTTGAAATAACAGTTTCATTGAAAAAATTAAGGTTAGAATTCAGAAAACAAAAACCACAATTATTTTTCTATCGACCTAATAAAAGTTTTATCTAACTTTTTCTCATTTAATAAAAATATAAAACTTAAAAGTAATAAAATGCCATTAACAAAATAGAATTCATATCTACTAAATACCTTGGATACTTTCATGAACAAGTTGTTATAACCGAATTTTATTCATTATATTTCTCGAGGTAATTTCAAGAATATAGTAAATACAAAAAAATATGGTCAATAGAAACATGACTTTTATTATTTAAATACTGATTGAGAATTAGGTCATAATTGAAAGAAAAACAATAAATAATCATACATTTTTTATGAAACAAAGAGTTCTCAACAAAATGTTAATCTATGTGAGTTACCTTGGACAATATATCAGAATTAAAGTGGGAAGTGTTACCTCATACACCATAATTACCACTCCATTAGATTACCATCTGTTTAATTCAATGTGAAGTTTTTATCAAAAAAATATTGATTCAAGAAAGTGATACAAATATTTCTAAGGTAAATACTTGAAAGCAATAATTTTATTAAACAGACTCGAAATATTATATATATATATATATATATACATATACAAGACAATAAAAAATAAGTTCAAATATTTATACTTCAAATGTGAAGAAAACTTGCAAGGCCTCATTTTACAATCCACTATATAATCGTATAATTATAATTGCTTAAAAAGAAAAAAATAATAACACAATTGCAGACAATGCAGATAAAAATAAATTTATATTTGACAATGCTAAATATCTTTATGGCACTGAATGTTGAATTAAAAAAAAAATCTACAAAAATAAACACAAATATGCAATCAAAAACAATTAAAAAATACACGACTGCATATCATGCTCTGTCAAACAGATATCCACAATCACCTGTTCAATGCGCAAAAAAAGAACGTACACATATTACACAGCGTTTGATACATAAGAGATCATGAACATGGATAGACGTTGACATGCAACAAACGTTTGTATGAATTATAAACGTGTTAGAAGTTTGCCTTGGCCACCGCCTTGCAATGCAACTGTGCAAGTGAAAATTAATCATTGTTATACAGGGTAGGACGCAAATCAAACGGGAAGCATTCATATTTACATTTCATGTTATTTTGTAGTGTATGATTAATTATCAGCGACCGATAATTAAATTATAGTTCTGGTTGAATAATTTGTATTATGGAAATTAGTTCCAGTGACATTCAAATAAAATTGTGATAAACTGAATGTAATGAAATAGTTGTTATTTTATACTTAATTTTTACGACTTTCTGATCGATTACATATTATCAATATTTAATAATTAATCACAGCAGGTAATCAGCAATAATATATTTTTTTTTATGAATAATAATTTGAGTTCAGCAACCTAATTGACAAGTAGAGAAAAAAATATTTATCTTATTTTAAAGTAGTAATAATATCTAATTATTTAAATGAATATTTAACTGGGATTGATCATGACTTTCAAAATATATTATATTTTAATGTTAAACTCACGAAAACGTTTTCTTTTATTGATAAACAATATATTTATATAATCGTTAAAAAGATTTAAGATAAATGAAAACAAAAATCTGTACATTTGATTTAATTTCTATTTTTTTTTTATTGTTCAAAATGAATAGTATGTTTTTTTCGTATAAAAATGTTGCTTTCAATTGAAACAGATGATTGAAATAACAGTTTGCTATTGAGTTTTTGTACAGTAAACCATCATATAACGCGGTACTCTCATAATACAGTTTCCATATAACGTGGAGCAAAAATTACCACAGCATTCCTATAACGCGATACTTTTATAACACGGTTTTTATATTATACAAACTTAATTAGCTTAAGCAGTCTTCTTATAGCATGAATTTTTCTATTACACTTTTACGGTTGAAATTAATAGGGAATTCCTCTACTTTTTTCATGCATGTACATCACTATATTTCAATTTCAGTTGTCAGGGAATTCCCCTGTAAACGCAGAAACGATGCAGCATTGCTGTTTTTTTATCAAAACTAATAATTTGGTGCTCTGAGAATGCAATTTTCATATAATGCAGAATGAATCAACCTGATTTATATGTACTTAATTATAAGTTTCACTTAACGCGGTATGAATTAATCGCGTTATAGGAGGATTGATTGTACTAAAAACTTCCATTTAAAATTCATAGTAATTCATATTACTAGTCTTATCAGGCCAAGTATGATGAATGGTAACTCTCCCATTCCAGTGCGTTAAACTCAGCTGACCGCATGTTTTTATTTGCAAACACACCGAACTCTCTATTTACACGGTAGATTGTTTCCCCAAAAGTACCGTCTAAATCGTGCAATTCGAGTCCACATATCATATTAAAATAGGTTTTACAAATCCTCAATGAAACAATATTATTTATTTTTAATTAAACTTGAAAATATATTTTACACATTAATTCGGACAACATTAAAGTGAAAGTGTTTTAAAATATTTTTTTTTGCAATTCTGTGACCGTGTTAAACTCAAAAAAATGGAATTTTTTCCGTATACCTTCAACCGTGTAAATCGAGCGTTAGGTGTATCCTTTATGTTACTCACAAAACAATAATATTCGTTGTTATACTCTATTATTAGGTACTTACACTAATGAGTTTTAAAAAATAGTGATCGAAAAGTCGTGATGATAGAATCCGGAAATATTTTTTTAATTCTCTCTTTTGTTTTATTTTTCTCTCTTAACCTCAACCCTGGTATGCATGCGTTGTTCAATAAGTATCATTTAACTGATCGTCAATCGTTTTTTGTGAGGAAGTAGAGTGAAAAGGTGAGGGATAATTTTAATTAAATTTCTTTATTTTCTTGAAATATTCATGTTCTATTGATACTAATCGTCAGTGTAAGGATTTATTTTGTTGTTCAAGTAATTAAAAACCCTTTTATTCCTTCATGAAAAATATTACCAGTAAACTATATTTACTGCACCGCCAGAGAGTTTTAAAACTGTACCGAGCAATTTTTATACCTTCAGAGTTTTGATCCCAAATTATTCTATAAAAAAGTTAAATAAAATTAATTTTATATAAAAAGTTATGTGAAAGATAATGAAGAAATAAAAAAGTCCTTAATTTATGCTATGTGGCAATAATTAATTGAATAGACTAAGATGTCAGTAAAATTTCATAAAAACATTAAGTAAATATACTTACAATAAAAGAAAAACCTAATATAATTTTCATATAATAATTTTCTCTTATGTCTTCCTCATTATTCAGTTTATCGCTATTCTTTGTACTAGATAATAATCTTAATTAATATAAAAAAACAGTTATTTATAAAAATTCATAATTTTTTATACAAATATAATTCCACATCTGATAATAATATATTTTTTTAATAGTTTAGTACAACATATTGAGTTATTTGATATTAATGTATTTTTGAAGTAAAATGGCATGATAAGATTTTTTTAATTATCACAAATGAATTTTTGTCTCGCTCCACAAATATTTTTCTGATCAAAAATGTTCAATAAATGATTATTGATCATTTAATGAACATTTTTAATTAGAGAAATTCTTGTAATGTATGGAGTGAAACAAAAATTCATTTGTGAAAATGAATTTTTTCTCAATACCAAAACAGTATAGTAGCATTTTTTTTTAATTCTATTAGTAAGACCTGAAGTAACTATTTTGAAACATGTTTATAAATACTTAGCTGTTGTCTTTGCTATTCTAGAAATATTGTATGGGAGAGAATATTTTAATTTATTATGATTATTATAAATAAAATAATAAATTAATTGGATTGATACACTGTTTGAAATTTTAACTAATAGTGTATTTTTTAAAAAAAAAATAAAAAAATATTTACTGTGCATTTTTAATTTGAACTTTAAGAATTATATATTATTTAAAACAAATTTTAATCAATGTTAATAATATGAACTGCTGCATGTAAAGTATTATTTTATACACATTATAAAAAATAACAGTAACTTTTTAAATAATATTTTAATGTTTAGTATTTGAAATATGTCTGTGCATAATATAAAATCGATTTTAAAATGTAGTACTAGTATTTTATCTACATTTAGTTTATTAATAAATTTAAATAACATCATTAAATTAAAACTATGTATTGACGAATATCTTATTATGAATCGATGTCCTTATTCATAGTATAATTATCTTTAGTTTGTGTTATCAATCACTAAATTGAAACTTTAGATAAAATGAAAGTAGATTTAAGTGTAAGAAATTTCTTAAACAATTTATCTAAACATTTTTGATTGAAATATCTCGAGCAGATAATGTGATAATTTGAATAATTCTAGAATACGTAATTGAATCGTTTAATCATTCTTTAATAAAATTTATTCATGTACATAAGTAAAGAATGTCTGGAGGCGTTCGTTAGTAGGAATCTGGGAGGTTTAAATCAATGAATTATTACCATTTCATTCAAAGTAATTAATGTAGAACAGTTAAGGTTGTAGCAGCAACATGATATTGTTACAAAGTTTTGATTTAGTACACTTCGGCGATTGTTCTTAATTTGTTCTCTAAGTACATAAAACTGTAGTTTGAATTTTGCAAATCATTTGAAAAAAAATTAACTAATGTATTTATGATATTTTTTAAAAAAGATTAATTTTGTTTTTCTCTTATCTTACTTATTAAAAATATTTTTTAATGTTATTTGATAATAATAATTAAAATATATCAGAACTTCTAACAGGTTATATCTTTTATTGAAAATCTATTTACTTATAAAGGTATGAAAAGTAAAGCTAATTAAATAATTAAGACATTTACTTTATTAATGAAGTAATAATCTGAAAGTTATTTAATCTGAAGATTGTTATAAATCTTGTTATTTCTGCTAATATCATATTTTTTTGAATGTACCGAAACCTCTTAATTACAGTCTCACAATTTCCATATTTTCGATTTATATTGCAACAAAATTTGCAATGGAGCTCCCATAAATTTTTTTTTTATTTCAATTTATATTCTTCAGTTTTCAGATTTCAATGTACGTTTTACTGAAAACAGATATCATGAAACTACGAAAAAATCTCTTAAAATATAAAAATTGAATATATAAAGTCCATACAGTCGTTACATAATGAATTAATGGCATCAGTTAGTATTAGCCATTACATAAAATTTATGAAAACCTCCTTTAGTAAAAATTATTTTAAAGAAATATTAAAATACTTTTATGATTTCTTCGATATATTTGATTTTTTTATTATATTTACGTCGTATTTTCTTAAGGCGTTCCTAATCATTTATTGGCAGATTGACTGTATATCAAAAAAATAAAATTTTTAATAGAAATTAACGTTAGGTCGTTAGAAAAATAATTGTGGTTTATGATCTTCAAATTCATATACATTTACAGCTTTTTTGATTTTCGTACCTTTTTTAAGTGGTTCAGAACTGTTGGATGACTAACGCCTAACTTCTGTTCCCAGCAGGAAATTTTTGGAACCACCATTGCACCATATATTATTTAACAGTATCCACACCAAAAGCATCGTTTAGTTTACGAGTAGTTTCTACCGCTTTACCGCCCGTTTTGAACTCATACAAAAAAAAGGTTCTTATTTATTTATTTTCTATCTTTAATTCAATACTCCAATTTGAACCAAAATTAATAATAAAACCAAAGTCAAATTTATTTAAATACAAACCGAAAATGCAATTTAAAATGATACTAACATAAACAAGATAAAGTGACACTTTCATTAAAAAAATTAAGGCTAGAATTCTGAAAATAAAAAAATCAGTTATTTTCTTAGTAACCTAATACTTTATTCCAATGATTATAATTGTGTGTTTTTTATATATGTGATTCTGTTAATAAATTATCTTCATTTTGATTTCCTTTTTCATTTGCAATTATCTGAGTGTCTGTTCTCCAGTGCTAGATCCGGCACGTGTATCATCTTCAGATAGATATTAGAAAGTAATCGTCTATCCTAAGATGGAAAACCACACATTCCAAAACTCAAACATATCTAACGTGTACAACAAACACTCAGATGATCCAAAACGACAAAGAATATTTCTTATAAAATTTGAAAAGTAATTTTAATTAATATAATTATAATACAAAACATCAGACATACAAATTGATTTAAATAGGTATTTATTTTTTAAGCGACAAACAAATCAGCTCAGGTTATTTTATATTAGCTGTTTCAGAAATACTGAAAAAACATTAATACAAAATTTTATATTTATCATAAAACAAAATAGCGAGCAAACCATTTTTTTAAAGGACGTTCTAATTTATTTAAAAGTAAACTAATTATAAAATTTGCGCCCGTAATGTACATAATAAGACTAAAAATAATTTCCAAGATTATTGTACAAATATGAAATTGTATTATCAGATTCGTACATTAATCTTTTGAAATAAAGGCTTAACTAAGATTAGTTTTCTAATAATAATTCCTACTGTTGTTATTTATTATTAATTATTATAAAAAAAACTGCTAAAAATAATACAGCGTCAATAAAAATACGAAATGAATTTTTCATTGATATTATAGATTATATTTAAAGTTATAATTAACAGTTAATAATTAATGTTATTAAGAAAGTAGATGTGTATTTCTCAAAACATAAACTAATACAGAGTAGTGATTTATTTAAAGATTTATTTCTTACGTGTTTACATATAATAAATCTTTTTAACATGCAAATTTCACGAAAGATATAAACATTATTTCTATTTAGTTTGTCAATTTTGGCAAATTTTCAAAACCATTTCTTGTAAGAAAGTAAAGGCACATTCAGTATTTGTTCCGCTCAAAAACATGCGAATTGTTAATTATTTCATTCATTTAAAATGATGTTAAATAAAAGTGTAAAAAATTGAAGACACTCGTTCGTTTTCTTACTGAATGATGTCATCTGAATCTTAGACTCGAATTCAAATATATTAGCGAACAACCTGTTATACCAGCCATTGGGCTGTACTTTTCTATTGAAGGCGTTACATTTTATTTTATATTAAGACAGCATTTTGGGTTTTTTAATACACACATACAAATATATATATATATATATATATATATATATATATATATATATATACATATATATGTATATATATATAAATATACATATATATATATATATAAATATATATATATATATATATATATATATATATATATATAAATATATATAGATTTATATATATATATAAAAATATATATATATATATATATATATATATATATATATATATATATATAAATATATAAATATATATATATATATATATAAATATATATATATATATATATATATATATATATATATATATATATATATATATACATATATATGTATATATGCACGAGGGTCGTTTGATAAGTATGGTAAAAAAGCAAGTTAAAGACAATTTTTTCGAAAAATCGATTTTATTTCCCAACATAGTCTCCATTGAGGGCTATACAGTTGGTCCAGCGAGTCTACAAAATAGGCATTGATGCCGACGACGATAGCATCCTCATTCGACGAGAATTTCTTTCCACCGAGACAACGTTTTAAGTTTGGGAAGAAAAAGAAGTCCCACGGAGCCAAGTCCGAACAATAGGATGAATGAGGAATCAATTCGAAGCCTCATTCGCTCAATTTTACCATTCCGATGGGCGATTTATAGGACGGTGTATTGTTGTGGTGAAAGACCACTTTCTTATGCGTCAATCTTGGCCGTTTTTTCAGCTCTTCTTTCAAACGGTCCATTAATGTTTCATAATAGGCTCCTGTTATCGTTTTCCCTTCGTTAAGTAGTCGATCAGGATGATTCCTTGGGAATCCTAAAAAACAGTGACCATCACTTTCCCAGTCGACAAAAAGTTCTTCGTCTTATTTGATGTACTTTCGCCAGTTGTTATCCACTGCTTTGACTGCTGCTTCGACTCAGGTGTGTAATGGTAGATCCATGTTTCATCCACGGTGACGAATCGGCGCAAAAAGACCTGCTCGTTTATTTCCATTTTGCGGCAACTGTTACAGTGCTCGTTTCAAACATCTGTAGAACGTGAACAACGCGTCGCTTTTGGTTGAAATCTCACCTATGCTAATTTGAAAAGTGACATTTCATAGCCGTGACGTTACCAAATTAATGATGGCGCCATATCATAAAAATTTACCAAACTTACAGGCGACCCACGTATTAGGTCTGCAAATTAAATCTGTACCTTTTTTATAGAAAATGAATATATGGAAGAATGGAAAACATTTCAATCCTCAAATTATCTTCCATTATTTTGTAATACCTTTGCTCTGTCTGTTGGGTAACTGACGAAACTTTTCTAGAAAAAACGATAACTGCTTTGAGTCAATCAAGTATTAATGTATTTCAAGATCTTCTTCACTGTTTTATCATTTTTTGTATGTTTTATGCATCACAACACTTTCCCCCAAAGCTAAAAAAACATTCCTGCAACTTCAGGAACATTTTTTTCAACTGAATTGCGAAACTTATGCAATTCCTGATATGCTGCTTTTCGGGTGCCATCGTGTTCACTACTGTTTTGTGAAGTTATGTCAACTACTTTGCCAAGATATATAGTGTTTTTAAATGTTAAACTTGACACTTCAAAATCTTAAAACGACGAGAAAATATTTTAATTTAAAGCAGAGTTATTGTTGTTTCAATTTAAAGGCACCGAATTATTTTTTTTCATCTAATATATATATATATATATATATATATATACACACACACACACACACACATACTTACATACACAGTGAAATCTCTATATAACAGATTTATTTGTAACTAACTGTTCTATTTAACGAAAATATTTGCTAACTACATTATCTATTAACTCTTTACAATGATTTTTTTCTATAACGTGCAGATTTATTCTCCAATATCAGTTACAGAGACATTTCACTTTAATAAATATATATATATATATATATATATATATATATATATATATATATAAATATAAGTATTTAGAATTTAAAACATTCTATAAGTTAAAATAAACGATATTTTAAAAAAGTATTTTTTCAACGAATTGTTATGAGGCTTCTGAAAATTAAAAAAAGAAAACCTAATTAAAGAATGCTTAATATAAGTGCTCTGTAATTTTCAGTTTATAAAAATGGTACTTCTTATATTTTAAATAATAGGGGGCATCTATCTATCTATCTATCTATATATATATATATATATATATATATATATATATATATATATATATATATATGTAATTCATTTTTTTGTTGCAAAAAAACATTTAAATCTTATATATTATGATGTACTTTATATTCGTCTATAAGAAAAAAATCTAAATTTACTTTCACAATTTTTTATCGCACAGGCCACAAACAAATATTCTGATCAAAAATATTCAAAAAGTCATATTCAAAGATCATCAAGGTATAGAAAAAAATGATTTTCCTTTATTATAGAGTTCTGAGGATGACAGAATTCACTATAGAAATGCGTATAAGCAATAAAGAATAACGATTTACTGAATATTTATGACGACAATAATATTCGTGATATCAGGATTCAAAAAGAATTTATTTGTGAAAGTGATTTCATCCATCGTGTCAGTGTACTCTATCCAAATTTACTATCAAACGTTTTTTATTATCTTTTTCTAATTTAAAAATTCTATAATAATCATTGGACATTTATATACATTTAGAAATATGTATAAAATTAATTATTTTCATCTATAAAAAAATTAATATGTTTAGTGAAATCTTTATACCATAACTTTTTTCTATCACGTTAATTTATTCGTAGTAAAAAGAATTTGTTATAAAGAGATAACTGAAGCTACTATTTTTCGTTAAATAGAGATTTTCTTTATATAGAAGTTCATTATATAAAAGTTTTACTGTATGTGTGTTATTCAATATAAATATTTTTGTAAAATCTGACAGTTTTTCTATCTTTCTAAATTGTATTTTTTCTTGTGTAAAAACATTTTTACTGATGTCCCAAAAAATAAAATATTTAATAAGGAAGATCATCTTAATTAATGGATATTATTTTATATTATGATTCCATATTTTTATCACACGTGAAAAATAATGAAGCTTGCACATATCAAAGGAAGTCCATGCAAGACAGATATATACTGTATAAAAAATTCGTTCCGGTAATATATGACTAGAACAATACATAATGAAGTGGTTCTATTTAACAGTAATGAAACGGAATGTGCCCGTACTTGTGTAATGTAAGGGTGCAGCCAACTGTTTTTATACGAGATGATTGCATACCTACGTAAGAAGAAGTAGCCTTGCGTTCCAATGCACTTTCATATTACAACGCTGCGAGACGTCGTTGCGTCACAATGGTGATAATAATAATAATTTATATGCCTACAATTGTTGGATATAATTTTCCAGGCTGTGCATTAATAGTGCCGCTCCACAATATGTAACTAGAAGATAGATCATGTCAAACCTCTTGTTGTTTTGCTGCCACGGAATAATATAAATAACAAATAATATGATACAATTATATTCTTTCCAGTACATTCAACACACGAACGTGCTATATATATATATATATATATATATATATATATATATATATATATATATATATATATATATATATGTATATATATATATATATATATGAATATATATATATATATATATATATATATATATATATATATATATATATATATATATATGTATATATATACATATATATATATATATATATATATATATATATATATATATATATATATATATATATATATATATATATATATATACATATATATATATATATATATATATATATATATATTTATTCATATATATATTCATATATATATATATATATATATATATATATATATATATACAGATAGAAAGAGAAAGAAAGATATTTTAATTTATGATTGAATGATAAGAACACCACATAGTTAAAGACTAGAAGTATTTCTTTTCATATTGAAAAAATAGGCGACTAAGTAGACTGTATGAAGTTTTATCAAGATATGTAGTAATTTTTTTAATCTTTACACGTTGTGCTCAGTAGTTCTTGCGAGAAGAAAATTATATCTCACTTAACTTGCACTAACATGTCCTAGGAGAATATATTTTTCTTAACTATTGACAAGATTCCGATAACGAATACAGAATATAATTCAACTATTTAATTGCTTGGTAAACTCACCTTACTTGCTTTACGCTAATGCATTTCTAAACTCACAGTATATAAACGCAATTCAATTATAATTAGAAAACATGAATTGTATGTTTCTGATAAATGCACTTGAGTTAAAATTCAGTTTTATTACATATGTCATGTTTTATTATATTATAAATAGTTTTGTTTTTCTAATTTGCTGTAGAAGTAAACATAATATCTGGAATTTACATCTGTTTTATCGAAATAGTTCAATTTTTGTTTATTTTGAATATAACTATTGTTCTAGATTCAAAATATTTTTTTAAAAAAAAAAACAATGAAAATTAAAATTTAAAATAAGACATGTTACTGCTTTAAACATTTGATAGTTTGATTCTTTTCAAATATTTTTAACGTTACTTATTTTCGTCTTAAAAAAAATTATGTATATATATATATATATATATATATACACAGAGAAAAAGAGAGAGATTCAACTTAGACTTCCATACGAAAGT
>CM068315.1:7501795-7666795 GCA_034766995.1 Acanthacorydalis orientalis
TTCAGTTGTTAAGTTATTAACATTAGGTCGGTAGAAAAATAATTACGTTATTGTGTTATGACCTTTAAATTCAATTTTTTTATTCCTAGCTTTTTTAAGTGGTCTAGAACTATTGGATGACTAACGCTTAACGTTTGTGCAGGCCCTCGAATTGTGCGTGATTCTGATTCAACTAACGGCTTCGGTTACTCGTTATTAATTAAAGAAGGAGGCCCGTGACCTTCTTCATCTTCATGGCTCTTGTCCTCAGCACGAAAATTTTGGAATCACCATTAACATAGTACCATAGTACGTTCCTCAACAATACCCACACCAATAGCATCGTTGTATTTACGAGCAGTTTCTGCTGCTTTATCATTCGTTTTGAACCTATACAATAATGCTCGTATTTGCTTCTTTTCCTTCTTTAATTCAATAGCCCAATTAGAAGCAAAATTAATAACAAAACCAAAGTCAATGTTACCAAATATAGTCCGAAAAATACACTTTACAATGATAACACGATGAAATGACACTTTCATTAAAAAAAGATAATAATTAGAATTCAAAAAAAAAAAACGCAATTATTTTTCTACCGACCTAATAGTTGAGTAAAATTTTTAAACATATTTTCTACTTTAGTTAGAACTTTATCATTGAAATTCACATTTTAAATTTTTACAGTTATTCTAATGAAAGTAATGACTTTTAAGATCTTTATTGATATTCTTAGAATAGTTAAAAGTTTCTTTTATTGAGATTACTGCATCGGACAATGTTTTGACACGCTCCTCATTGAAATATTTTTTTAGGTTAGTCTTTGGAAATATTGTTTTTAGATACTAAGTTAATTAATTTACTTTGTATTTGTAATATAAAATCTTTAATTTCCTTTTTTCATTTTATGACTGTAATATGTGAATTGAGGACTGTTATAGGAAAGAATGATACATCTATAATTTATAAAGGCTTGATGACTCAAAATACATTTCTGGCACTATGTCTAAATTCACTTTTATAAATGAATCATTTTTCATCCCACCAGACTTTTCTATACCTAGTGCTGGATGATGATATCGCCATCGAAATGCATAAAAATTATCAATAATGATTTGTTGAATATTTTTGAACAGAAACTTTTATGTGGATTGTAGGATCGCCTGTAGAAATCTAGACGATTTTCAGAAAATTTTCAGCACCTTACTTTAGATTAAATACTTATCTAATTAATGGTTTCGTCCTTTTTTTATAAAAGATAATGAACTATATTCTTTAATAATCAATTATAAATTGAAACGAATTTATATGAATGAAAATTAAACCCGAGTATACACGAATTTTTATTTATATTAAATCCTTAAATTAAATTTGATCGATAATCGTACAAAGTCCGATTTTTATTTTATTTTATAATGCGGTTTACGAGTAAATTATCTGTCTTTAATTTAAAGAATCGAATTTATTGATGTTGATTTTTATTTACATTCTGTATAAAACCTGTTTTTATTTTTTCATTGCTTTATTTTTCTGGCAGTGTTTAAAAATAATCAGAATTTTTGCATTTAAATGATTCACAATGTCTTTAGAATTTCACAAAATCTCATTTCATAGTTGTTACCTTATATAGAGTTCATTTTATAATTCGAGTCTCCTCTTTATCAAATTAATTCAATTAGATGATTCAGTTTTAAAATCAACGTCATTTTAATCATCAGTTGCAGTAGCTTTATAAAATCTGTAGTGATACCTGTGTAGTTTTTTTTTGAATGAATCGTTAATTAAAAATTATATATATATATATATATATATATATATATATATGTATATATATATATATGTATATATATATATATGTATATATATATTTTTATTTATTTATATATATGTATATATATATATGTATATATATATACATATATATATATATATATAGTGTGTATGTGTGTAAATACGTATATTATATTAGAAGAATTCATTATTAAATCTTAATTGCAAGTCTCATAAAGTGTACTGACTGAAATAATAAAATAATTTAAATAGAATAACATATAGTTACACTTGAACTGGTTGAGTTAATGTTTCTGTTTTATATTATTCTTAATAACAATAAATAAAATAAAAATCAACTATTTTATGATTTATATATATATATATATATATATATATATATATATATATATATATATATATATATATATATATATATGGATAGCTGTATATACAAGTTCTCGTTTGAAATATATTTCCGTTTTGTAACGTTTCATTTAAACAAATACACGATTCATTTCACTCATGTCTTAATATGAATTTGTTGACCTCTGAGTCTAACGAATTCGACACGCCCATAACGTATCATCAGTCGTCTGAAATAAAAAAAAAATATATGAACAAACTATATATAATGTATGTATGTATTTCTGTTTTTATGACCGATTTGATATTCGTCACCATACGGTATTTAAATCAACATTTCGATTCGTGATAATAAAGAAAACGAAATGGAAAAGAGTCGTCAATAAATCGTACGGCCAACATTCAATCAACATCTTGCTTAGATGATTTTAATGTTCTCGTAATCGATAATTTGCATTGGTATGCCATCGTTCCGTGGTCACAGAACGACGAATAAGCAATCATACGCAACACAACCATTATATGATAATTTTTCGAGAGCTACATTTCTCGACGTACAAATTTGCAAATAGTGTGTGTATGTGTGTGTGTGTATTTTTTTATGTTCGTACGTGGGCAGACTGAACAATATATCACCACATCGAGCACAATCGGTCGAGTATTGGCGGCGCTAATAGCCTTCGCGTCAGTTCCACCTTATATAAGAATACAGATTAACACCTCTCGACTCGCATTGTAGTCTTTTAAATATTCGAACCTGTTTGATAGTTACAAATTGTCGTCATATGTTCCATAAACATTCTGTGTGCTGATATTGTTCTCGTGCATATCGTTCTTTCCATATGTTTGAAATCGAATTAGATCTCTACAAGTTTAGTTCATAGATTTAAAAATAGTTTATTACCACATTACCACGTAGTAGACATTCGAAAATTTACAATTTTCATAATGAGAGTCAACAACAACATATTTACATTTAGATAAATCACAGTCGCATTACATATTTAAATATTTTTACAAGCTTTTTTACATTTTTACTTACAATCATTTATGCATATTATATGCTTGTATACATTTATATATTAATACATATACATACATATATATATATATATATATATATATATATATATATATATATATATATAAACTGAATAACATCCACACAAGTAAATCAAACATAACAAACACAAATCTGTGTGGAATATTTTTTTGAATTTTAAAATATTTTTGAATTAACCCAGTGGTTTCAAACTCATACATGAACACGGGCCACTAAATTTAGTTTGAGTCTGCGGGCCGCAGACAAAAAGTCACCAAAAAAAATGTAGCGAGCGAAAAAATGTCTTTTATTTGTATTCGAAAATAACTCATTTAAATTTTATGTTTTTTATTTAACCCTTAATGGTCGAAAGACCCCGGAGACATCACACTTATGCCATAGAAAACTAAAGGCCCTAATACAGGGATAAGTAAAGAATTTAGTTTTCATTTATGTACTTATCATTGCTGTAGTTTTTTTTATCAAATATTGCAACTTATAACATTAGATAGTTAGTTGATCATGCACTGACAAGAAATATTTACAGTTATATAACGTTTTAAGACGTGAATATTATAGCATTTGCACAACAGTTTCATCGTAATGATATTCAGTGTAGTTTTGTTATTTAGAAGGTTACAACATGTAAATATTATATATTTGTGATTTCCAAAATATGTTCCGATAGAAAGAGTAAAGGCAGGTGTAAACTAACATCCACATATTGTTCAACATGTCCAGCGAATCCATCGTTACACATTGGCGACTGATTTGAAAAATATCATACTCTGAAAAATTATAAAAATTAATTTTATTTATAAAATTACAAATCAACTAAATATCTTGAATTTATATCTAAATAAGCCAGTTTAAATGTGTTATTTAAGTTTTCATTCTTATAAACGTTTTATATGCTTTCATCTAATTTTCTGTCGTCTTATGGGCGAGTAATAAAAAAGCTCTCGATCGTTAAGGGTTAATAAATTTATAAAAATTAAAATATATACATAAATTTGAGATATTGTCAGATATTACAATAAAATTTTAAATTAGAGAAATTAAAAAAAATATGTTTACTAGAAACTTGGCATTTTTTGGCAAGGTGTAATTTTTTTGTGATAATAATATTTTTACTATTGATTTTAAATGTTCATTTGTCAAATTCAACCTGTATCAAGTCTTATTAGCCTTTAAACGAAAAAATAATTATTCACATAGGTATGTACTATACCAAACATTGGGAAGATTCTTTCTGTAAACATACGCATTTCAATAAAATGTTTTGGCAAATACAAATAAAAATATAGAATACAAACTTCATAATACTTTTCTTTTAGCATCGTGTTGTAATGAATTGCAATCATTTTCATTTGGATGTTACTTTTTATTTCTTCAGTGTTAAGGGAAAACGGAGCACTAAATAGTAAAAATAATTTTCACATCCCTTTAATCCTTCAAGTTTGTTTTCAAATTCAAATAATAATTCTTTAATATTTGAAGCATATTTGCTAAAATCATAATCGTAATATAAATCTTGATAATTTTTGCAAGTGGCAAAATGAACTAAATCGGAATTGACCATAAAACGGTGTTCCCTACAATATACTTCTATAATTTTCAATGTTTAAAAAATGTATTTTATATTTTTTTTAAATTCCATTTTATTATTTTAATAAAATCAACCTCAAGCTTTGAACCTCAGGATACATTCTAGAGCCCTGTGGGCCGCATTTTTGACACCACTGATTTAGTCAGTGATAAATAGTTATAAATACTTCTGTTTAATGTTATATATTTAGTAAAGAGCTCTTCACACACACCAAAAACTTTTTTCTGGTCAAAATATTCAATAATTATTGTTGATTGTAGTAATAAGTTGTATAGATTGCAACAACGATGATATTGCGTTTATAGCGCCAAAATAAAAAAAATCAGTGTACAATAGACATTATCAAAATGATTAATAATTAATTATTAAATATTTTGATCAGATTATTGATTTTTTTATAGTATGTAGAGTGAAATTAAATTGTAAAATGATTTTATTCGCAATATCAAAAAGTATAATTGTAATATCTCAATGTTTCAATGTTTTAAATTAAATTATTGAAACTAAAGAAAATGATAATTTTAGATTACATTCTATTTGTAGATATCTTTCTATTAATAAAAATCAGCCCTATTGTCGCCAAACAATTTTTATTCGAGTTCTGATTTGCTGACTGTGATCGTGTGGTATCTGTTCTGATTGGCTAATATCAGTCACACCATCAGTGTTCTGTTTCACAGTGCATAACGCAAGAGGGTATACAATTTCAGTGTAAAACTGATAAGAAATTTAGTCAAAATATTGTATTCACTGGAACTTTAAAGTAAAAAAATGGTTACATCTTTTAATATTGTATTTGTTATGTTAATTTTTCTAATAAAAAAAATAACTCTTGCCACTTGACTGTCCCCTCTGAGAGGAAGTCGTAAATATAACGAATTAAAATATTATTTTTTTATAAAACATGAATTAATAAATGTATTTTTAAAGTTTCATTTGAATAAAAAAATTATTTACAATGCTGTATCATTTTATTTGAAGTTATTCATTACTTGCTATTTTGTTAAATATTTTCGAATTACTGGTAGGTGAGGCGACAAAATGTACGAGTGCAAAGGGTTAAGATTTACATTTTACGCGTATTATTTGTATGTATGATTTATTAATTTTTGTTATTTGTTGTGGGGGGTCGAGCGTTAGCGAGCGGAGTACGCACCCCCCCACCGGACGTGTTGCCGAACATAACGAGCAGGAGGCGGGCCGCTTAGTTCTTTTTTAAAAAAATTGAAATATAATAAATTAAATACACTTATAAATGTTCAAATTGGTATTCTATAAAAAACTGTTAGAGTTGAGTGAATAATATGACTAGTTGTTTATTGAAATGCCATGAATTTAAATCTAAGAACACCAAATATCATTTTTTAAGAGTAGTTGATGGTTGTATTCTACTTAAGTGTGTGCTTAATTCAAACATATATATATATATATATATATATATACTATTGCAAAACACTTTATCTAATGCATATTGAGCTTGTCTTTAAAAAATTAAAAAGAAAAAAATGATCTTAAATGGTTCCTTTTCATTAGGTTAAAAAAATCCATTTTATTATACACAAACACACAATATATATATATATATATATATATATAACATTTTAAAGACAGTAATTATTTGTAATGCAAATGAAAGCATATTTTCGATAATAAATGCAAATAATCTGACAAAATTTGATTTATCCATTACGAAGATATATTTTAAAATCTATTTCAATACAGCATTAACTGAAATCATAGAATCAAAATAGTAACAATAAAAAATAAGTATCGGCAGCTATATACAAGAATAAAAATAAAATTTCACATTGTGACATCACCGCCTATGGGTTTTTAGTCGTTGGCCTCATCCCATGATTGCGGGTTCTTTGACCACAGAGACGCGTTGCGGTCATCTCACGTCGCAGCCAGCTAGTTTACCCACTCTAATCGTCCCAATCCCCCTCTTCTTTGTCCGTTCGTCCCCTTCGTCATTTAGTCGCTTCACACTATCATTTACCAGCACCCCTCTCAACTTGTCGATCCACAATCCAACATACATCGTCGATGTCGAGGACGCGTTGTTGTCGTCCCAAGAAACCACGTAAGCTGCTAGTTCACAAACTTCCGTTAACACATCAACACACACACACACACACACATCTATTTACTCGTTTCCGGTCGATGACAACGCGTATAGAAACATTGCGTAAAGTTTGTCGTGTCCAATGTTTGGATAAGTATGTCATTTTTATGCTACATCAAGCATTTAAACTATTGATGACATGAAGTATACTTCGTGCATTTTTTTTTCAAATATGATAATAATGGAATTTGTCTCCTTTATGGAAATGTTTTTTTTTTATAATACTACGTCATTGTCCTCCGAATATTAATTAAGATTTATAGCAACATCTCAGAACAAGTGTATCGAGTTTTTATTTTTATATCTTTGTTGACAAAAGCATACAGTATTCTTTTTTTGAACAATTCGAGTTTAAAATGTATTTTTGAGGAATTTTAATAAAAATATGTATAATACGAGATATTCAGATTGTTCTTAGACAAAGATTTTATTATCAATATAGATTGATGATAAAATATTACACTTTTTCATACAGTAATTATATACAAAAAATATCAATGGCTTCAAGTGAGAGGTTGTAGCCTAGTATTAACTTAAAATATATTAATTGACAAATAAATTGAAAATTAATGAATAAATTCAATAGTGGTGTAATTCAGACGCAGCTAATCCATTATGGAGAGTTTACCACCGTCGAGGCAGGAGTAATAAGGTGTTACAGCTCAATGTTGACGATCTCATTTTTTTATAAATTTAATCATGAGCGACGAAGCTTATTTTGACAAATAACAAATTAAACAAGCAAAATAATAGTTTTGGTGGATCAAAACACTTGAGGCAGATCTATAAACGACCTCTTCACTTTTGTAGAGTGACTGTTTGGTGTGCAATTTGGGCTGGTAATATCATTAGACCTTCCTATTTTTGGTGAGCGATATTGTGCGATGCTGTAAAACTTCTTTGCTGTTGAAATTAATGAACAAGGACTACAGCACATGTGGTTATAACAGGACTGTGCCATATCGCACACAGGTCGCATTACGATGCACTTTCTGGCCGAATAATTTCAAAATTTGGTCATTTCGATTGGCCACCTCGTTCACCTAATTTGAATACGCCAACTTTTTTTCTTCAGGGTTACCAAAGGAAAGTATCTACACCAACAATCCAGTAATTATTCAACAGTTTAAGGTCAATATTCAAAAAGAAATCTCTCAAATAACATCAGAAATATGCAGATTATTTATAAAAAATGTAAAAGCTGTAACATCTTATTATTCCATTCTCGACAGCGTTATATTCTCCATAATGAATTACCTGCATCCGAATTACACTACTGTTAAATTACAACTGATACAACAAACAAAAATGGTGGCAATACAAAATCGACCAAGTTTGTATTCGATTGGATATTTATTTGCACATCTACAAATTTTCTTTATTCGATCTCACTATATAAGAAATTGTCTAGAGCATTCAGTTTCTTTTAAAATGGAACTGATTCATGTAGAAACATATTTTAAGACCTTAAATTTTAAAAATATAGAAAAAAAAACATTTTTGTGATCTGACCAATCATTGCGTCTCCGTAACTATAAATTTTTCTATTTAAATAATGGAGTATAATTGTAATAGTAAATATCAACTATTTCACAAAAAAATATATATAAAAAATCATAGCAATAAAAAAACTTTGATGTAAAATCTATTCTTTTTTTATAAATAATGACAATACATTTTTTGCATTGGTAGTTAAAATTCATTCATTTTTGTATAAATTTAATACTTAATATATTTTTATTTAATTAATGTGAATTAAATAATTTTCTGGCTCTTTTTGTGAGCACTAATTTAATACTTCTTGATCATAACTAAGTAATCTTTAGATAAGTATATGTTTTCATAAAAATTTTTTTCTTACGTGTCGTTTTAAAAAAAAATCAATAATATTTTCTATAAAAATAATACTACAATTAAAAATGTATACATTGAAAATGATTAAAGTAAGGAAGCATTTTAATATTTTAAAAGGTAAAGTTAGTATTTCCATACACACACACACACACACACATATGTATATATATATATATATATATATACATACGTGTATATATATGTATATATATATATATATATATATATATATATATATATATATATATATATATATATATATATATGTAGTACGTGTTTCTTGAACGCATATTTTTGGTTGTGTGGGTATGTATGATCAATTATTTGAAGTATGTAATAAAAATTCATGCTTCAAGATATTTCAATAAATATTTCATACACAAATACTAACAAAATAAGGCTCGAAGGCAACACATCGGTTGATTAATCAATCAATTACGTTTTTTTTTACCGTAATAACAGCATCTAATCATCGATGAAAAATAAATATCTTTATATCGTTTGATAATATCACAAACATCAACTTTTTTTAAAAAATTATCTATCGATTTATTCATCATATAAATTCAGTGTATGAATATAAAGTAAATGTGAGAAAGTATCAAGATAGATCTTATGATACAAGTTCACATACTTTGATGGATTATCAGGAAAAGAATGTGAACTTCGTGAAGGTAACTCAGCCCTGAAACACGTGTGATTCGCAAACGATGTTGAATTGGTATTTAAGTATCTAAAATTGAAGCTTAATTGAATTGAAAATTGAATAAAAGAATAAATAGTAATGTTTGAAAACATATTTTTAAAAAGGTAGTGATATATGTGGGAAATATACTCTCATTGAAAGAAATTATAAAATCCATTCATAAAAAGTAGATATTTTTTAACAGTCATAAATAATTTTAAATTTCTATGAAAGCTTATGTCATATCTGCACATGATTGCTTGAATGTATTTGTGTGTTTTTTTCAATAGTACCACTTAATGGTATTTTAATTAAACAGAGATGTATTAATGTGCATTATTGATTATTATTTTCCTTTCGATTTGACTTAAATATATATCTTTTCTTAACAAGAATAATATTTATTCATTAATCATATTGAAACCAAAAAAAAATGTTAAGATTCTATTTATTGTACTTATTTTATATGATAATTATTCTGTATATAAGTGTTAGAATATATTTGTAATTTTATATTTTTTTTAAAAAAAAAGATAAATTTCAACAATTAAATATTACAATGTATCTCTCTCAAAGAATTTTATATAAATTATAAAATATATATATTTATATTATATTACAAATATATAAAATTATAAAATATACACATATTTATATTGTAATATAAATACATATATTTATAAAACTATAAACATTTTTAATATCTGAATTTTTTTCTTACTATGATGTGATTTAAAATTATCGTTTATCCATTGTATTTATTTATTTTTTACATCAAAAAAGAAAAATATTTATTTTGTACAAAGAAAAATTTATATTTTAATTTTTCTTCTAACTAACTATTTTCCTAATACAATTTATATTCTTTTTTCAATTTCAAATATTTCTGTATTAAAATATTTGATCAAAAAAGTGAAAATATATACAAAATTTATATTATAATTGATCATTTTGATTGTCGCTTATGCGCATTTCGATAGCAATACCATCATCCTGAGAGCACCACAAAAAATATGACATTTTTTATATGCATGTAATACATTTTTAGTCAGAAGTTTCTGATGTTATACATAAAAACGAATGATACTTTTTTTGTTTAATTTAATTTATGTTAATTTTTTTTAATTAGGTTATTTAATTTTAATTGCAATTTTCTTTCTAGTATACTGATTTTTATAAAAAATGTAGTATACCATCAATATTTTTCCATTTTATAAAATCAGTTTCTGGAATCTCTTTTAGAAAATTTGTTATTTTTATTTACTTGTTTATGTATCATAATAATATCTTAGAAAACATTTTTTTCTGTTTTGTGTGATTAAAACTGAGGAAGTGTTCAAAAATACCTCAAAAGTAGAACCAAAGCTTGTGACTCCTCGTTGAAAAATCATAATTATATCTGTGATTTTCGCTAAGTTGAGAATTTTTTCTTACCCTGTTAATAAAGTCACTTTTTATTTTCATTCAGAAGAACTCTAGATTGTTCAAGAAAGCACTCTCTCAGTGATTGTTCTAAAAATATTTGAGCAATCAAATACATTTAAACAGAAAATTCATATTTTAAGTTTATTTCCAACTAATTATTCTTAGTATTAGGTTGGTAGAAAAATAATAGCGGTTTATGCACCCATTTATCAAGCTTTTTTGATTTTCCTAGCTGTTTCAAATGGTCCAGAATTATTGGATGACAACGCCTAACTTTTGTGCATGTTCTTGAATTGTTATGTGTGGTTCTAATTCAGCTAACACTTTCAGCTGGTCGTTATGAACTGAAGGACACCCGCAACCTTCTCCATCTTCAAAGCTGTCGTCCCCAGCACGAAATTTTTAAAACCACCATTGCATTGTACGTTCCTCAAAAGTACCCACAGCAAAAGCATCGTTTAATTTACGAACAGTTTCTGCTGCTTTGTGACCCATTTTGAACTCATACAAACTTTTCTCTTATTTGCTTCTTTTCCATCTTTAATACAATAGTCTTATTTGAATCAAAATTAATAATAGAATCAAAGTCGATATTACCAAAATACGGACCAAAAAAACACACTCTTACAATGATATTAAGATGAACACGATGAAATGAGACTCGCATTGAAGAAAATTAAGATTAGAGTCAAACAAAAACCCCAATTATTTTCCTACCAAACTAATAATAAAAATATTTCTTTAGTATTTTTTTAAGAAAAATAACAGATTAATTTCTAAATGACTGATTTACAATTAAGTATTAATTTGATTCCTTTGCATTAAAATATGAATAACACAAAAATATTATAATAAAATTAGTACTTTTTTACAAAAATTATAAAAATTGTAAATGATTAATCAGAAAATTGCTATCTTTCCTTAGCAAAACCCAATAGGTATCAATTATTATCCAATAAGCGCAATTATCACATTATCCTGCATAAAAGATATGTATTTAAATGTAATTCTATATTGCTGTTTATATGATAATTTGAAAACCATATGGTGTGGCGTGTCATGATCCATTTGCGGTTTTATACTTCAACACTGCTGAAATGTTATTGTACACATTTCCTGAAATATTTAACCGCAATGGAAATTTGTGTAATCGAATATGAAATTTATTCCAGGTATGTTGTTAGCTTTCGAAATGCACTTATTCATTTTTTTTTAGTTCAATAAATTCTTATCTACTCTTGAATAAAGTATTTACATAATATAGTATTTTGTATAAACTTATGATTAAATTGATATAAATAATAAAATTTCCCCAATTGCAAAAACGGGTTTTAACGTATTATCTCTTTTTTTATATAATTTATTTATATTTTTTTAACTTTATACAAAAAAACAGCAGTATGTTTTTCCATACCTTATATTTTTTCCGTTGCAATTTATTTTTAGGATATCATTTTATGATAATCTTAATATTGTGTTCTTATTTAAAATAAAACTTTGGAAATAGATTAGTAACGGGATAAATGTTAAAAAGTACTAGAAAACAATCTAATATATTATTGAGTATTAATAATCCATCTTTTTTTATGAAAAATCTTTCAAATTTGCATATTTCTAGCTTCTATCTATCAAAAGGTTTTGAATTTTGTTAAATTTAACCTTGTAACCAAATTAATACATAGTTTAGTATTACTGTAGTTACAGTTATTGTATATATATTAAAATAATCCTCTGTATCAACGATTTAATTTAAAACTAAACTATCAATTATTGGAAAAAAATCGCTTTAGTTTTCTGTTGAAGACAGATACAGAAGAAAAGAATGATTTCAGATTGAAAGACTAAATTTTATTCCAACTTATTATAACCTTATTAAAATTAAAATATTTACTAGCATTTATTTTTTTTAAATCTTAGCTTTATTTTGTATAACGTTGCTATAAAAATAACTGCGGTTATTATTTTCTGAATTCTAACTTTAATTTTTTTCAATGAAAGTATCATTTCATCGTGTTTATAATATTATCATTTTAAAGTGCATTTTTTGATCTGTATTTTGGTAACATCGGCTTTAGTTTGATTATTAAAACAGCTAGGAAAATCAATAAAGCTTAAAATGTATTTGAATTGGAAGGTCATAAACCACAATTATTTTTCTACCAATCTAATAGTTGTGATCATTTTTATTTATCAAAGATGACACGATTCTATTTATCTAAATTTTTCATCTTAATAATCCACTGAATTATTCAAATAATGAATACAATATTTCAAGCTTCATTTTTGTTAAACTAATCAATTTCATTTCTTTTAATATTCAATTACGGCTGTCGAACTTATTTTATTTATTTAATTCAAAACAAGAACCTTTTTAAATGTGTTGTATGTTTTGTGTTTAACAAATATTATTTGGAGTTCCTACGTTATTACGGTATTCCTATAAGTTTCGTTTAGTATAGTGCTTCGGTTAATTTACTCCTTCGCTTGATTTTAAATCACAGCAGTCAATCATGTTTGTTATAAACGTTAATATCATATAATTCTACTTATAGTTTTACAATAATTTCATAAACATAAGTGAATTAATCATCCAGATACACGAATCAAATTGTTAAATCGTCCCCATTACAATAGAATGGCTTACAGAAATATTAAGTTATTAAAAAATAAAAATAATTTCTGATACATTTAATTTTATATATAAATAAAATAATTATTGAAATTGTTTATCGTTGATATGAACATAATTCTTTAAAGAACATCTTGTTCATCGGTTGTTTGTTTCTTTTTCAAGGTGTTAGAAGTTATGTTCAAAGTACAAAATCCGTTGAAAAATAAAATTTTCTAATTAATTTTTCTATGATCATAAAATATGGGCAGACCGAAAAAAATAACAATTTCAAGAAAGCTTGCTGAACAGGTATGCGTCTTCCACGCTACTACTGATAATTTATTTTATTTAAAACATTTTTTCTGTTCCTGTGTTCTTCGTTAATAGAAGACTGAGTTCTTCATAATTTATGCTACGAATCATAGTTCTTAATTTACAAATATCTTAGAAATTTTGTTTGGAGACTTGTTACTTCTGAATTATTTCAAATAATTATATAATTTACAGATTTTTGATAAACTGAATTTCGATAAACTTTACATGTTTTTTTAATTTTTTTTTATATTTTAATCATACAGATATATGTATACACACGTGTATATATATATTATAGTTTTTTTTCTAAAGTTCTCTGTAATAAACTACGTACTCGAAACTATTTGTAATATTCTTCAACTTTTATTTATTTCTGCGGTTTTTTTGAATCTTCTGTGAATAAACAGTGTACCATTCGAAGAGTGTGGAAAAATGTGCGTACGTAAAGAATAAAAGAAATTAAAATTTCAATTCACATATACGTATTAAATAGTTATCACTACAGACAATATACCTATAAAGCCGTTTTCAGCACCAACACGTCAAAATGGCCAGTAATAACTACAAATCTGAACATATAACGACTAGAGGTCACTCGAGGTGAAGGTATCTATCTTATAATGCAGACACGCGAAACACCATTAACTGTCACATAAAATGCACAAAATATTCATCACAGAGTTTTCGTTTTGGATGTGACACCTAGATAAAGGCGTCGAATTATAGCTAAATCGTAACATTTCACGTGTACTGTTTATGACCTGAATATATAACCGTCTTCGGATCGATAGGGAATATTTAACAACGGATTTTTACAAGAAAATCATTTTATTTCAACTGAAATATACGTGAAAAGCATTACATGCGTAACTCGTGGCTTCGGAGAACTAGCTCGATTAATTCATAAGATTTGGGAATCCCCGTCTATTTTAATTTGGTTGTTCTTTTTTTA
This sequence comes from Acanthacorydalis orientalis, assembly GCA_034766995.1. Classification (NCBI taxonomy): domain Eukaryota; kingdom Metazoa; phylum Arthropoda; class Insecta; order Megaloptera; family Corydalidae; genus Acanthacorydalis; species Acanthacorydalis orientalis. The sequence goes on from CM068315.1 coordinate 7,516,526, forward strand.
CACATTTTACATGCTTTGAATCTCAAGCTAGATAATAAATGTGTTAAGTATAAATGTTTTTTGACTAAATCATTTTTGTATATTTCATATATATATATATATATGTTATCCTGATAGTTTTAGTTCTTTATGATCATCTGAGTGTTGTCCTTCTCAATTAGTTTTGACACATGAGTACCATCTTTAGGTAGATATTATAATATCTTGAAAATAGCACACGTACTGAAATTAAAAGTATAGAACAGATACTCAGATCATACAAAAGGATAAATACTATCAAGACAATGCATTAAAGGGATTGCAAGTATAAAAAATGTATGTGCATATATATATATATATATATATATATATATATATATATATACGGGAAGTTTGTTTGATAACTATGATAAAAAGGCAAATTAAATACCGTTTCCTGGAAAAAAACAATTTTATTTCTCGACATACTCTCCATTGAGGGCTATACACTTAGTCTAACGAGTCTGCAAAATACTCATTGATGTCGGAAATACTCCACTCTTTAATCCTATCGAAAAGCTTAGAGCTTTATGAATTTTGTTTATGATATTAGTAAAATAACTGTACCATATATTGCAGTATCTAAACCTTTAATGAATTACTGGAAAGTTCTTCTAAACAACGTATTGAGTAGACTATATACATCGGTTGTTTGATAAGTATGGTAAAAAGCAAGTTAAACACCGGTTTTTTGGAATAAGCCGATTTTATTTCTCGACATACTCTCCATTGAGGGCTATACACTTAGTCTAACGAGTCTGCAAAATACACATTGATGTCGAAAATAACATCCTCATTCGACGAGAATTTCTTCCCACCGTGCCAAATTTTTAAATTTGGGAAGAGGACGAAGTCGCACGGGTCCAAATCCGTAGAATAAGGTGGATGAGGAATCAATTCAAAGCTTAATTCCTGGAATTATAACATTGCGACGGTCGATTTGTGGGACAACGTATTGTCCTGGTGAAAGAGCACTTTTTTATGAACCAATCTTGGCCGTTCTTGTTTCAGCTCTTCTTTCAAACGGTCCAATAATGTTGCATAATAGGCTTCTGTTATCGTTTTCCCTTCGTTAAATAGTCGATCAGGATGATTCCTTAGGAATCTAGAAAAAAACAGTGGCCATCATTTTCCCAGTCGACAAAGCTGTTGTTAATGTACTGGGTGGATACATTACTTAGATCACTACAATAATATGATGGTTTATATGTAATTAACAGATAAGTTAAGGTACATTAGTTAGGATGGATACTTTATTTACTGTCTTGTATATAATAAAATACTATACTTTATTTAAGTGCGTGACCGACAGATCATGATAAGAATGTGAGAGTTTATTTACAAATAACTACATTAGTTAGGGTGGATACATAACACTGTTTTCACCTTGTTCAGCGCACTTTCACCAATCGTTGTCCACTGTTTTGACTGCTGTTTCGACTCAGGTATCTACTGGTAGATCCATGTTTCATCCATGGTAACGAATCGATGCGAAAAGGCCTGCTCATTGTTTCCATTTTTGCGGCAACTGCTACAATTCTCGCTTCAAACATCTGTAGAACGTGAACAACTCGTCGCTTCTGGTTTTAATTTCGCCTATGCTAGTTTGAAAAGCGACACTTGATAAGCGTGTCGTTACCAAAAGAATGGTGGTGCCATATCATAGACATTTACCAAACGACCCTCTCAATATTAATTTTTAAATAATGATTAATATTATTAAAATTTATTTTTAGACACTTTTTAAATAACTATTCGGTTTTATGAAAAACATAAAAATATAAAGAAAATATTAAAAGTACTCTTATTAAAATATAACGATGTTAAATGTGAACTTAATTAAGTGACGTTATTTTCCAAAATAGTGGTTATGTTGTATGTGAAAATGAATGATTTTACGACTTAAAAAAACTAATGAGATACGCGAGATGGATAAAACTCATCTATATAAATTATATTTGTCTTCAAATTATTAAAATTGGTTTCCATGAGATTAGTTAATAAATTCTACTTACACACAAGCGCCATCAAATGATAATAATAACTCTTCGATTCAACTCTTTAATAAACTAGACGATTTCTAAAAAAATATAAATTGCGTTCAATGAAAACTATACTCTAAAATGTTTAAAATCCACATTTCTTGAATACAATGCATGTGTCTTGTTTTAATAAAAAAAAAATGATATAATAATTCAGTTTTACAAAAAATGAATGTGTTTTTCTTCAAGTCAGAGTACCAATTATTCAATTTACCTTTTTGCTGTTGCTTCCTGGGAATTATTACCTGAGCGAACCTACAACAAATCACTCATCTGTATGACTAAGGACAAACTAATGAAAATAACATAATCTATCTGTTTTTAATTCAGCACTGAAAAATGCAACAATGGCGTTTATTTGGAGGACTTATTTTTCAAAATAATAAATTACATGAAGGTTTCTATAACTGCCTTTAGAATAGTCTACTGCCTGCTTAAAATTAGTTCCTGGATGAGTCAACAGCTCCTTTTTTAGTATGTGATTAAATCATGAAAATTGCAGTTTTCCAAAATGTTACTATACTTTTCATCTGACTAAATCGTATTGGAAAAATATATATTTTTTTTACCTTTTCTGTGTTTGTTATCTTTTATATAATACTTTTTTGAAGTAAGTACGAATTAGAAAATTATATATATATATATATATATATATATATATATATATATATATATATATATATATATATATGTTTATTTAAAATATCTTATGCATTAATGCATCTCACTTATGTATTATAAATATAAACTCAGTTGTACTAAACCTAATTGAAACTGGCTGAATCAACTTGGCATAATTATCATTAAAACTAATTGAAAAATATCTGTTTTGACTAACAAACTAATTATTTATAATTATACAAAACAAATCTATTATTAGCATACATTTTAATAGCGGGTCTCGTTTCGTGTGTATGTCATATTTATGAACGTTATAAAATTTTAATTAAATATTTTTTTCGAATAACAATAAAGACGAATGTTACAAAGTAGACAATTTTATGTCAAATGTGATATAAAACTACAATGTTGTGTATACATTTTTATTATTTTATTAAGGATACCTTTCTTAAAAGGTTCGAAACGTTTTTGCAATAATCAAATTATTTTGTTATATGTGCTTATACATTATTAAATATTTCGTCATTATGTCTCAAGTGGTAATCAAATAATAAAGCCGCATATATATATATATATATATATATATATATATATATATATTTATTTATATATATATATATATATATATATATATATATATATATATATATATATATATATGCTACATATCAAATAATGATTTTGTATTTTAATTATTACAAATAAAAATTAGTTTTTAAAATAAAACTATTTTTTCAGTAGTTTCCAATTTTTCTAGCTATTTTATAAACTTAAAAAATAATTGTCATATGTTATTGTATTTAATTTTTAAAATAATTAATAATGAATGATTACATTGTTAATATTAAGTATATTATAAATAGAGATAAATTGTATGCATCTTTAAAAATACAGTTGCAATTATATTTCCTCGTTACAACCTCATTATGATTCATTGAGGAATTCCATCTAAATATATATATTTTTCTATATAAATCATAATAATATAATAATTGTTTTTTTATAAAAAATTAATACACATAGAAAGTAGTAAATAAATGTAAAATTCAAATATTACTTGCATATCATAATTACTAATAATTTGATATAGTTGTAGATAAAATATTGTTTCATGCACCATTCACTAAATTTATAACATCTAAAATCGATACATTCTCGTTATATTATTGTTCTCTTTAGTTGATTCTTTGTGTTACGACGAATCTTTAATAAGAGCCTTAAGAAAAATATTTACAATCATGTTCCTTGGTCGTAGATATGAAACTGTAGGTTGTAAATTAGATACGCTAGTTTTATTTTCGATTAAATTTATATTTGGAGATGGCAGCAGAATTTCATTTATCTGTTCTGAGAAATGAAGTGTATCATCAAGTAGACAAGAATAAAATCTTAGAAAGGACATAATATGTTTGTTATATCTGTAAACAGCTCATTATAAAATAAATGTTTTTATAGAGATATATATGCAATTTAAATATTTGTAAAAATGTGTTCTATATAGCTATGACTTGTTATATTTATACTTCTAAAACGTTTTTTACCTCTAATTAAAATTCAATTTTATCAATAACAAATATAAATCATTCTCTGTTTGTTCATTTCGAATTATTTCTATAAATCTTTATAATATTTTCATCAAACGTATAAAAAGTAACAATTACTATCTGTTGCAAATAATCAGTGATTATTACTCATATTTTAATTGGGTATAGATTACGATAAAGTCTGAGTCATAGACAAGTAGCTAGTAACATGTCATTGCTTAGTAAAGCGTAATGAGTTTGAATCTGATCTAGTGGCATGTGTCAGTTTTCATTACAAAGTCACTTTTTTATTGATATATTCACTGAGAAATAGTTCATTACACTTCCATTTTTGACATTGTTATAAAATCACATAAATTATAAAAAAAAGAAATATTTGTTCAGACTTTCCAAGCTTGTCATACCTATACCTTATAAAGTACAATACGAAACAAAAGTAGCTGAACTATTTTCTAAACTTAATCTGAGAAGTAAACTTCAACCTGTCAAACACAATTGACATTAATAGATTTTGCTTTTATTCTCATGCTACCTTTAAATCGGATCAATAAAGAAATCTGATATTTTATGTATAACAGACGTGTAACTATATATATATATATATATATATATATATATATATATATATATATATATATATATATATATATATATTATGTTTGTTTCGAAGTATTTATATATAAAATAAGTTTTTGTATTAGAATGTGAATTAAGAGAAAAATTGAATTAGGACAAGTATTTAATTTTAAACTAGGCTTTATTAATAATATAACAATATTATATTTATCTATAAATTATTTTTATTGACAGTATTTATTTTTAAATGTGTTTATTCTCCTTTTTTGGACTATATATATATATATATATATATATATATATATATATATATATATATGTGTGTGTGTATATTGAAATATTCGCGGTCTAACATATAAGTGGCTGTAATATTTTAAATATTTGTGGTGCATTGCAAAGCGATATCTGTCTTATACATAACCTCAAAGTTTATAATTAATGTATCCAGCAGTTTGCTGTAAACATAAATTTAAATAAAGTTCTTTCTGTGCGTTTGATGAAATGGATGACGTTGAACATCGTGCGGTGATAAGAAATGGACAGATGAATTTAAATGTAACCGTACAAGCTTTAAAGATAACCCACGGAGTGGAATTTCGAAAACTGCAACGACAGAATAAATCATCCACTAAGTGCACGTATTGTCTTACAGGATCAGTGATTGAAGATATTCGAAACTGATAAAGTTGTGAGTGTCTAAATCTATCGATAAGATGAGAGCCACGTTTGCTGACAATTGGTCATAAACGCATTCGAGTACAAGTTTCCTAAGACTGTTTGGATCGATTTAAGAAGGATACAATAGACTTTATCTGGCGATTTGTGACTACAGATGAGACTTGAATTCACCATTATACTCCATAGTTAAAACAACAATCAAAGTAATGGAAGCATGGTGATTCTCCACCATCAGAAAAAGTAAAATCAGTTTTATCTGCTGGAAAAGTTATAGCTTCAATTTTTTGGGATGGTAAGAGATTTTCCTATTGGACTGTGCTACAAGCGGTCAAAAGATAACGTGAGATTATTATGCTAAACTTTTGGATCGACTCAATCAAACAATTCGAGAGAAAACCAGGTTTATCAAAGAAAAAATCATTTTCCATCAGGACAATGCACGTCCCCATACAAGTATTTTATCCACTGCAAAACCCGCTGAATTGAAATACGACTTGCTGCCCCATCCAGTGTATTCTCCAGATTTGGCCCACTTAGACTTTCATCTATTCCTAAAACTTAACAAACTCTTTGGTGGTAAGCGATTTTCGTTAGATAAAGAACTGATAAGAACAGTGAATCGCTATTATGAGGACCTCCAAGAAGAGAATTTTCAAGACAACATAAAATAATTGGAGCATCTCTGGATCAAGTACATTGAAGTTCAAGGGGATCATATTGAAAAATAAAAATAATTTAAAAACGCAAATTATATTATTTCATAGATAGGCCGTGAACTTTTCAAATCGCCCTCGTACATGTATATTAAATATTTCAATTGTAAGTTTAAAAATAAATAGATAGTATCTATTTTCTTCATTTAATGTTACTAATAGATTTTATCATAAATCATTTTTTAAAAAATATAATCATTTTCGCAGATATATTTCAACTTATTTGTTTATATACAATAAATATATATATATATATATATATATATATATATATATATATATATATATATATAATATTATATATATATATATATATAAGTATATCTACATAATTACTCTCGTAGTTATATAGCAACGTAGTTGTTTTATAAAGTTGCACATTTCATTGTACTTCTTTCCTGGCCTGGTTTTGAAAATTTCCGGGTCACACACAATACAAGAACAGAACAACAATACACAAAAATACACACATTTCGGACAAAATCGTTTTAACTCCTAGGAGAAGTAACTAACCCACAACACGCACAAACACATACATTATGCATAAACTTGTATTATGTCACAAACTAAATATCAATGAAGTCATTATTCTATTCTTTGTAGTTGTTATGATACCAATAACATAATTTTTTGTGAAAATTTCGTGTAACTGCGGGCGTCATCGTTAATAGTAATTTAATACAAAACATCTACAAGTTTTTTTTTTGATTTTTTTTTATCTATTTTTGAAATGTAACGGAATATTTTTTATGTGTAGCTAGATATTTTTTCCAGTCTTTTCTTATATTTAAATTCCATACAAGTACATTTTCTGTAAAATAAAATTTACAATTTACGATCTTCAATGTACTAATTAATAAACTTCTATTTTAAATTAGTAAATTTAAGTTTTTTACCACATCATTTTAACAATTTATGTCAACAATTAATAAACTTTTAGTTTATCTAAAACCGTCCTCTAATAGATTTACGAAACAAGTTAAAGTTTTTCTTTAAACATTAAATTATCAAAAGCCATTGATCCCACTTTTAAAAATATAAATGACTTTTATTACGTTGTTAATGTCAAATTGGGAATATACCGTTTTCTTCTAAATATATTATTATTTATGTTCGTGTATTATTTATTTTTTTCTAATAAAACACAAACACAAAAAGTTGTAGTATTTATTGATTGTATGATCATATTTAGTGTATGATCATGTTTCTTTTTTTTGCAATGTAGCACTTAATAGGTGATTACATAAATTATACACAGTAATAGGTAAAAAAATAAACGACTAAATCAATATTTTACATCATGACATAAAAATAAAATATTTCTTTTAAACATTATGAAATAAACTCTTAAAAACTTTGAACAACATCCAAGCTTGTATAAGTTAAAAAAGATTATTTGCATCCACCAAGTGTAGATGTTTAATATTGTTGACTGCCAAAGATGATTTGAACGTTAGTTGGGCAACTGTATCCGCCTGAAGGCAGTGTTGTTAAACATTTTTCACGGAGACCGTCATCTTAGAATTTAATTGACGAATCCTATATCGGTGCAATGTCCATCATAGCGTTGGCTCGAATATTATTTTAAAATAAATTGAAATTTCGTGACGGAATTCTTGAATAGCGTAGACATCGGTCAACTTATATCCACACAAGTCATTATTATAAGGCCTGGACTACAGAACAATACATTTTTATATGAAATATATTTTTAATTGTTCTGAGAATTTGCAATGATGCAATATTAGCTTTGTGTTTAACAATCTCTGCATGTTTACTTTCTTTTTATTTGACTAGAAGTATCTATTTCATACCTGAAAGCGAACAATTAATAATAAAATTATCTTGAAGAAAAATAGACATGGTTATCTTGTTAATTGCACGGTAATGCTCCAGGTTTATTAATTCATTCTATCACTTTTTTCTTTTGAATGATATAACGTAAATTTTATAAAAGAATCATTAATTGAAAATAGTCACGATTCATTAGGTGAATGACCAACAGATTTAAAGTTTGCAAACAGATAAATAAAAGAGATTTAATAGTGTTTCTTTATGTATTATACCTCTTTCATGCAAAGTAATTCTTTTTTACCCCACAAATGTTCAGCAAATCATTATTAATCATTTTGTTCGAAATAAATCTTTATATTTTCTTGTGCTTTGCTTTTGATTTTTTTGTATATAGTAAATTATATACACTTTTAATGTTGCTTAATACACACTTTAAAAAAAACACTTTTAAACCCTTATAAAGTACATTTTAAATAACTAATTATTTACTCCTTTTTATACCACTAGAACCAGTTTCTGTAAATGCTCTGCCTTCATGTAGCAGATTCTACATTGAATTTTTTCATCGTGTGTAATTGAAAAGTTCTTTATTCACTTGCCAAATTCAAACTAGCAATACCGAGATCAAGGGATAATGAATCATGAGACTGAAAATTTTCTATTTTTTTTTAAGGTTAATAAATTGTTTCTAGTAGTAAATAAATTTCATATGGATCTCCAGAGGTCGTTTCTAGTAGTTCAGTTAGAACAGCTCTAAAGTGTTTAAGAAGGGACTCTTTTATATCCTTGGAATTTAAATTGTCTTGGGTATATATATATATATATATATATATATATATATATATATATATATATATCATCAACTCCTATCATTCTACTGCTGGATAAAGGTATCTCATGATTTTCCATTTTGTACGATTGAATGCCTCTCTTTTCCACTAATTTCCAATAAAAAAATTAATTACCTTATGTCATCTGTTCTTTGGTCTCTTTCATGGTCTTTTTATATTCCTTGATTCCCAGTTAATAATTTCTGTTGTTCATCGGTTGTCTTCTTTTCTGGCAACATGTCGCGCCCTTTTCCATTTCAGACTATTTACTCTTCCTATTACATCTGTGACTCCTGTCTATTTTCGTATCCGTTCTATTCTTTTCCTATTTCTTCTTGGTATTCATAACATACATCTTTCCATACTTCTGTATATTGTTTGGAGTCTTTGAATAATTTTGACGTTAAGCACCCATGTTTCGCTGCAATAAGTAAGGACTGGTAGTATATATTGATCAAATACTTTTTTCTTCAAACAGCGTGAGATTGTTGATTTAACCTTTTATAGGGTAAGACAATTTGTTTTACATTTTAATGAAATCTTGATTTAATTTAATTAACATATCTGTGGGGCTAGGATAAATTATTAAAAAAAATTCTTATCACTTGTAACGAGACCCAATGGGTGGTCAATTATAATTCCATATAACATTTAAGGAAATAATTGTATATGTATGCACGGGGGCAAATATATCGGCCACTTCACCAAAACGACCTTTATTTGTGGTGGCATTAATATTTTCCACAGACCTATAAAGGGTTAAATATCGAGGCGTTTTGTCCAAATGTGATCCACCCCATTTTTATTCTCCTATTTACTCCTTCAGTGAATGATCCATCTTTGATAAGCTAGCCTAGATAGACATACTTCGTAACTTCTATTTTTGTCCCTTATATATATATATATATATATATATATATATATATATAAGGTGTGCAAATTAATTCTATGCCTTCGTTATAAAAAATGAATGTTTACGGAAAAATGAAATACATTTCAATCCTCAAAATATTCACCATTGTTGTATATAACTTTTCCTCATCTGCCAGTTAACTGACAAATTCCTTGTCGAAAAAAAGATGGCGGATTTGAAACATTGAATCCATAATGCATTTTCGAATTTCTTCCATTGTCTTAGTATTTTTTGCATGTTTTATGCATCTCAACATCTTCCTCCAAAACTGAACAAATCATTCATGCGGCTTTGACAGTATTTTTTTCAACTGAAATGCGAAAAGAATGCAATTCCTTATATCCTGCTTTTCGAACGTCATCGTGTTCATTACGGTGTTGTACTGTTATTCCAACTAGTTAGCCAAAATATATAGTGTTTTTAAATGTCAAGGTTAGCACTTCAAAATCTTAAACTATTTGATACGATTGGTTCAATTTAAAGGCACAGAATTAATTTTTATACCTAATAGTTTATTTTTGAACTCTTGAAAATATATCAAAATTCAATATCAAACTTTCTGAAACTAACAAAATTTTTCAAGTAGATTGTAATAAAATATAACATTAATGACCCTACTTCGAATACTCAAAAAAGAAAAAAGATAATATACGATAGAATATTCACTTTACTTTTAGTCGCATATTATCAAATAAATATTCAATCAATATATTAACACTTTATCAACCACAATGGTTGAAGATTCCAATGTGCTATTACCATGTATTTTCCCCTTTTTCAAAAAATAGAACATTATTTATGCTAATATTTTAGGAAAAATTAAAGTAAAATTTTATCTAATTGGTACTAATGAATCCTATCCTAAACTTATATAGTTAGTTCATGTTCAAAATCGATATTTGGTTTATGTTAGGCTTTCTCCAAATATTAGGCTCTCAATCAATAAATTCTGAGTAATCTAAACATTAAATTGAAACATTATGATTGATTGAATTCCGAACAGGTAATTTCAAGTGCAATTCTCATTATTTTTGTTCATAATTAAAATATGAATTATAAATTTTATTTATTCTCTGAAAAATAACTTTCTTAAATAGCTTGTATGTAATAGATATGTATTTAACTATTAAAAATGTTTCAACTATCTAATAAAAATATTTAAAAATGTATATGTTTTACCTTTATATAATCACGACACATTTTCTTACACACATACATTGGCAATCTATATATAAATTTTTTTCTTCGTATATTAGCGTGGTTGTTGTTAAATATCAACAAACAAGCGTATAGCTATATCAGAACCTGTTAGCCCGACAATAAACAACATGCTATAAATAAATGTGGCCATGCATTGAGACACAATTAATTGACATATAAGTGCATACGATATATTAATACAGATAGTGGATAATTCGCCATTTGGTGAGAACATGCTTACCTTTTGATCGTACTTGTTAATCGTTACCATTTTCTCGACTGCTAAATTGTATTGTATTCAACTCTTCGTTCGTACTGTCTGTTTTTTGTTTAAAGCTACATTTAATTTGTATATATATATACATATATATATATATATATATATATATATATATATTAAAAAAAATATTACTTTTTACAATTATATAAATAACTTTTTTTTTATGTTATACTGTTTATTTAACATTTATAAACATAATTTTTCTGATATAATAATCATTTTATCTTTTTAATTTAATGTTAAATAGTTGTTATATTCGTAATTAGTAATAAATTAATTATTTTCAGCAACATTACTTAATGGATAAAGAATATTAAAATTTTTCCCTCATAATAAAAATACATGGGTTAAAAAGAATAGAAATATCCACTTGCACAAATGTATTTTTCATCACTTCCCAAATCCCAAAATAATGTACTACTTAAAAATGTCCAATAAATGATTATTTTTGATCATTGCTAATAGGTATTTAAATGACGATGCTATCACTCTTAAAGCACTAGAATATAAAAGATCTATTTAACTTATATTGTAAAGTAATATTAATTTCTTTAATCTTACAATTTAGAAAACCGATTAAATGAATTTAATTTTTTGCCAGTTTTTTTTTCCTCTGACAATTTATTATCACTACCTCTATATAAAACTGTCAATATTAAATTATAAATATGTCAAATTGTCCAAAAAAATAATTTTAATCTCTTGAGTAGTCACTTGCCAGATTTATTTTTTAAAAAGTTATTTTTTCCATAATGGCCAATTAATAAAAATAGACATATAAATACTTTTCGTTCATCTGAAATTCAATGTAATTTAATAACCCCTTTGCAAAAGACAAACATAAAAACTGCCATTCAACTCTGGAATTTAACGAAACATTTATTGAAAATGTATTAATGACGAAAAATTTTCAAAAAAAATGTATTAATTAATGTTTTAAGACAATTATTCTTTAGATTATTAACAAGGAAAATTAACGGGGATTCAAAAATTATTTTATTCCAAAATGAATTAACTGCGATCCAAACTTTCTTATATCAATTCACTATATATATATATATATATAAATATATATATATGTGTGTTTGTATATATGTAATTCTTAAGATAAACAGTATCTGGGACCGTTTAAATAATCCGGTTTCAGCAACATTCACGGCACAGATTTAGTTTATTATACATGGTCTAATAGGCCTATGCGGTGAGTAGTGTATTTACGTCGACGGTCGGCCGGTAATGCTGGAATGATCTGTTTGATGTTACCGACACAGTACTTCCAGTGAACCAGACAAGGGCCAAGTAAGGACAGAGGGGCCACGAGCGGTTTCTTCTCATATAAAAATACGCGACCACGTACAGTGATATGTGTGTTCGTAGTAAAACGCTTTATCTTTGAAAATATTTAACCGTGCATGTGTACCTGCATACACACACACACACACACACACATATATATATATATATATATATATATATATATATATATATATATATATATATATATATATATATACAAATGTATGGATATATCAATACATGTATATATTTTTTCAAACTGTGAATATGCTTACATTATAAGGATTATTTTTAAAACGGATGAGATAAAACTAGAAATGTAGAGACCGCATTATTGGCCTTTACGATTATTTTATATATATTTTTTACTTGTGACGAAATCATTTACATTTTATACATAGTATGTTTCGAACGTAATAGGTACTTAAAAGATATAAGGGTGAGATAGATTTAGAAAAGTAACATTTATATTGAGCTCTGTTAATAGAACATGTAAATTATTGTAAGAAACTTAAGTTTCAGTAATAAAAGTCATTCACTGATCATTAGTTCTTATTTTTATGTCTGTTTAATAATTGTAGTAGAAGTATTTGTAATAATAAGATTTAATATCACCTCAACAAGACCCGACAATAATTAAAAAAAAGGTTAAATTGTTTAGTCTATAAAGTAGGATATATTTTTCAGAAATTTTATTTGATAATCGTAAATTGTAATGCTCGAGAATTTATTTCAAATGTAACAGTACACTTATTCAAATATCATATTACTGCTGTATCGAATGGTTTGTATATTGAAATGATCTTGTATTCGTCTTAAATTTAAACAGACAGTGCTGTGGAAGTAAAACATTTATTAAATTCAAGTATCACTTAGTTTATTGCCATCGTTTTTTGAAATTCAGAAATTATGTTGATCAACTTATAGCTACACAAAACTCCAATCACTGACGTTTATTACACACTGTTGATTGAAAAGTACGAATAAAAATCGTTAAGAAAAGACAGGTTCAGTTGTCTTGACATGACCTTGCTTTTATATCGTTGTAAGTTACTTAATATTCGAGCTACAGTAAAAGAAAGGACGACCAGATAGCTCAATCATATTCAAATTATCGAGATTTAGCTCCAAATTACTAGTATTTCTTTTTTAATCTAAACAAACTATTAAAATTATAACGATTTAATAAAGATATACTCAAAAAGGCTATCTCGACTCCATGTAATTCATATTGGCTTGAGTGAAAGAATACTTTTAAAACATTGTTCTGAAAATTATATTAGCTATGTACAGACTATATAACCAAAAATATAACCTTTTTCTGACGATTTGTAATTTATTAATATAACGGAAACTTTTATTTCTCTACACACTTAAACATCTTGACTGTTTGGACAAATTTTCCGCCCTGGGTAGTGGTACATGTTGCCTATATCTAAATCCTATGCTAACAATAACTAACAACTAACACGTTTTCACCGTAAATAAAAAATCCTAACATAAACTTGATTTTGAATCCTACTACAGATAAGTATATACATATATATATATATATATATATATATATATATATATATATATGTATGTGTGTGTGTATACATTTTATTAATATTTACAAATGTATAAAACAAATATATACGATTAAGTTTAAAAATATTGACAAACAGTATCCTCTTAAATCTTTTATTTGTTACTTTTATAACAGTCCAATAATAATAGAAGATCTGTTCTTAACATTTAGAGGCTCTAATTAATATCTCGTATTTGAATGCACGATTTGAATAAATTATTTAAATTTATGCATGTAAAAAACACTAAAATGATTTTTAATCGTTCGTTGTTTAATAAATAAATAATAAATGTTTGTACATGAACGTTAAACGAAATTAATTTTGTAGCTGTATAAAAGAAATTGATTAAATATTTTTTTTATTATTTTAATTAAAAAAAAAATCAATATATAAATCTTCAATCTGTTGGAATTTATAATACAATACAATATTCAAATTTATCATCAATTCTTTGATTTATTTTGGAACATTGTAACAATTCAAACTTTGTTAGCTAATTAGTTTAGGTATTCAAAAATTTTAATTATATACATATATATATATATATATATATATATATATATATATATATATAAAACACACAAATACGCAATAATGATATATAATAGTACATATTATATTATGCTATTATAATATTACTATAAAATTATGAATATAATTAATCATAAAAATAGCTAATTATTATATGTTCAAAAATATTTCAATTTAATGATATTCGTCTAACATATTTTAAGCATATTTAAAAATGATAACCTGTAGCAATAACATTTCTTATTTGTGTAGAAATGTATTAATTATTAAAAAGTGGAAGAAATAAATCTTATCTTCTATATATTTGAATAGGTTCGAATCAGTTTCGGGCGCTAATGACCTCAGTTATCGATGCGCCCTAAATCTTCAATAACTAACATTCTAACCAACTCGAATCAGTTTATAAAAAGTTCGGAAATTCTCCGTTTCATGTTAATCTAAACAATATAAGCAGAAGTTATCTTTATTTCCAAAAAACTGATATACATATGATAGCTTCTATGTTATTCAATAAATAAACAATAATGATTTCTTTGAAATTTGCATATTATAATTTTTTATCAATCATCGCCCAAAATAGCCATTCATCTGTCATTCTTATTACATCACAAAATATTTGTTTTAAAATACATTAAAATGTAATCTAAAATACAGTCAATATTGAAATACATGTATTTTTAAATAGATAGAACGTGCTAGAAAAGTATTACACGGATTAAAAATGTTTTATACTACTTCTGAGTTACAAAATCTGATAATTATTTATTATATATTATTATTTTAATAGAATTAAATATTTTGTTGTTCCTTTTTAATACCTATTAATATAATTATCATCTATTTTTTATTCGGAGTTCTTTATAGTCTTATAAGTCTATAAAAAAACTATTTTAAATAATATATAAAAAGGTTTAACATTCTTCATAGTAGACATTTATTTATTATTTTTTGAAATATTAATAAATATGTTTATAAATGTCCATTATATAATAGTTTAAGATGTTTTCAGTTTGTATATGATCTCTTTTTCTTATTGATAAAAGTAAGAATTAATGTATAAAAGTAATAGTCTGTCTCAATGAAGTATTTTTTAATTACTTATTATGAAGTAAGAGATTCGTTTCTAAACAGCTCTTGAATAAATGCATTTATATTCCTTAAAAATAATATTTAATTATTTTATAACCAGACGTCATGTTATCCTAAAAAGATAAGTAACCGAATGGAATTGCTCAGTGACTCCATATATTTATGTTTATAATTTAGATTTTTTCATAAAATCAATTTCGATTGATTTTAAAAAAATGTAAAGATTATATAAGAACATTTTATAAAAGGTATTATAATTATATTAAACCAAATTATCATACATATGGAATGTTTCCGTTAGCATAGAGGATTAAAACTGTCAGTTTTATATGTTAAGAGTATTTAACACTTTTCACATTTTATTAGTTTGTTGCTTATGATTTCGTATATGGATACATTAGAGGTCATGTTATTAATTATAAATGTGTAAACTTTCTGAAAATTTAGAATTTGCAGTACATTTATTATTTACTTATTATATATATATATGTACGCATGTGTTAGGTTGGTAGGAAAATGGTTGCGGTTTTTATTTCCTGAATTATAACCTTAATTTTTTCAATGGGAGTGCCATTCATTGTGTTCATGTTAATATAATTTTAGAGTGCATTTCGGTCTGTATTTTGGTAACATCGATTTTGGTTTTATTATTAATTTCGATCCAAATTTGGCTATTGAATTAAAGATGGTAAAAATCAAATAAGAGCATGTTTTGTATAAGTTAAAAACGGGTGGTAAAGTAGCACAAACTGCTCTTAAACTAAACGATGTTTTTGGTGTGAAAACTCATTTATGTCTATATAATTATTATCACAGATATATCATAACGTAGTTGTTTCATATATATATATATATATATTGAATATATATATATATATATATATATATATATATATATATAAAATATATTATATATCTTGTATATATATATATATAATATATTATATATATATATATATATATATATATATATATATAATCATTATCGCAGATATATCGCAACGTGTTGTTTTATGTATATATGTCTATATATATAAATTATTGCAGGTGGATTACGTTTTACAACATCGTGTTTTATAAAAAGATTTGTGGATAATTTTGATTATATATATATATGGAAGTGCTTACAAATGAAAACAATACTGACTAATTGCTGAGTGATCTTGTTAATATAGCTTAAAATCGCTGATATTTTTTTATAATAGTTGACTCTCTATTTGGAATTTATTGTAACGTGTACCAAAATTGTACAATACACAAACGACATAATGTTCCTTGCTACGTACTCATTTAAAATTCAAACCAAAATCAAAAATATTTTTATGTTACTGAAATATAAATTCAACGCCGCAGTGCAGTCCGTTGGACTGAAATGGGTGTGGGGTCCGGAATCTTAGCCACGAGGCTTTTTAGTCGGTTTTAAAAGGAGAGTATGTTTTTTATGAAAGTGAGTATAGGGTAAATTTGGAAGTTTGAAATCTTTAAATTTATGTATACCCACATTTATATATAGATAATGCTCTAGTATTTCCATGAGAGTGTGTATTTTAAAAACACTTTCTTTCATCTGACACTTATGTAAATATAGGATAGCTAGTATTAAACTCTATAATATTTTCTTTTCTTTCTCGTATCAATTTTAAATGCCTAAATTTTTGACACTTTTCTATTAGTCGCGCTATACACACATATACGGGCACATACACACACACACACATTATATATATATATATATATATATGATAGAAAAAAGTATCTCATTTCTCAAAAACAAAAATATAATTAAAAATGAAAATACTTAAAAAAATAAGAAAAGTATGTATATTTTCTTTCTATTATATAATTATAAATATATATCATTTATATTCTCCCGTCAATTTTAATGGGGTATTATGTACTAGTGATAGATATAATTACTTTCGGTATCACAATTATTTTAACTATTATAACAACAAATATATACATGAAAAAGTAATACGAAAAAAATACAGAAAATTTGTGATACATATATAAAAATATTTAAACCGATATTAAAATTGTTAAGTATATATATTATAATGTTAAAATAGACTTTTTATTATTATCTATAATAATCTTCAGTATTATAATAATCTGTAAACATTATTATTCTTCTTATGAAGATAAATATATACAAAACTTACTTTCCTGATAAATCTTTTTATTTATACACTACACTTGCTATTTTTAACGCATTTTTTTCAAGAAAATGTAATTAACTAACTATATACTTTTTTATTGCAAAATACATTTCAAACATCTGTCAATAGCATTTATTTCTCATAAGTCATTTAAAGTGCAATAAACTATCAATTAAATTAAGTATAATAAAACGCATTATGTATCAAAAGAATATTTTTTTAATCAAATTTCCACGAAAATATCCTACGATCAATCTGACACCTAAATATGTATAAAGATTGTAATTAATAACACTGAAAGTATATTTGATTACATTTCATCCAATCGCGAATTTATCCATAAAAGTTAATCAAATATAAATGTCATCTTCTAATTGTAATTTTAACAATTTATATATATATATATATATATATATATATCGAAAAATAGCTATCTTTAATCTTGCATACATATATTTTTATAGATCTAACATTTTTTATAGCCATACAAATAAAAAAAACTAACAAATTTGAAGAGATTTTTATGGCGATTGACATTTATTTGAGATTTGACCTTTGTCATATAAACATAAATCTATCGGAGGTGTCAAAAGCTTCTGTTACGCGATAAAATATAGAATTATGCTTTTAAATGTGTGTAAAATTGTAAATCCAGGTTGTTTTCAAAATCAGAATATAAAAACAATATAATTTAATTATTTTCGTCGTATTGTACACCTGGTCAATTAAAAGAAATACAAGATTTTATTACTTAGTCTCTAACATAAATGTTTTTTGAAGGTTTATTGATTTAAAATGATTGTAGTTGGTTTATAATTATACTTTTTCAATATGATTATCTATTGGAAATACATCATTGATCAATTATTTTTTTTTTACAATTAATTAACTTCTTTTCAACTATAATTCATTCTATTTCCATGTGTATTATATACAACATACATATATATATATATATATAGAATATATGTCTGTGATTAATTATGAATTTGATTTATAATTCACGGATAATTTAAATTTTGTACAAAAAAACTGATATATACAGGATGTAAAAAAAGAATTAATGTTACTAAACTTTCGAATTAATTTAAGAACAGATATTATTTTTAAAATTCAAAAAATTAATGAGAAAAATATATTTTTAACAAAAAGAATAAGAGGTACGCCATTGATGGAACCATGTAACAGGGCTGCATACTGCATTGATCGAGCACAGATATCTGTTCTGTGCTGCATCATTAACCAAAACAAATTTACGACACTGGAGCAACTATCTGAATACTAAAATATCTTGAGTGCTCTTCGCTACTGTAACAGAACGATGGACACAGTACCATGTTATTTGGCAAATATCTGTAATCACAATCAAGATGCTCGATTTGTTCGTCAGATCCTTATTATGTTTTATAAATAAATCGTCTGTCTGTATGTTTTTTATGTTTAAATTTAAAATAATACAAACGATGCAGAACAGAAAATATACTTATTTTTTTTTAGTATTTTTGTTTTAATTATATTATCGTTTTTGAGAAATGAGATACTTTTTTTATTTTTTATATATATATATATATATATATATATATGTGTGTGTAATGTGTGTGTATATAAAGACATAACATCCATTATTTTCATACACTTAACAAATACTTTAGTACAATATAATATTTAATGATATTTATTGTACTCACTTGTGTCGTTTTGTACTTAAATTTTATGTCTTTGATTATTACATGTAGACATCATTTTGTGAAGATATCTAGAAACGATAGATGTATAGTTTTATATAATATAAAAAAAAATAAAATCGGTTGCTACTGAAATCAAAACAGGTAACGTGCAATAATCAATCAGAGACAAGAAATGAATTAAAACTACACAGAAGCGTAAATTTTTATATTATGTAATGTACTATGGTATATATTTAAAGTAATAAAATCATAGATTGTACACATATATACTAACCTAATGAATCTATTACAATATATACGAATTATATAAAAGTTTTATACAAATATGTACAAATATATTTATATAACAATTAGTATGTGTTAAGAGTAAGAAACTCAATGTTTCGTGCGTGTACACTAACATTATCGATACCTTAAATATATAATTGTATTTAATAATTTCATTTCTATTTAAATTTTATAAAAAGTTTATAAATTAAAATTGATATAGTTAGAACCTGACAAGTGTTTTTTAATATATATATATATATATATATATATATATATATATATATTTAAGAATTCAAACTTAACCATTAAAGATTATTGAAAAAGTAAGTATATTGAGTATATGTGTAACATTTATTTGCTTTGTATTCTTTAAATATTAAAATTAATATGTGTATTGTCTTAACGGTTTTCGTCCTTTACAATCATCTGAATGTCTGTTTTCCACTACTGGTTTCGGTACGAGTGCCACCTTCAAAGATAGCACTCTAAGAAAGGTACTCGTGCCGAAACTGTTAGTAGAAAGCAGAAACTTAGCTAATTCTAAAGAGTAAAAACCACTAAGATAACATATCAACGGAATCACTTGTATATAATCTTATAATTATAACTAAAATATATGTATCTTATTAAATATAAATACCAATATAATTTTCTTTCTTTTTCAGACTAACGAGCACCGAATCCTATTTTGTGTCTGAAGGTCTTTACGTACCTGCTGAACAGTTAGAAAACGTTAAAGAAATAACTTTAAGTGTTTTCACAATGGGTCGTGGAATAGAGGGTTCTGCAGCTGTGGTGAGTAATATAATTAAAAGTTTTTATAATACTCTTGAATTTGTTTATATATTTCTTCTATTTTTCTTATTGTTACAATTCTATAAAGAGCTGAGATGATTTTTTTTTCATCTAAATATATATTTAAAAAATTACTTATAGCTTACTTATAGTTATTAAATACAAGATACAAATAAATATCAAAATGTGCTTCTAAAATCCCATCGGAATGTTTTTTTAGAGATCTTTTAAATAGTTTAATGTTACATGATTTAGTTTTATTAAAAAATAATTACGTGTCATGAATTTTTTTTGAATGTCTTTAAAAAGTAATATAATTATTCGAAACCTAATTTTACTTCAAGAACGATTATTCAATATTGTAACTTTGTACTTTTAAGGCCTTTTTTCGGTCTAGGGCACGGAAAGTTGATCACTTTTCAACAATGTCTATAAGTTAAAGTATATAATCACGCCTTTTGATTGTTTTGATATTTATTTAACTGTATTTATATAAAATTTCATTTCTATTTTTTGATATGTTGAATATTTGTGATGGTATCAGGCAAATATAATTGGATAAAATCACCATACCTCTACTCTGGTTTAGAAATCCCATAGGTAAATTCAGCTAGTACAAGTAACCAATGATTTTTATAGTCTATGAGTAGTCCTTAATTGCTTGAACTATGGGCATTAAAAAATTCTTATCAATAAAATGGCGGGATATAAAAGAAAAAAAGCGATTTTTTAAATGAAATTTGACAGTTTTCACATAGTAAAAAATAGAAATAGTATATATACATATATATATATATGTGTGTGTGTAGCATAGGAATTGATATAATAGATACACTTAATTGAAAGGTGTATATCAAATTTTAAGTCAATCGGATAATTAGTTCCAGAGTTATGCACACCAGCGGGTTGAAAAAACCCATTTCGAGAAGAACGAGTTTAAAATTCAAGACAAGTTTATGTATACAGTGAAACTTCAAGTTAACATGTACAAATCTTAAATTTTTAAAATTATATATAGTGTAATTCTTTCAAGGCGTTAGTCTACATAATTGAATTTATCGGTTTATGAAAAAAAGTCGAATTTATATATTTTCTAAAAATAGCAGGACCCATAAGTATCTTTCTGTCTCTTTATATGTATATACATATATATATATATATATATATATCTAAATATATATATATATGTATGTATGTATCCTAAAAATGTAATAATTTCTTTAAAAAACACGAAAAATATTTAAAAGTATTCTTCAAACACTCTTGTGTTCTTATCTAATAAACAAATCAATTCTTGTTTAGTTTTGTTATTAAATATATCCCAATTAAATGTACTCGTCACTAGTTTATATATATATATATATATATGTATATATATGTATATATATAAATATGTATGTATATGTATGTATATATATATATATATATATGTATGTATATATATATATATGTATATATATATGTATGTTTATATATATATATGTGTATCTATTTCTAAATCTGTGAAATTAAGTATTTATATATTTATTTTGAATTCGAGTCTGTGTATGCGTGCATGTATTTAATTGGTTTAAATTTATGTTTATAAAGAATACTAAAACACTAGTTATATAACGTATAAATAACCAGATGTTATTCACAAATCGATACAATAACAAAAACGTACCAGAAAAACACATCCAAAAGTCATAATACCTAATTAAATAATTTAAATGTGCGGAATAAATTTGTTAAAATTTAATTAAACTATTTCGATATTCGATTAAATTCAGCAAAACTGTCAATCGTTAATTAAAATTGATTTCGTAAAATTCTTCAGATAAACGAAATTTAAATAACATTTTGACAGACGAACAGATCACTTTATAAAAACGTATCTTCAAATTAATATACGATTATCATCAACAAGTTCACAGTGTTGTCTGTTTGAGAATAAAATACGTTTGTGCGAGAGAGTTAATGTACTAGCATGTGTGTACGTATGTTTTTTTTTTAATTAAATGAGTCCATTACAATTACATGTATCTGTTAAAATACATCTTGAATGTCCTCCGGGTATTAATAATATACCTTTAATTATAAAACAAAAAGTTAATTAATATGTAATTAATTCTGATATTGAGTCTATCTCTATTATATTGTTCAGAATACTTTTTTTTAATTTTTTGTTGCTGAACGAAGCAAATACAGTATTGAATGTTTGAAATTTATACACCCATATATTAATTTACACACACAGTTTGTATATATATATATATATATATATATATATATATATACGAGTATATATATATATATATATATATATATATATATATATATATTTGAATAAAATCTTTAAATTTTTTTTTGTTATTATTCGAAGAAAAACTTTTATACATCATTTCTTCAATATTTTCAAAACGCAGTTTCACGTTTTTTAAAATGTTTTTCATGGAAAAGAGGAATTCCCCGAATTGAGTAAGTGACACAGTATGAAATTAAGTCAAAATTATTTTCGTACAGTATAATTTTGTAGTGCTTTACAAGAACTGCAATTGAACTTAAAAATGCAAAATTTGAAAATAATAGTATTTTAATTTAATTCTTTAACTTATTCTCATTAAAATTAAAGTGAAAATCTGTCGAAGTTCGGAAATTTCAGTAGATACAAGATATCTTATTCTTCAGTTATATTTTAAAAAGCTGCTTTGGGAAATTGGCTCTGTTATAACGAGAACATATTCAAGTATACAATTTATTATTAAAAGCTTTGATATAACCAATACAGACCACGTTCCGGCTGGCTCAGAATGTTTTCTTCCAGAGAAAAACGAATTGTTGTCAACATAATAAAACGTGATAACATGACTTCAATCGCAAAAGTAAGCCAAAAATAAGATTAATTAATAAGAAAAAAATGAATCCATAAACAATTAGGAATATCTTCCACAAAGCTGGTTTATAATCATTCATCAATGAAAACCCCATTAGTTTGAAAGATAAATAAATTAAAGAGGATTAAGTGTGCTGAAATCAGAGTAATTTTGGGGAAATGTAGTTTTCAGTGATAAGAGTAAGTTTAATATTTTTGGTTCGAATGGACATGTAAAAATATGGTGAAGGGAAAATACAGAATTTAATAAGGAAAATGTTATACTACCTATAAAACATGAGGGTGGTGTGGGTGAGGGGGTGTATGAGCTCATATATATTGTGTATAGCGCATAATATATATTTGTCATGTGACATAATTCCATAAAATATCTCTATAGGATTTAAAGTGAACTAAATAATCTTTAGCAATGATATTTTCTTCAAATTGCTCTGTTTTCATATTTGAAATAATTTCCAAATACTTATTAATTTACGCTATAAGTCATAAGTTTTGCATAAAGCTGTAAGCTTATAAGTTTTTATTAGCTAACCACTAAGTTCTTTTATAAATAAAATGTAAGTGGTAAGTCTATCATAGTTTTACAGCAATGAAGGACCATTTTTTATCTTATCTCGCTATTATTATTAGTTAAATAAAATACGAAAAATGACAAAACATCAGGGAGGAATTCTTAGGTTTATTTATTTAATAAATCGAATATTTCTAATGTCAATAGTTTGCTATTCATAATTTACTTGCTTAGTCTAAAATATCAATTTTTCAGTTATCAAAAGAGTCATAGTATTTTTTGAATAAATATACATGAGTTACTAATATAATTGGAAAAATAACAATGTTTAAAAATTTTTAAGAATTAATTGCAGTTTAAAAATATCTATCAACAGAACAATACAAAAAAGTTCAATTCAATATCACGACGATAAACATTTCCCTGTAAATATATTCAAATTAAAAAAAATCATGCATTAAATTGACTAGAAAACAAATAAAATGTAGAATATATATATATATATATATATATATATATATATATATATATATATATATATATATCAGTTTTGGCAACTTCTTTAATAATTAGAGCCACTCGTAATACTTTTCATTCATTTTTGAATATTGAAGAGCCACAGAAAATATTATTTTAAAATTGTATTTATAAATAATAAAAAATACAACTCTATAGTAGTCCTACTGACTAAAACAGATATATATTTAATCTTCACTCGTTCAAGAATTTGATTGAGTCTTTATTTTTGCAGTTAATAATTTAAAATCTAGCTATAGGTGACTACTGTATATTATTAATATAAAAGTTTAGGAAAAATGGCAATGAAACCTAATATTGTCTCCGGAGCCGCACAAATTAGCTTTGGGTCCCGCAGTTTACCCACAGTATATATATATATATATATATATATATATATATATATATATATATATATATATCATCATCAGCCCCTGTTAATCCACTGCTGGATAAAGGCCTCTTCCATGATTTTCCATTTTGTTCGATTCAGTGCCCCTCTTTTCCACAGTTTTCCAAGAAAGATATATATATATATATATATATATATATATGTAAATATACATAATTAAGTGTTAAACTATTAACAAAAATAAACATAAATAAATGAAATTATTTTCTGAAATTACCTTTCTAAATGATATATTTGTAAACTTTTCAGCCAGTTCATAAAATTCAACATTTATAATAAACTATATCTTTTTAAACAACAATGTTATAAAAACGACAACTCGACTCAACGTTGTATTATCGTTTAAAATGTAATACTAGTCGAGTAGCTAAAAATGACAAGACATTCAAGAAATTTAATTTCTTTACTGAACACACACATTCTATATATATATATATATATATATATATATATATATATATATATATATATATATATATATGCATGTATATATGTTTACACACTAACCTGTCGCTGTTCAAGACACTTTTATACAATCACATATCTCAGAATTTTTATTATGTGCTACAATATCCTTATCAGTACATTACCGTCAATGTTTAATTCATTGTTACCTGAAACCGGTCCTGTTACTTTTTTAATCCTTTATTTTATCTGACGTTTAGAACTTCACGGTATGAATACTCAAAATTGTAACGGTTCAAATAATATATATATATATATATATATATATATATATATATATATACATTCATACATATAAAAAAATTATATTAAAGATTCAAAAACAGTATATTTACTTATTAAATTTACTTTTTTAATACATATTAAAAATATTTATAAATTATTTATGGAAATTTACAAACATATATATATATATATATATATATATATATGAAATGTATATATAACTCAAATTAAGTCTTATCTATAAATATTTACATGTATAAAAACCGTAAAATTGATAACAATATCGTTTTATTTCTTTAAATACCAGTTTTTATGATATTATATACCATAAAACATATGAAATCGCTAGAATATAGTAATAAATATGTTACTAATATTCTTTCATGTTTATTCGAATAAATTATTTTTTTTATTTTATAAAAATATATAAATAATTAATGTACTGTAAAGGTATTTATAGCTAATTTTTTGAATTCATATGATTGCATATAAAATAAATATGTACCTGCATACTATACACTATACTGTTGTTAATTTTAATATTTTGTACTAAGTCTAGCAAAAAGACTTCACTTATATGTTTTATTTTTTTTTAATTTGTAGAGGTTTTATAATAAAAATGATATTTAAAAATAGAAAATATAAGAGATTGTTTCTTAATATTTACTGTTAGGATTATGTCACTTTACTATGACTTGTACGTTTTATTTTATTAATATTTTTTTAAATAGGAAAAATTACTTTAAAATCAATAAAAATTAAATTAGAGAAATAAATTTAGCAATTAAGTTATTATTATTCTTTATTTTTAAATAAATGTTTTAGGCAATTGGACATATTATTTATTTAGCTTTAAATAATTGACAATTAAAATTCAAGTGTTCAATCGAGAGTGGTTACATATTAATTGTGTTCGGGCGCTAATAATCATTTTTATCGGAACACCCTAAACCCCTAATATTCATTGATTTCAATTATTTTAAATATAATTAATGACGATTTTTCATGAAAAATATAGTTATAAAATATTTTTCTTCATTTTATATACAGTTATTATATTATTTTTTTATATATCGACATAAACTAACCGAAAAACAAACAGACCATTTAAATTATAAAGCTGATCTTGAATATCTACTCTACTAAAACGTATTTTATTAGTTTAATATTCCTTAGAGACATATTATTTCCTTTAGTTCATGTTTTCTATTTGTTCAAACACATTTTCAATGTTCAAGAAACTAAAAAATTTACCTACCACGTTGTTTTCTCTAATGACTTGTAGGAGACACAACATGTAGTGTATGTTATTCCTACACAAATAGTTAAATCTAGTATATATATATATATATATATATATATATATATATATATATATATACATATACACACATACATGTGTATATGTTAATGTATATCTATATAAGCAAGTATAGATGAAATAACATTAACACAATCGACAAACTAAGACAATTTATATGAATATAGATATCATTCTGGCATCTTTACATGAAATGAAAATTTTGATGCAGCCACTTTCATGTCGAATGCACACAAAATACGTATATTATGAAGCAAAATAAAAGTATGACTTCATATTACAGGTATACAAAATATTTACAATCTCTCCGACATGCAAGATGTTTACTTATATTTGTTTGTTTTTACCTCATCAAAATTTCTTTGAAATATACAACATATAATTCATTTAAATACATGATGATTATTGTCGTACTTTCATATTAAATCAATTAAAATATTTGTCTTGTATAGTAAATTGTTGATAATTTATTTGTTTAGTGTTATAAAAAAATGTAATTTTATTGAAGTGTAGAAAGGTAATAGTCGTTAATGAATATGTGTTTAAGAATTTTGATGACTGTTTTTGCCGTGAATTTTTTAAAAACATAAAAAATCTTATTAAATGTTTATAAACTTAAATACTTTTTATACATTTTTTTTACTAATTAACTTTTAATGTATACGAGTTGTATTCACTTTTCACTTGAATTTACAGGTATCTTCAGATAAAAATAATATAATTATTTTTTGTCGATGTAGAAAAGTATTACATTTTTTATGACAGAAGAATTTTTATATTGAAAAAACCATTCGTGTGATTTTTATTAATTTTGTGAAATTATTAAGATGTTTCACAAAAAAATGTTGATTGGTTTATTTCATATCTTATTTCATCACTTGTAAATATGGAAATTTATGAAAATAAATCTTATAAAAATAATTTTATTAATTGAAATACATGTGTGAAATTAATAAATTATTCAGTATAATTTATCATTATGAATGTCAATATATCAAATAACTTCAGTTAGAAAATATAATCCATGCTAATTTTTGTAAAAAAAAACAAATACATATGATTATTAATTGAAATTGATATCACAAATCTTTTTCTTGATCTAGTTTTATTTTATTTATTTATGTCGAAACTAGTTTAAAACTACATTTTAATTATCTACTAAGAACATATAATTTGACAGAAAAGGTTGTCATTTGCATTCATATTCATTTTTTAATACATTACTATAATACATTTAATGACTTTTTTATTTTTATAAACTCTATTTTGTAATATCTTATTGGTTTAATGTTCCAAATTTGGTCATTCTGTAATTTAAAAGTGTATTTCAAACATTAATAATTACGAACATAATTGTATATTAATTTGAGTTAAGATAAAAACACATGCAGTAATAACAGTATTCATATCACAAACATATTTTTTATAACTCCAGTAGACATTCCATTGCTATTTTATTGACCAAACTTTTTCAAAATAACTATTATCTCTCCATTGGTAAAACTTTTATTTTAAAAATAATAAACAGATATTTTTATAATCCGATATTTCAAAGTATTTTTTTTATATTTGTGATATACTGTTCCATTATTTCTATTGTTTTTTTTAGATTTTGATTTCAAACACATCTATGAAAATTATATTTGATTATCATTGACCACCGTGTCTGTTGTATTCTATATTTTCTATATTTTTTTACACCTACTATTTTTTAGTTATAATTTTCTGGTGCCGGTTTAGTCCCCTTAGATCAGTTTCTAATTATTTTTTTCTTGTACTTGAATTCCTGAGCGTTTTCCAAGTATACAACACTTTCATCTTTACTCTCTGAGGATTGTTACAATGCTCTCGAAATGCGCATAAGCCACGTTCAAAAATAATTATTAATCATATATTAAAAATTTTTGTCAGAAAACTTTTAGTATGGTTTTTAGAATGAAAAAATAGTTCATCTACAATCTATATATTTTATTTAAAAAAAAGCTCCACAAATTTCCTAGTCATAAAATTTTTCTTAGAGTCAGTCTTGGTTCACATTGATGATATAAATTATTTTCAAAATACAGTTCATTTAAAATTAAAAAAAAAACTTTTATAGTTAAACAATTTACCTAGATGGCCTCCGTAATGATTTTATCAAGTTAAAAATGGAAAAAAGCCAATAAAATCGATATTTTGAAAATTATTACTTTTAGGTTGGTAGAAAAATAATTTCTGTATTATTTCCTGATTTCTAACCTTAATTTTCTTCAATGAAATTGTTATTTCATTGTGTTCATGTTAATATTATTTTAAAGTGTATTTTTCGGTCTTTATTTTGGTAAAATCGACTTTGGTTTTATTATTAATTTTGCTTCAAATTGGATAATTGGATTAAAAGTGAAAAAGAAGCAAATAAGACATTTTTTTGTATGAGTTCAAAATGGTGGTAAAGCAGCAGAAACTGCTCTTAAACGAAATGATGCTTTTGGTGTGGGTAGTTTAAGGAACGTATGGTGCGAGGGTGGTTCCAAAAATGTCGTGCAGGAGACGAAAGCCTTCAAAAAGGTTGCGGGTGTCCTTCTTCAGTTCATAACGATTAACTGAAGGCGTTAGTTGAATCATAACTATTGACAACAATTCGAGAGCTTACACAAAATTAAGGCATTAGTCATCCAACAGTTCTGTACCACTTAAATTAAAAAATATATATTAATTTGAAGGTCATGAAACGCAATTATTTTTCTACCAACCTACTACAAATCATATCTGTGA
Source organism: Acanthacorydalis orientalis (assembly GCA_034766995.1). Taxonomy (NCBI): domain Eukaryota; kingdom Metazoa; phylum Arthropoda; class Insecta; order Megaloptera; family Corydalidae; genus Acanthacorydalis; species Acanthacorydalis orientalis. The sequence continues at coordinate 7,546,213 of CM068315.1, forward strand.
CGACATTCGTTGTTCTATTTGATCACTTCTAGTCCATTTTCTGTAGAAGTAATAAATAGTAATATAAATCTTAAGTGTATTAATTTATTAAAAATGTGTCTCAAAATTTATACACAAAAATGACAAAATATCACTTTTCATTTTTTAAACTTGATTTAGAAAGTATTAAAATCAAAATTTTATTACAATAAATATTAATTTTAACAGTTCGCTAATAAAGATCTTATATTTAAACACTTTTGTATCATATAAAATCTAAATTCTATATTTTAGATGCATAATACTGAATAAATTTAAATAATAGATACATGTCTTCTGTAAACAGGTGTTTCAATTTCTTATAAACAGCCATTTGTATTTTATAATCTACGTATGTGTGTAAGTTTTTTACAAATCTTTTTTAGGTTAGTATTTTTAACAGTGTTTGAATAAGTCTCTAACCTTGACCTTTTCATTTTTTTACATTTCGTGGCAAAAAAACGATAGTTTTTCTGTTAGCGTTTTTGCACGTAACTTTTATTTTCTTTTAAAATAGAAGTTGTATGTAGAAGTGTTTATTAACACAGATGAAGCATTCGTGATGATATTTCTTTAAACAAAAGGTGATGCACACCATAAAAAAATAATTTCTCACTCAGTGAAAATTTACATAGTAGCATTTGAATTTTTCACTCATATTTAGTTAAAAAATTCAAAATAATTACAAATTGTAGCTTATTTTTTAAAAAAAAAATAATTTGTAAGAAACGCTTTTCTCTAATTTCATTATTAATCTGGAATCGGTTGCTAATTGGTCGAAAAAACCGAAAAATATGTCATTTACTAGTATTTAAAAAAAGGTATTTTTTTTTATTATAATCATCAGATTGAATCAGATAAAATTTTTACCCAATGTAATTTTGTTAATTTCAATAAAATTTGTAATCCTTTTAAATAAGTGTTTACCAAAATAGCTGCTACCAAAATTTTTACAAAAGTATATCTTATTTGGTCAAAATCACTGCACCGCAACCTTTCCCTCAAAATTTAAATGTGAGACCGTCCCCAGATTATAGTATTTTTTTGACATTATCTGGATTATTTTTCTAAATGATCAGTACAGATGATTGGACGTTGTTTGAATAATTTATATTATACTTCTCGCAATGTCAATTACCCTTATTAAGTAATATTAACTCTTTATATTGGAAGATACAAATACCCATCACATATCAAAATATAGATTTGAAAATATGATTTAAAAGTCTACAATGTACTTTTTTCGAGAATTATTTATTATAAAAATTAAGCAGTATTAATTTTATTATCTTACTGATCGTGGTCCAGTGGTTTCTTCAATAAATAATCTGATACACTACTTTCGACTCTCTAACCATCTTCAAATAGGTGGTTCTCAAGTGTCAGATCTAATCGAAAAAAAATTACTCTTCAAGTAACCTATCGATGACTAACAGGACGAGATCACTGACATACAAACAGACAATTCAAAATTTATTTATTTTTGTAGTTGATATTATAAAAATATAATCAACATTCGAATATATATGTAAATTGATTATATTTATAGATTTCTGTAAAACAAAAAAATTGTATCAAAAAAATATTTAATTAAATGAAAAAAACTATAAAACAGCTTAAAACTTCCTATTTAAGCTATTGAAAAATAGTTGTATTAACTAAACATTTTTAAAGAATATTAAAGAATATTAAATAATTACAGTACAATTATTAAACCAATTTGTTTGAGTAATTATTAACAAAGAAACTACTTTCTAACAATCGCTGTAAAATAAGCAGAATATATATATATATATATATATATATATATATATATATATATATATAGTAACATTAATATATATTCTTACAACGTGCGAATAGCATCTTTGTAATCAGACAACCTGTTCCAACCAGCACACAAATAACACTGAAAGCTTTTTATATAATAAAAAAGTAGTGTCATTTGCAAATGAATGTTTATATTTACACTAATTAAATACCAGTTTCTAAAAATAGCTTAACATTTATGTCGGTAAAGATATAACTTTTTTTTTCATTAACATCTGATCGTTTTAACATAATACTCGATTATTTCAGAAAGACTTAACAATTACATTAAATTAAAATAAACGAGTCATATTTTCAAATTGAGTTTTATTTCATATCTGATAATGTCAACACATGAAGGTATTTTGTTCAGATTAAAAATAAAACTTGAATTTTAACCAAGATCAAATTCATAAATATTACAATAATTACATTTGTTTATATATATATATATATATATATATATATATATATATATATATATATATATATATGTTGTGTGTGTGTATGTATTGTCAATTTATATTAAGAAACAAAATCATTTAATTCGAATAGTAGGTTAATACATCTTATTTATTTCTATTTTTTGTATATCAGAATAAACAGTTAAGATTGTATTTACTTAAGTGATATATTTTTGAAAATGTAAATGAGTAGATTTATATAAAACAATATATATATATATATATGGGTCGTTTGATAAGTTTGGTAAATTTCTATGATTTGCATTCATTTCGTAACGTAATGGCTATCAAGTGCCACTTTTCAAACTAGCATAGGCGAAATTTCAGCCAGAAGCGACACGTTGTTCACGTTCTACATATGTTTGAAGTGAACATTGTAGCTGTTGCCATAAAAGTGGAAAAAAACTAGCAGGCCTTTTTGCATCGGTTCGTAACCGTGGATGAAACATGGATCCACAACTACATACCTGAGTCGATCCAGGAGTCAAAGAAGTGGACAACGACTAGTAAAAGTGAGACGAAGAACGCGAAGACCGTTTTGTCGGGTGGGAAGCTGATGTCCACTGTTTTTTGGGATTCTTAAAGAATCATCTTAATCGACTTCTTAACGAAGGAAAAAACGATAACAGGAGCCTATTATCCAACATTATTGGACTCTTTGAAAGAAGAGCTGAAACAAAAACAGCCAAAATTGACGTACAAAAAAGTACTCTTCGACCGTTGCACAAATCGACCGTTGCAATGTCAATTTGCACGAATTAGGCTTCGAATTGATTCCTCATCCACCCTATTCTCCGGACTTGGCCCTGTACGACTTCTTCCTCCTTCTAAACTTAAAAATTTTTCTCGGTGTTAGGAAATTCTCGACGAATGAGGATGTCATCGCAGCTATTAATGCGTATTTTACAGACTCGCTGGATCAAATGTTTAATGTGTTTCAATGGGGACTATATTGAGAAATAAAATAATTTTTTTCCAGAAAACGGTGTTTAACTTTCTTTTTACCATACTTCTCAAACAACTCATATATATATATATATATATATATATATATATATATATATATATATATATATATATTCATATTTATATTTGAGACAAATAATAATAGTAAACAATTCTATCAGTTTGGAATAAAAGAAACTGAATTCGGACATAAATCTATACCTTATAACATTTATGTGATTTTTGAGGGTTTTTTATATTCTAAGTTAGAAATTTACTTTTATTAACTGAAAATTTTGGTTCTATTTTCCGTACTAATTATCATGTGTGTAACCAGTGAGAGTTATCTACTTATAAGATATATGTATATTACTAGTAACTTTAAAACTTTTCTATATTCCTAATACTGTTAATTAATATTCCTTACAAAACATTCAAAAGATATAAATTAATTTTGTAAACTGAACTCTTAATGAAGTACTTATTAATTAAATACAATTATATGAGTATTAATTTTTGAATGGGTCAGTGACATTTTTTCAACCGAATCCCCTGACGTTCTTGCATTTACTTGTAATTTTCATATATTTGAAGATCTCCGTATATTCTTATATCTAATTGATATTAATTTTATGCAATTCTTGTATCGGTCAATCTTTACTGAATAAATTTACGATCGTGAGTGTTCCTTTCCGTTAATTTTCGAGTCAGAAATTTCATTTTTATGATATTCGACGTGTATTTTAATGAAGATGATTTTATGATTCCCTAATGATGCATAATTGATGTCTATTAATTTTTATTTGATATCGTTGTAGTGAACACCTGTCTAATGACATTACATACTATTTTATATATACATTATACAAATGTTTTTTGTATATGTAATTTCGATTTATGTTTATCGTTGATTACAATTTATAAATATTTTATAAACATTATATTTTGTTTGATATATGTAAATTATACATATATATATATATATATATATATATATATATATATATATATATAAAATAAAACTAGTTTAAATTTATTTTATATTAACATATGAATATTCGCTACAAACTCATAATTTCATTGTTTTAACGACAAGCTGTGTAATTTGTGACATTTGTAACACTGTTCTGAAAGTTTGTATGTTATTGCGGATTAATTAAATAAAATACAGACAATTTTGTAATAATTATGATGACAACTAAAAGTATATAATAATACTAAAGTCGCATAACTTTTTTTACTGAATTTTATTATAGTATTGATATAATAAAATGTTTGATGATTTGTTTGAATTTTTGATACAAACTTGTAAATATGAATCTTAATATTCAGTCTGTATAAATAAATAAACTGTTCTTAAACTATAAGTACAGTTAGATCGATTTGTTAAACGTTAGAAAAAAATAATTTCTATATTTAATGTATTTTTTTTTAATTCGGTGTTGAAAAATAGAATTCAAATTGATATTTCTTTAATTAACAAAAAATATAATGTATTTTGTATCATTTTTTGAAAACTGCAGTTTGTTAATTTTTAAAATTTAAGTCTTTAATATAATTCGTTAGCCAAAAATATATCGCTTAATATTGCTAATAATTTCGAAAAACTTAAACAAAAGTACGATCATTGTAATTATCACACATTTATAATTTCTACTTATTTAAAATTTTTGGAATATCTGTGTTTTGTATATATATATATATATATATATATATATATATATATGTAAGGAAATATACAAAGAAATCATTTAGAATAAATTGCTGCAGATGTTTCGTCCTTTTTTACAAATGCTAAATTTTCTAAATAGCATATTTGACTGAATGAGGAATACTGTCGATTAATTTATTGACAGTTCTTGTAAAAATATAGTTCCATACCACCAATAATAGTTTTCAACGTATCTTCTTCCTGAAGGGCATCTCATTAACCCCTTCTACTGAAATGATAAGTCCAGTCATGAGTTTTCTATACCAAAGTAGGAAATGACGAGCTGCACTTGCCAAGAATGTTTGAGGAAGGACGCATTTTAACTAAGAAGAATATATATTTATATATATATATATATATACGTATATATGTATACACACACACACACACACATATATATATATATATATATATATATATATATATATGTATATATATATATATATATAAATAAGTGTAATGCTTTGATACAATTGTATATATGCGTTTACTAATTATTAGTGCATCCAACTATACTGGAAGATAGTTGAGTATAAATATATAATTCCACTTTAATATATTGTTGTCCTATATATTAACGTTATGTTCAAATACACTTTTTTCCATTCAAATACTAGAACAGTAATTTTTTTGTCAAGCTTTATAAAAAAAATCAGGACAACTGTTTTGTTTTTATTATACATATATAATCCACATCAAAAAGCATTCAATATAAATTTATAAAATAAATATTCTTGTTTACTAATAATCAACTGTTTGAGCAACAAAAGTGTAAGGTTCTGTTATCCACTGATCTATGAGACAACTAAGAAAAATTAAATTGTATGCCTGAGCAATATTGCCTGATAATAAATTGCAGTAAGAGGTTAATACCATTCATTCACAAATGTATTTCGTCCCCCACCCCATAAATCTCAAACATTTTTTGATTAAATGTATTCATTAAATGATTATTGATTATTTTTGACTGTTGTAATCTACATTTTAATAGAAATGTCATGACTCAGTGTTAATTTACATAAAAGTGAATTTAGTAACAATGACAAAATTATATTTTTTCTACCATTCTGTCAGATGATTGTAATTCTATTTTTTTTCTGTTCCAAATATCTTTGATTTAATTTTAAGTTGTATTCTAGATCTTTTATACTATAATCATAATACGAATATTTGATCTCTGAATGCAATAATTAAATTTTTTTTTTAAATTCTTTATTTCATTAATGTGAATTTCTGAATGAATTTCACAGTCAACCGTCGATTTTTATTTGTTTAAAGTCGTAACGGTCTGATTCTTTGCGTTAGAAATTATACTGGACTTTTCTGCTATTCTTTATTCTCAAGTTGTCTCTTTCATTTGAATAACTTTATATACATACATATGTATACACATATATATATAGCTTCAATATCTTCATGTTTTTTTTGTGAGATAACGCTCTGATTTATTTTAATTACATAGGGACGATCTTACTTCATGTTTCTTCACTTATTCTTATCTTTATATATCTTTTACAAAAATTCAAGTTGAACTCGACTATTTGATATTCTGATACAGGGTATTGAAGTATTACTGTAAATGTTCTCTTGTTCATACACCTTTTTTTAATAAAAAAGGCACATCACGAATTAAAACGTAAAAGAGAACTGTTTATTTAGAAAAACTTGTGTGCTGTATTTTCTCAAGTTTAATGTTCTCGGTTTGCTAAAAAGGAAAGGCAAGTTTGCCAGGCAATAACAAAAAAATCACATGTTTATAATTCTTGACGAGCATTTTTCAACAATTTCATCATTATAAAAATAAAGGCATAAAGGAAATAAAAGAATCAATATTCTTAGAGAATAAAAATGAGGATTTAATCGACATTATCGTTTCTTTAAACTTTTGAGTAGAAATTTATATATGTGTATATATATATATATATACTCACTGATATTTCGAGCTTAGCAACACTTTTTATACTCATCTTCAATTTTCTCTGCTGCAATGTTTTTAATATTCTCTCAATTTAGACAGTATTATTCGTTTTCTTATTATTATTAAGTTAGGAGCATTCTTCTAGTTATTTGCCTCTCACTGGAGCTCGGTGGATGAGAATTGTCAGCTCTATGTTCATCTTTTGTCCGGTCGTGCTAGTAAACTCTTTTACCGAAGTTCGCCCATTTTTGCAAACGCGAGTAAGTCTCTCTTCTCGTATCCTATCCTCGTGGGTATTTCTGTTCCGAGACATCTTGCGATTTTACTGAGCATTCTTCTGTTTTTGCGAAAGCAGGGTGTTAACCGTACCTTCCAAAGTTCCTCCTTGATCTGAGCTTAGGCCCAGCAACAAGTGCATCAGACTTCTCAGTCCATCCGGCACAATTACATGTGAAGTTTATTTTATTATTACGGTATTATTTTGTAAATGGAATGAATTAATTCGATTAAATACTTATAAACTAAATTACTTTTTTCTGTTTGTAAGTGTTGAAACCATTAAAAAATTGTAAATATTTTTTTTACCAATTTTAAATGTCATTTGTTAACAGTATGTTGAAATATAGTTTCAAAAGTAATATAGTTTCAACAACAGAAGTAGTGTTCTTCATGTTAGTAATTTATTTAAAACACTAATTGTAGGAGAATATTTTTAGTTTTTATGTTAGCATTAAATAATTATTTGTCGATTACAAATTAACAGATGGTGAATTAATTTATATGTTATTTGAATTCAATTTTAAAAATACTCTGATAGAGATCTGAACTTTACATTCAATTTTTGGATTATTTTCAGATTTAATACTATTAAAAGTCAGTATAAAATCATTTATAAAAATTGAACCCACAATAAAGAATAAAAATCAACAAGATTTTTTTAAAAAAAAACAAAGATCAAATGGGGCAATGAACTTGAAATAAAAGTGCAAAATATTTCGAGTAAATAACATATGTTTTATTCGAGTACAGTATGAATTAACACAGACTTGTTTATGTACGAGTATTTATAATTTCGTCGTTCCAATAAACAGAATTAATGAATTGGAATTTTTCTAAATTGACAATTCGCTGTTTAAACATAATACTCTAATAGACAGAAATAACATTTTCAATGCTTACTTTCGAGCAAGTGTTGTAGATTCTTAATTTCGAATTTCGAATGAAATTTAGCATAGAATTAAGAATGTGTATCTAATTTTAATTCAATTCATAACTGAAAATAATTTCGTTATTTAAATAAACCTATCAGTTTTTATATATATATATATATATATATATATATATATATATATATATATATATATATATTTCAAGGTTTTTGTATATTTAATGAATATAATATTTATCTAATTATTATAAAATATATATATTTTTATATAAATAAATGTGTTTAAATAATAAAAAAATAACTTTTAATATATATATATATATATATATATATATATATATATATATATATATATATATATTATTTAATTTTATACATATTAAACCATGTAGTGAAAACTTGCTTATATATATATATATATATATATATATATATATATATATATATCATGATCATTCACTCCACAGAGCATTTTATACTATGTCTATCAATCTGTAGTACTTGAAGAAGAATTAATATAAAAATATGAAATTTTTTCAAATGATTACTGAATTACATGAAACTTATTGAATATTTTTATTAAATTTTATTTCAAATCGCGAAATAGTTTATTTTTTTATCTGAAAACAAAGAACAAATAAAAGTATTTTCACTAAGTATAAACTTTATCTCACATACATACTCGGCTACATATTATGTGAGTCATCACTTAATGGGATTCAAAAAGGGGATTACTAATTGGTTCTCCATGTAACTAAATACATTTACAACATTTTTATTGTTCAATAAGTAGTTTTTAGTTAAAGCAATCGTAATTTATTCTCTCTCATATCAGATTATCTGAGTTTTTTAAGTTAAAATTTTGATTTATCTCTTCTTTTGATATCAAACTGATTACTTCTAGGCTTTGTTATTTAAAGAAATTTAAAATACTCATGATTAAAATATGTTTTTAGATAATTTAGTAAAATATATTTAATAAGAGATAGAATTGTTAAGTGTATAAGAGAATTATTAAAAGTTAAGTTACTATATAAAACTTGAATAAGTTGTTAAAATATAATTACTATCGTGTAGAATATTATACAAAATTTAGAAACAAATAGAAGAGTGTTATTGAAATAAACAGATATTAGCTAAGTTGTAGTAATATTGAAAAAATAATTTAAAAATAAATAAATACAGAATACTTGCAGAACTTTCAAAGATAAGAGTATCTGCGACAAAGATCTATTTTTTATTCAAGCTTAAATTACTTTTAAACATGGTGTTATATAGTAAGGCAACAAACAGAGAGTAAGCAAGAGCTTTAGCTACTTTTAGAGTTTATATGTTTGGATGAAATGATAAAATATGAATGAAAGAAGAAAAAATATGTATATTATTCGGTGAAGGAGAGGACAAGTGTTGAGCATTTTTATCCATTGTCAAGGAAGTGAACGAAACGACTTCTTCCTCTTGTGAAACTTGGAAATTTAGCTCGGCGGGAAGCAATTCTCATTGAATGAGGATATCATTACAAAAATTGGTCTGTTTTGATAACCCGAAACGCAAGAAATCATGGGTTGATTCTGGTGAACCATCAACGTCGACACCAAAACGAAACATCCACGATCACAAAGTAATGTTCTCTATTTAATGGGATATAAAGGTGTCGTGTATTATGAGCTGTTTAAACCGAAGGAAACAAACACCGCCCGACATTATTGAAGACAATTGGAGCGTTTGAATGATAATTTGATGAAAAAACGACCATCAAGTGCATCAAATCGCCGAAAAGTGATTCTCCACGACAACCATCGGTCCCATGTTGCTATAACTGTGAAAAAAACATTGATGGATCTCGAATGGAAGGTTCTCCCGCACCCAGTTTATTTTCTGGGCCTGACCCCAAGTAATGACCATCTGTTCCGATCTATGCTACACGCTTTGGAAGGTATACATTTCCATAACTACAGAGAAGTCGAATATTGGGTTACTGAATGGATTGGCTCAAAAGACAGATCATTCTTTCGTCTCGGAATTCAACTTCTGCCAGAAAAGTGGGAAAAACTCATAGCTTCCGACGAAAAATATTTTGATTAATGTATTTTCACACAGTTTGTTACTGAAATACTCAAAAAAAAAAACGGATTTCAATACGACCTCCTAATAAAACAAGAATTAGTTATGGAAATTGATTCGTCTCTACACCATTTTTCTAAAAAATTTCATATGGTTTTCACCATATTTCTATTATTGACTTTTCTTGAAAACCCCTGCATCTAATTAAGAAATCAATCAAAATAATAAAATAACCTTTACGTTTGAACATTCTTTAATATATTTTTTTACATCCATTTATAAATTAACGACATACAAAAAAGCTTTTTCGAACTACAAATAGGAAGTTGTTCTTTTTACTAACGAATACAAGTCGAATACATAAGTAATCTGTAGGAAAAAAACCACACAATCAATTTAATCCGCAGCACGCTTCGATCTTAAACAATCGCTACGTTTGTGTCCCATTAATCTTTTACAATAATCTATTTTTTGTCATTTTCGTTATGAGATTAAACCGTTGTATATAATAAAACTGGTAACAAGTCAATCTTATGATTATTTCTGTAAAGGATATTATTAATTTATTTTTTTTTCCTGACGATGCTCGTTTCGCATGATTCAATTTGAAAATGAATGAAATAGAAACGATTCGTCATAATCAGTTTTTTTTTGTCGTGTAATTTTACTTTATACGCGGTTATCTTCGGTTAAAATCTTAATGCGAAAAGATAGAAAGGAACGTATATGTATTTACGTTATATATATATATATATATATGCATATAAGAGATTTGAAACATAATATAAACTTGTATTCTCTCTAAAATATATTCGTATTACCTATTTTATAAATAAGTAAATAATAAAATATGTCAAAAGAAGATAAAAACGTATTTTTTCATAATGATGAATATCTTTTTTGTATGAATAATTATATTTTTTTAAAAAAAGTATCTATATTTTTGAAAAATATGTATTTTAAAAGTAACGTTCTGATTTGTCTCCCTTGATATCAAATAAATTATTTTATGTGCTTAGAACTGTATAGAAGTTTGATATACTCTTTATTACAATACTTGTAATCAAGAGTATATCATTAATTAATTAAACAAAATGTATTTAATAAGTGACAAAGATATTAGTTTAAGTAGATGAAATAATTATAAAAAATGAAGATAATATAATAGCGATTTTGGTTTTCTCAATTCTAATCTTATTTTTTTTCAATGAAAGTAACATTTCATCGTTTTCATGTTAATATATCATTTAATATATAATTATATCATTTGAAAGTGCATTTTCGGTCTATATTTTGGTAACATTAACTTTAGTTTCATTATTAAGTTAATTTCAAATTGGACTGTTGAATTAAATATGGAAAAGAAGCAAATAAGAGCAATAAAGCAAATAAGAGCAATGTTTGGATGAGTTCAAAACGTGTTGTAAAATAGTAGAAACTGCTCGTAAAATAAACGATGCTTTTTGGTGTGGGTATTGTTAAGGAACGTACGATACAATGGTGGTTCCAAAAATTTCATGCTTGAGACGATAACCTTGAAGATGAAGAAAATCGCGGGCGTCCTTTTTAAGTTCAAAACTACCAACTGAAATTGTTACTTGAATCAGAAGCATCGACAACAATTCGAGAGCTTGCACAAAAGTTAGGCATTAGTTATTCAATATGTGTAGATCAATTAAAACAAAATTATTAAAAATGTATATGAATTTGAAGAGCATAAACCGCAAGTATTTTTCTACCAACCTAATACAATATACGTTTATTCACACATACTGCACAATTAATTATGAGAATACATAATAATTCTATAAATAGAGAAATAATCTGTCTTCGTTGTTATTTTTTACTTTTTTTGTTCACTGTATATTCTTTCTAACGCCAGAACTTGTTTTTTAAATATATTCTACTGAATTCAAAAAATATTTTTGATAAAACAAAATAAAATGTAAACAGAATATACAAAAATTATTTGTAAATCGATTTTGTTCTTTTAAGTACAGCATTTAAAATTTTTTAGAACTGTCTGTTTAGAAAAGAAAATTAAATTATTTATAACATTTAATACTAAAATTATATTTTTTACACAGTATTATTATGCTAATTATCTCGAAGCCTAAACATAGAAACAAACAGCTGTTTCCGATATTCAATCTAAATGAATATTTTTTTAAACTTTGATTAAATATCTCAATGTTGCATTTTTTCGTTATCAATATTAACTCTTTCTACTTCAATTTATTTGCTGGAAATATTGTCCAGGTATACCATTTAAATAATTTTGACGAATGCAGCTCATCATTGCCTGCTTGGTATAGAAAGCTCATGACGAACTGGACTCGTCCTTTCAGTAGAAGGGATTAACAGCTGAAAAAATTAACATTTCTTATGACTATAATTTTTAATATAGAAGAATTATATTACAGAAATTTATTCTAAGATTAAAAATGTTTTATTACATATAGATACAAATAAATTTAAAAGTAAATTGAGTAAATATTGTATTTTCTAGTAATTTTTTCTGGTTTCACAATACGCATATCATAAACGTACATCATTTTATCATTAACTCTAGAACGTTATCAATTTTTGTTCTCTTTGCTGTAAACTTTAATAAATCTCCTCGTAATGTTTACAATAAATTCAATATAAAACAATACTATAAACATGTTCTCGTATATAAATATAAACGTAATCTGTTCAATACACTAGCAACGATTTAAATTTAGCATCGTATCATATCGTGTCTCTGTCACATATAATTGAAAATAATGAATCGACATTATCAAACGAACGATTTTAATTAATACATCAACGTATATATGAGCACCATTTCATAAACATATAATGCGTTTATAAAGAGACTCATTATTACACAGCAGTGAACTCGTAAATTCAGAGTGACATATGATTAAACGAAGCAATACAACATACAGTCTAAATACATATCCCATGTATATACGGTGGGCCTGAAAAATAGATACTCGTTTGTTATAATAAATTGACAAAAAATGTATGCTGATGAGTTTCGGAAACTATATGTCAAACTGTTAATAACTAATATCAGCTCACTGGTAATAAACTGCGAAATTTATTTAAACTTAATGGAGGTATTAACGAGATTGAGATTGGTTATTAAATATTAGACAATAATTGAATGACTATTACATATCTTCAAATAGTATTTGTTCAATTACAATTACTATTAAGTGTTTCTATCGTTTATTTTTATTGAAATTATTTTTTTTATTTCTAAAACATTGGATCACTGATACAGAAATCTTACCAAAGCTTAATTAGACATTTAGGAGAATAAATTCAGTTAATTCCATAATTTGACAAAGTAACCCACTATATAATCAGAAAATTTAGAAATCATAGATTAAATAACTTAGCCGAATTTGAGTTCAGTTATGTGAAATATTATTAAAAATTCAATATATATATATATATATATATATATATATATATATATATGTATGTATATATATACACACACACACATATATATATATATATATACATATGTATGCATATGTATGCATATATATGTATATATACGTATATATAATATATATATATGTATATATATATATATATATATATATATATATATGTATATATAATATGTATATATATATATATATATATACTATTAGGTTGGTAAAAAAATAATTGCGTTTTAAGCACCCATTTGTCAAGCTTTTTTGATTTTCCTGGCTGTCTTAACAGTCCAGAATTGTTGGATGACTAACATTTAACTTTTGTCAAGCTCTCCAATTGTTGTGCGTGGTTCTGATTCAACTAACGACTTCATTTGGTCGTTATGAACTGAAAAACGATGTCCGCTACCTTCTTCATTTTCGAAATTTTTGGAACTACCATTGTACCGTTTATTCATTAACAGTACCCTCACCAAAAAAACATTGTTTAGTTTACGAGCAGTTTCTGCTGGTCATCATTCGTTTTGAACTCATACAAAAAAATTGCTGTTATTTACTTCTTTTCCATTTTTTATTCAATAGACCAATTTGAAGCAAAATTAATAACTAAACCAAAGTCGATATTACTAAAATACAGAACGAAAAATGCACTTTAAAAATATATTAACATGAAAACGATGAATTGACATTTTCATAAAAAAAATAAAGTTAGAGTTCAGAAAATAAAAACCGTAATTATTTTCCTAACAACGTAATATTATTGAATAGGAATAAAATATATAAGAACTATTTACAAGAACCATTTTATTAGAACAATAATTGAATCCAATCATATTCAGGTTAATTATAAATCGTACAAAATTTTAATCACAACTGATTACTTTCAATTAATAATTACCTGTATTGAGTTAATAAAAATGAAATCTAGGAATGCATTGAAACTAATCTCAATAAATGTCGTACATGGTATTAACGATTAATTAACATCTATGTAACTTCTTTTCGAAATCTACCTCGATCCGTTATTCTGATATATGATCTATTCTCCATGTTCGACACTTATTAAAAATGTACTCGTACAAAAAAATCCTAATTAAGATTGAAAATGAAACTCTCATATATTATTCGTACGAAGTACAAACAGTAATTGGTTCAATTTTTTTAAATCCACGTCGTATGACCATCTTTGGTGTTCAGGAAAGAGTCGTTTAATTGACCCATCATGAAAAGAATCTGTTGCTTTACCATAAATCAATCTTAGTGTCTATATTAACACATTTTAATATACATATATACATTTTTTTATTAATATTATTACAGCTAACGTACTTGTACGTATCCCGAGGCAACATGTGCACACATACGTCTATCATATGAAATATTTTAATGTCATGTTGAAAACTAGAAATCTCATTTATGTGTGTTAAACCTGTAATTTGAAAATTACAAATCGCCATAATCCCGTTTAGAAATTACGTTTCGACGACGTACGATTGACCATAGAAAAATGGAACCGCTACGTTACTTCGCTTGAATTACACTTAATAACTTCCTGTTAATGGAACAATATATCTGTATTAAATTTCAATGTTCAAATTCAATTACGATTTAATACTTGTGTACCTTTCCCTGACAGATTGGAAAATTACATTCCTCAATTCTTTTTATTCATATTTTTCTGAATCTAATACAAGTAACACCGTAATTCGTACTACTTTAGATAGTTCAAGTTTTATGATGTATTAACCTGTCCGTATTAAAAGAAAATAAATAAATATTTTTTTTATTCGCACAGTGACTTTTTTATATCAAATATATGTGCCGGTTATTATGACAGTGGATGTATGGACTAAGTAATACATTTTATGTATTGAGACATTTAGTCCTTTGCGTTAGGTGTAATAAAAATATTTTTCCATTATGTAACAAACTATTTTCTAAAGTACTTACTGTTATAATGTAAATCTTTTATGTAATTATGAATTTTTGTAAGTATCATGATAAAATATGTGCTTTTTGATATTTCATATGACTTGGACAATTTTCAAAATTATTCAAACATCTTAAAAATGACTTATAACAAAAATATTTCAGTTTTATCCAAAAAAGAAAGTTATAAAAACAGTATTCACTTCCATTTTGTAATTATAATCATGTTAAATTAAGTTAGAATAATGCAAAAGATGTCTTCTTCTTTTTCAATAACAATATTTTCATTTTGTGACGTTTTGAGAGTACGAAAATATTCATGGAAAACTGGCGGAATGTACGATAACAAATCCATTATATCCCGATGGTTTTCCTTTGTAAGTGTTCGAATACTCGTATAAAGTGAAAATAATTTATTTTTTTCATATATTTTCGGTCTTTCTTTTTTAGGCGAAAGATCTAAAATCTGAAATTCTACAGTATCATCTAAAGATGTTTCATAAAACATCTGATAAAGGACATCTTTTAGAAATCTGATCCATTATATTTTT
The DNA here is from genome assembly GCA_034766995.1 of Acanthacorydalis orientalis. Lineage (NCBI taxonomy): Eukaryota > Metazoa > Arthropoda > Insecta > Megaloptera > Corydalidae > Acanthacorydalis > Acanthacorydalis orientalis. The sequence continues at coordinate 7,562,230 of CM068315.1, forward strand.
AAGCAATAAACAGAATCTCACTTAGTATTTTTTGTTTTTTTGTAATTTATTTCTCTAGAGATTTTGTTTTCTAATAACAATATAATTGTTCGTTTGAGAGCTTTAAGTAAAGAATTGGACTTAACTTAAGAGTTATTTATCTTGAAAATAAATATAATTTTATACAAAAATCAGATAAGTACATGAATTTTTCCAGAAAAACAAAGTATACCGAAAAGTAAGTGACTTAGTCCACTATCAAAATAAAAGAAAAACAGAATTATGTTTACCGACCAACTTTGCAGTCATTAAACCGATACTTTTTTATTTTTTTTCTAAGTTCCTCTAGATTATTAAAATATAAATAATTCTAATACAAAATCAATCATAAAATCTGTTTTTTCAATTTTTTGACTTAGTCCACTATCATAATTACAGGCACATATATAGATAGTTCTTTTTATCCGATAATAATTTGTATCAAAAATGTATATTTTATACTAACCCTAAAACAATTTTCTCATAGAATAAAATTATAAAAATACAAAATCAAAAACTATTTGCTCGTGTATGCCAATTTCTAGAATACCCCTAATGTTTTTTTACGAATTGTTTATAAGTAGATTTACTTTTTTCTAAAAAATATGTAAAAAATTAAAAGCAATGAATACCTTGAATGCATTTTTAAGAATGTTCTTGTAAGTACATATTTGAAAAAATATTTGTTTCTAGTAGATGATAATCTCAATAAATGTGAGAGTAGATTAGTATCTTGTTTCCATTTAAGTATTTATTGTTACATGTAACATGTGTGGTCGAGAGTTGTCATGAAGAAGATTTGTCATAGACGATGTCACTGATATAAGAGCTTTAAACATTTTTTTTTTAAAAGTTAATTTTTAAATTTTATGCTAATACTTTTTAACTAATAATCTTATTACATTTAATTAAAAAATAGTGAATAAAAATTAAAACTTAAACTGTTTTTACTAGGTTGATAGAAAAATAATTGCGGTTTGTGTTCTTTAAATTTCTATACATTTTTTAAGTGATTTTATTTAAGTGGTCCAAATCTGTTGAATGACTAACGTCTAACTTTTGTGCAAGCTTGCATAAAGTTATGCGTTAGTCATCTAATAGTTCTGGACCACTTAAGTCAGCTAGGAAAATCAAAAAAGCTATAATTGTATATGAATTTAAAGGTCATAAACCAGAATATTTTTTTCTATCGACCTAATATTTAAAGTTAGAACGGTGTTCTTATTAAAATAAAAAAATACATTTTCTATAAACACAAAGCTGTAGCTTAAAATAATACCCTGTTTTTTAAAACTATAAATCCAACTTTTTCTGTGCTTTGGCTTTCTGAAAATTATTGCATCAGCGTCGAAATTCTTGTAAGATACACCCAAAAATGATCAATAATGATTTATTTAACATTTTTGATAAAACAATTTTTTTGTAGGCAGATTGCAGGGCTAGAAAAAAAATTATTTGTAAAACATAAATCAAAAATTGCCAAGTCATAATATACTATTTTTACAAAACTGTAATAGAATGTCATTTTGATTAAAATGAGGATGACGTGTTTCAGGTGTTGAGGGACTATTTAAATAACAAGATGCATTGTTCTTTATTAGAATACTTTTTCTTCAAATTTTGCTTATCAGTATAACCTTCTAAAAATCATCATTTTTATCATTTTATCATTGTTTTATCATCTTTATGCATTCTAGAAGTCAAAAAGAGAAGTTTAGAAAATGTCTTAGAAGAGAATGTTTTTATTAGATATTAAAAAATATAAAGTCTCATTTAAAAAAGTAAATAAATTTTAAAATAACATTAAAAAAGATGCATTGTCATAAATGTTCTTTATAACAAGTATACTTAAATAATTGTCATAACATTCATTTTAAAGTGGAATAAATAGATAAGAAGATATAAATTATTGAAAATATATGTACATTTTTACTATATATTTTTATAACATAACGTAATTAAAATCAAAATGAAAAGATCTCGAAAAGTAGCCAAGTGTTAAACTTTGGTATAAATTTATCATATAAATCTATAAAAAAATCCATTTTACTTCAAAACATTTTTTTTAATTATTTTCAAACGCTAAATACTTTTAATTTGTGTCAGTTTAAATGTAAATGTATTTATAGAATGTAAAAAAATATATTTACGAGGACAGAAATGTCTTATTCTTGTCTTAAAAAATAAATTACGTCATAAAATTCCCTAAATGTCTTAAAATGTATTATTATATTTCTATTACTATCTTTGTAATTTTATGAACATTTTTAATTAAACGAATCTCTTATTAATTAAAAAAACATGGTATTTAAAAACCAGTGTACTGTTTTTTTTATATGAAATTCTGATTAACATATCATATTTTTTTTATTTTTTTCTAGAGGTAAAAGGTTAAAATATTTTCTTACAACTTGTATATATGAATTCATTACTGTTATCTAATACATAAACATGAACCATATCATTACAATAAACATGTCATTAATTAAAATTAAAACAAAGATCATAACTTGGTAACATCCTTTTGGCTCACCTATATGCACAAGAAGTTCAAATAACACATATTGAAATTTTCGTGAGAACAGAATATTATTAAATGTTTGCTTTAGTGAAATAACCGGTACAAATTGAAACTGTGTTCGCTGTAATTTATTGTTATCGTCGAACCTTCATTAGAAGTTTAAAATAACTAGGAAATATTCTTGTTCATACATAAATTAAGCTGTGTGAATAAAATGTCCATTCTTCGATTTAACTATTTGTACGTTGAATTTGAAATATATTTTTAATTAATTTAATGGGATTTAAAATAATTTATGTTTGTAAAATAATCATTTCGATCAAGAATTTAAATTGTAGATAAAATTTTTATTACAATCACTGGCATATCATTTATTTAATCCACACACACACACTTACACATACATACACACACATATATATGTATATATATATATATATATATATATATGGAATTTTATTTCTAACTGCCTGTAAGTACACATATAAAATGAAAAATATGTTTTCAGTGAATATTAGTACAGTTAATTCTTAATTTTTAGTATTTTCTAAATCAAAAATAATTTTGCACAAAGATATTAAATAAATTCGAATTTTAGAAATTATTTAATTATTCAGATTTTGATAACATATTTATTATGGGTAAAAATACAATATTTTCCGTTTATTTCCATTGAACGACCTTACAATAATAAACTTCATGCTGTTTTTTTAGTATTCTAATTCGCAGAAGTATACTTTAAAGTAAACGAAATATACATGTGTATAAGTATTTTTCTCTGTTAATTTAAGTTTATACAAATTATAGAAAATAATGTCAAACGCAGAAGTGTTTAAGTCGCTATTCACAAAATAAAAACTGTTTCTTTGGATTATAAAATGTCAAATATCGAATAAAATAAATATTATCTTTTTATTGGTTTAACTTCAGTTTTATTAAAAAGAATATATAGAAGAAAGTTACTTATTTTATTAAAACTTAATGTAGTAAACTTTTTCTAGATTACTCCTCTCACATTAGAAAGTAGATATGTTTATCTTATTTAAATATTTATTATATATATATATATATATGTAATTATATTAAATATTCATGAAATAAAGATTCAAATGATAATCAAGACCCATAAACTAAATATTACAGTTCAAATTAAATGCAATATTGCATTACAAGTATAATCGTTCCGCCACTGCAAGTGTTCTGCAACAAGTTTTTTTTTCTACTTATACTCATGTATATTTGTTATCATTCACATAATTATGGTATGACCTCGACAAGGCAGTAATGTCGTTACCCCATTCTCCTAATAAACGGTATGGATTGCCGCCAATGACGCGGCTTGGCCACAAGGCTATCCGCGCCGCGGCCAGGAGATTAACAAGCCGGGCGACACTTGACAATCGTCCACATTGCACGGCCCCTGCATTCGACGTAATAGTGGTGTGTACGTTCACGGGACTCGAACTCTTAGTTTTTCAGTTAACTTTTTCTTTACATGAAATAAACTAGGTTTAATATGAGTTTTTATGCAAAATGCTGTAATATTTCACGTTTTTTTTTATTTTTATTAATAATGTACAATTATCACGATTTTAATCAAAATATATTATATGTAATGTTAAATTCACCATACAGTCTTACATACATTTTAGTACTAATAAATAAACTTAATTACATTCATTCTTTATCGAAAAAGTTTTAAAAATATTTACTGTATTTCTTGTTCTTCATCCTTACAGTAGTTTTTACTTGATGTGTATTTATAATTAAATGTTATACATACATATACATATATATATATATATATATATATATATATATATATATATATATAGCAGCAGCAGTAATAGCCTCTGTCAATCTATTGCTAGATAAAGGCCTCGTCCGTAATTTTCCATTTTATATGACTGAATGCTTCTCTTTTCCACTGATTTCTAATAAAAAATTTAATTTCCTTATCCCACTTGTTCATGTGTCTCTTTCTTGGTCTTTTTATATTCCTTAGTTTCCAGTTAATAATTTCTGTTGTCCATGGGTTGTCTTCTCTTCTTGCAACATGGCCTGTCCATGTCCATTTCAGACTTTTTACTCTTATTACATTTGTGACTCCTGTCTGTTTTCGCATCCATACTACTCTTTGCCTATCTCTTCTTGTTATTATTAGCATTCATGTTTTCATACTTCTCTGTAATATGTGAAGTCTGAATGATTTTGACGTTAGGCATCCATGTTTCGCTACCTTAGGTAAGGACTGGTAGTGTACATTGATTAAATACTTTTTTCTTCAGAGTGGGCTTGTTGATTATATACATATATATATATATATATATATATATATATATATATATATGTATATATGTATGTGTGTATATATATTTATTTATATGTGTATATATATATATATATATATATTTATATGTATATATATATATATACATACATACATACATTGTAAGTGTATATCACTATAATAATTTAATCAGTTTTAATTCTTTTAAATTGTCATCTATAATTCTTTCACTTATGTCATGTTTTTCATTAATTTTATGTATCTTAATTTCATATCTAGTTTCTCTAAAAGTATTATTTAAGTTTTTTGAAAAAATGTAATCCAACTGGCTTTATTTTATATTCCTTCATTGTTAATTATGATTCACTTCCATAAATTATAATAGTGTGTTTTATTTTCTTAAATTTTAGTTTTGTGTATGTGCATGTACTGTTTCTTAATTCTTTGAGCAATGAACTCTCTATTCTTTCAGCTTCTTAACTATAAAATGATCTAATCACTGTGTAAAAAGTTGATTTTTAATTTTAAATTTAAAAAATTATACAAGATAACAGATAATGCTAATATATTATCCAGTAAAAAAAACTGATATATAATTCATAAAGTCTTTTTTCGATTGGTACCGCTGAAAGGGTGAACATTCTGTTGAATGTACCATATATTATCTAAATTTTAGAATTTTGTTATCTTTTTCAATATGATAGAGAATAAACTGTGTCAAAAACTAAATAATTCACACTTTCAAACATACAGTATTAAAGTAAAAAATGAATACTATTAACAAATGGTATTAATTCTCAAATTTGCCTTTTATAATCAAAAAACGGCCACAGTAAATATTCTCGTGTATCACAAAATATATTTTATATTATTAAATAAAAATGATAAAAATCAGTGCCAATTTGAATAAAATAATAAAAGTTTTTTGCTATAAATAAAATTATATTGAAAATAAAAAATAGTATTATTTAGTACTGTTAATAATTATATATTTTATAGAACTAGTAGCATATACACTTTTTGATAACAGTAGTGATTTTTGAACGACGATTGTACGAAATTACACTCAACTCCAAAAGGTTGAAAATATAATATTTAATCGTTATTCTATTGATGTTTGTACTTTTATATTAGCAAAATATGTTCTCTTCCCCTCCATTCTTTTCGTAGTGTAAAACATACACTTAAATGATACAAAAAAATAAAGACCAACAAGATAACGTATTTACGGAAACATCAATATAAAAACTCACAATTATTAGGTTGGTATAAAAATAATTGCAGTTTATGACATTCAAAATCATAACAAAAACCGCAACTATTTTCCTACAGCTCTAATATAATTGTAATATTTATTACATAAAATCTTAGTCTTTCTTTATAACTAAATTCCTATTGCTTAGTTGTCCTTTTGGTCTGTGTTCCGTTGAATCAGTCTTGCTACACACACTGCAATTTATCACAAAATGACTGAAGAGGCGAAATCGGTCTTAGAAAAATTCTACAATTGTGATTTAGCAAGACCAAGAGACATAGACGACAATACAATTTGTATAAATAGTTTCATTAACAAGTCCTTCTTTTTCAAACAAGCGATTTTGAAAAGCAATATCCTTTGAATATTTAGTGGAAACTTTAGGAAAAAATCGTTTCAACTTCATTTCATCTGTTTTATATTATAACATACAGATTTTGTGTAAATTTTAGATTATTTTATTTAAACACATCGAATAACCATTTCATGTTATAATTATAGATATTTTGACCATCTTTTAAATAACAACATGCTAGTTCATATTGAAATTCTTTTAGAAGTAGATAAAAATATCAATCTACAACATTCATAAATTTACGTTTGCAAATGTATCAAGAATAATATATATATATATATATATATATATATTTATATATATGTGTGTGTGTGTGTGTGTATTAAAAAATGCAATTCTTGAAAGTAATACTCTTATTGTAATAATTTACAACGTAAAATAAATGTTTGTATGTAGGTTAAATATTTTTGGTACATAAAAATATTTTACAATTCCCAGTTTAATATCAATTGAAATAAAAAAAAATGTATTGAAGTTGTTACTTATTAAATTTTTCGTATACCAAAATGAATTGAAATAAAAAATCTGTACATTTTATAATATTTTAAAAATAATTAGATATTGTTTTCTAAATACAAAGTAGTTTTAACGCAGTGTATATATATATATATATATATATATATATATATATATATATATATATATATATATATGTATACATATTATACTTAATCTCGTATACATATTATATTTCACAATGCTTTCACAGATTAGTAACAAAATTTAAACGTGCTATTTAGTTGATACAAAACTTAGCTATTCTGCTATATTTTAATCATAATTCACTTATTATCCTCTACTCTGTATGTATATTTACTTATTTCTTACAGTATGTACTTAAAGTATATTAATTTTCAGCCTTTTAAAGCAATGAAAAATTTTAAAAATTTTACTAAATTCACTACAGGCACCAATTTCATAAATTCATTGATGCTAGTCTTATGGATGTTGGGAAATAATCTTTCTCTTAATAGTTCCACCCAACTACTTAATCTAAATTTTGCAATTCTTCATCTTTCTGACTTCTTTGATTTTGTATATATAGGTCGCCCTTTCTTGTTTTAATGACAACGTAGTAAAAAATTCAGTGAGGGCTTGTGTTTATATCTTCCCACACAATATCTACTGCTTCATTTCTCACCCCTTCTACTGTTTTTTCCGTAATTTGAATTCACATCACTCATCTAGTCTTCTGATAGATTAAGATTGATCAGTACATCAAATATTAAATTTGGCCAATTATTGCGAATTTTGCTCTTTTACTAGCTTTACATACATTAGTGTTGGACATTTACTTTCATTATTTTTTATTTTAAAAAAATATTTTACATAACGCTTTTTTATGTTAGCATCTATTAAGTAAGCTCCCTATTTCAAAAAGTACAGCATTATTCACCGCTCCTATATCTATTATATCTATTATATATATATATATATATATATATATATATATATATATATATATATATATATGCAAAAAAGCCTCCTGTAACGTGGTATTGTCATAACGCGGTTTCTATATAACTTGGAGCAAAAATTGCTACAGCCCTCCTATAACGTGATACTCTTGTAACACGGTTTCTGTTTAATACAACGTAATTAGTTTAAGCAGTCTCCCTATAGCATGACTTTTTCTATTCTTAATAGTGATAATGAATGTTAATAGAGAGTTTGATTTCAAGCTTAAGTTCCTTGTTTTTCTTTGGAAAATAGTTTTTTAGTTTATATTTCACTTCGTTTTTGTATATATGAACTCCTAAATTCAATAAAAATAATTTTAAATATATAAACATACATTTATTTCCTTTTGCATCTATCAAATTTTATTTCATAACCATATTCATTATAACATGATGCTTTGAGAATGCAGTTTTCATATAATGCAGATCGAATCAACTTGATTTATATGTACTTACTTCAGAGTTTTATTTAACACGGTTTCCATTAACACGGTACGAATTAATTGCGTTATAGAAGGGTTGACTGGTATACCTACTCTGGATTAATAGTTGTAGAAAAACAAAAATAAATATGTTCTTTTATCGAATTGACAATTCCAAATTAACAATATTTTATTTTAAAGAAATAAATTGTACTGGAACAACATTTACTCAGAATTAAACTACTGTTGTTAAGTATCTATTTTGGTTTTTATTTTATCATTTGGATTAGTTGTTATTTTTGTTGTAATAAAACTTCAATTACTAATTTATTTCAACTAGAATTTATTACAAAAAATAGTTCAGAAAATTTCAAACTTCTTCATGTTTAACAAAAATTTCAATTCTTTCATAAAACACTAAAATTATTTACTAATTAAAAAACTAAAACACATTATTTAATTATATATTACAGATGTATGATATAAGTCCGTTATTAACTTGTATACATATATTATTTTTAAATATATTATTTTATATTCCTTGGATATAAATAAAAACGATCCATGGTATTTATTACCATCTCTTCTACTCTTAATTGATTCATGACGGATCAGGTTTAGTTTCCTTAAACTTACATCATTTTATATTTTATTTTCATTTTACTGGTCGTAATAAAATTAAAGATATGCTATTCTAGCATTTCAGATGTATTACAGATACAAAAATGTAATGAAATATTACGGTACATATAATAATTTTAATGAATATAGATGTGTGAGATGTATATATATATATATATATATATACATAGTATATGTAGTGTTAATGTTTGTACATAAAGTACATGAAGTTTATGATAAAATTGTTTTGGTATATAAACTAATTATCAGACCTGTTAAACAACATTGAATTGCGCTAGAGATTACATTCAAGTACTCGACACAGTAGACGGTTAACTCTTGTAGTAAGTTCGAATCTTTGAGTATGCAAAATATTCATTATGTAAATGATATCTAATGAACTTTAATCTCGACATTGTTCTTCCGACAACTTAACTGAAATGATCATTTAGGTATTATTACATGACAAGTATGAATTTTACTTATATGTCGGTATGTATATAAATATATATATATATATATATGTATATATATATATATATATATATGTATATATATGCGAGTATATATATATGTATGTATGTATGTATTTATATACGTGTGTGTGTATATAGATAAAGAAATGGATATTTTTAATATTTATAAAAAAATATGTAGGTAAATATGATGAAAATGACAATCCAATTGCGTAAGACTACAAGACAAGTGAACATAAAAATATGTATAGTTAATAGTAATTGTAAATATTTTTTTCAATATCACTAAATAGATATTTCATTTCCGCAACAAGAACATTAAATGAAGGCTTTATGGTTTTTGTAACTAATAGTGTATCTCAATTAGTATACATAAGTATTAATCGTTGTTCAATTCATGTTTCCTTTATTTTTTTATGTTAGTTATTACAGGTAATTAATAAATAAAAAAAATGTATAGAATTTATTTTATTTAAATAGCTATGAACGTTAGTTATATAATTTTTAATCCAATAATTTAAAATTGTTAATCAATAGTTATAATCAAATTATTAATTAGTTATAAACTATAAATTTTATATAAAATAACGCTATTATTTTATAAACAAAAAAAAGAATTAAGAAAATGTTTATTTTGTTCAAAAAATATATAGTACTAATCTGACTTCATAATAAGAAAATATTCATATATTTTTATTAATAAGTATTTCTTTAAAAAAATAGGTAATTATATATATATATATATATATATATATATATATATATATATATTATAATAATGGAATATTCAATTTCTAATCAAAATTCTATTTAAAATATTTATTTGTACATATAATGAAAAATATTCACACATTTATCAAAAATGAAAAAGATGTGCGTTTTGAATTATTAATATTTTATCTATTTACAGTTTAAAACGTCTAATTATACAGACATTGATATTTGTTGTTTATTTAATTTACATAAAATATTTTTGTTAATATTAAAAAGTATACATCTTGATTTTCTAGTCAATTTTTTTAAAGTTACAAATAAAATATGAACCTCGAATATTATTGTGAATTGTAATTTTATTAATGTAGTTTATTCTGTTCATTACTAATTAATTTGATAATGTAATAAATGAAATTATTTTTCAGCTATAATTAAAATGGCCGGCTAATATGATTTAGTCTAAAATTTTAATGTAATTTGCAATTTTAAAAAGATTTTGTTCCTTTTTTATGACGTTTATAGTAAGATAAACATTATAAATTCATTTATTAGTTGAATTACATATAAATTTATATGTAAAACATAACATAATTGAACTTAATTATAGTGAGTACAACAAGATAGACTATATTTACTCGTTTAACCGTAATTCTTTTATTTGTGACAGGTACAGTTTAACAATATATTCATTTTTTATAAGATGTGCAAAGCAAAAATGTTGTAAAAATAGGATAGTACCAAAAGTAAATACTTAGTGAAAATTACATTTATTTATAAATTATTATTAATTTATTCGGTTTCTTCGTAAAATATTTATATAAAAATACGTATGAACCAAATTCCATATGGACATTCTATCCATAAAGTCGTTATAACCATACTTGCTATTGAAATTTGACTCTATATTATATCTTTATAACTGATTTGTACTTATGAGTATTTTTAATTTTTTTGTTAATTATTTATTGTAGAAATAACTATCTCTGGAATTTATGATATATAATTATTATTATAATAATATATATTATTATATATAATTTATCATATATAATTATTATTATTTTAAATATTTTTTTATTTTACATGATAATGAAGTTTACTTTTTCTATATCCCTGATTGTATTTCATTTCATCAAATGATTTTTTTAATGTTTATATTATTAAAAAAAAATTAAATAAACAGTAATTGAAAGATATGAATTTAGAATATTTTCTCTTTTGATTTGAGAAATATTTATTAAAAATATCTATTATTATTATAAAGAAATTTCTAAACAGACTTGTCAAAATACTTCATTCCTTAAGGCTAGGAAAGAACAGAGGATGGACATAATATTTCCCAGTTAAATTCAAATAATCTTTACTGATTTTTAATTTCCACGTGTGGCCATATATCATTGTGATGATTAGTTTTACTCCTTTTTAGTTAATACTAGACAAATTTTTCTGAAAACTATCTTTAAATTATCAAATTGTTTACAATAGAGATCGACGTAGATGATTTCTTTGAATTGAGGGAGTTTGAGTAGCACTCAATTTAAAAAAAGGTCGATTCTTCTATGAGTGCGATAGGATGATTAGATTTTTGTACGATCCATTAATTTTTTATTGGAACCTGATATACTACCCCCATTTGAAAATGCTTACAAATCATTTAATGTAACCTTGTGTATTTTTATACTGAATGCTGAGTTGTTCTGCTTCTGTAGATATTAAATTAAGGTTTATCTCAATCATTGCCTATAATTTTCTATCATTGACTTAGAAATTAGCTAATCTAACTTTTATTTATTCTTATACATATTGCTTAAGTCACCAGAACTAAATTTTATAAACCGTCTTTGACATACATGTTTTATAATTGTATATTTTTTTAAACACTTCACACATTGTTTGCGATTGGCACGTCATTACTTTTTTAAAATTTTTAAAATATACAATAACAAATGGCCAAATAAGACTATGGAGAATAAATGTATACCATATAAAGTAATATAAGAAAATGACTTTCATTTAAAAATCCTTAAGGAAGAAAATGAGAAATAAAATTATGAAGTGAGGAGAAATATTTTTCATTCGTGCTTATTCTTACAATACTTTTTAAATTTATTGTTTTTTTTTGTGGAATTTGTGAAAATAGACCCAGAAAATTAATCGAGCACAGTTCTAACGCTGTAAATATATTTATTTTCAAAATATTTTCGTACTTTGGCGCTTTGAAGATAATGTTGGTAAATGCAACAATAAAAAATGATCGATATTTTTGACAACAATTTTTATCTGTTATTTATAGAGTAGAAAATAATTCATGTGTGAAAAAATATTTGACAATATTCATAACGAATGAATTAATTTAATTCTGATACGGTTTGATAAATTTACTGAAAGTTAGAAAAAAATTAATAATAATTTTTATTGTTTGTATGAAATGGAATTTACAATTTAGTTTTATTTATATTTTTTATTAAAAACATTTATTTATATTTTTAATTTAATATGTTTAATAGGTCAGATGTTTAGGAACTACTCAAAAAGTATACTATTTTTCTTTCGAACAAATTATCTAATCATTGACAAATTGTATAAATAAATGTTTTTTGTTATTTTTCTATTCCTGTTTAATCGCACATAAATTTATCAATTATTTCACCTTGTTATTTTCAAATAAAATGTTATCTCCGAAAAATATATTTATTAGTCACTGACTCATTCGAATAGATGTCCCGCGTGTTAAAATCCCTAGAAGATGCGCACGTCCCGTTGCAAGCAGTCATTGCACTGGGCAGTGGCTGCGTCTATTCTTTTTCCTCCCGCTGTCATCCGGAGGCCATCGCACTTCTGAATCTCTGTTTGTCGACGCCGTGTAACCTTGAACCCACGGTCGTCCTATGTGCGTTCAACATGCCGCTTATTCAGGACTTTATTGACGCATAACAGCCGGAGCACGACTGATACGACATATGTGATCTGATTATCTTACATCCTCGTCACACATAACACAACTGTAATCTTCGCAGTTCGACTCTATGTCATTATATTGCCACATAGTGCTATTATCGAAGAATTTTTTTCGTATCGTATTTCGCGTTATTTGTTGTTAATTTAGATAAGAATATAATAAAACGCTTATTAGGGAATACATTGTATTTGAGTTATAGGATGTTTGATATCAAAATAGTGTTTGACTCTTTTTAAGACAAATTTTATGATTACTGCTGAACATATATGTCCATTTACACCTTATACACTCACACACATATTCATGTACACACTCACATACACACATACATACATATATATATATATATATATATATATATATATATATATATATATATATATATATATATATATATATATATATATATATATATATATATATATATGTACCAATATAAAGCGTGAATAATATATCGAATTTTTTTTCAAGTCTCTGCCATCGTTTTTTTCTCAGAAAGAAAATTAAACAATACTATTTGGTTTGTAATGAAAGAGATCAGATTTTAATTTTTTAAATGTAAAAAGTAATTCTTTTTTAAAATTACATGAAGAAATGATAGAAAATCAAAATCATTTCTTCCATTATAATTTTAATTAGAAACTAAACATATTGCATAACAAAGTACAGGTACAGGGTTAACAGGTATTATTAACAAATAATATCAGAGAAATAACGTAAGACTTAATAATTTGTCTTAAAAATAACTTTTTGAATATATTCCTTTATTTTATTCTCATGTGAAATCATATACTTAAGTGAGGGGTTTCTTCTTAATTTATTTCATTCCATATAAAAAAAGAACTTTTTTATTTCAAGATATATTGGTTTGAACTGAGCATTACAAAATATTTTCGGTTGAAATAAACAAACGTAATTAAACTACACTTTTCATTATTTAGATTTTTATTTTTTATGATTATTAATATCAGAGATCTTGTATTCAAGAAGAAATATATCTTCCCAAATTATATTTAGCTGTTTACATTTCATTTTCTTTAATATGCTTTTATTCTTTTACTGAGCTTTTCTAAAACATTGTATCTGTATTCTTGAAAAGTAATTTGTTCTTATGCATAAAAATTGTTCAACTGAAAATACAAATCTTTGTAAAAAAATTCACAACAGTTTGAATAATATTGTTTTTTTTTACATAAAAAGAGAGCAGTTCAATTAATAAAAATTCAAAAAAGAAATTAATATAGTTGTAGCTGTAATCTTCGAAATATTACAAATAATATGTTTCATTTATAGTGATTATTAAAAAAATTCTCGATTTTCTTTCTACGCTTTTTGATTAGATATCTATTTTAAATATACAAAATTTTAGTTTTTATAATCTCTTTACTTTATTGTTATTACATTTTTAATGCACGCTTAAAACTTCATGAAAACATATATATATATATATATACATATATATATATATATATATATATATATATAAATATATATATAAATATATAAATATATATATATATATATATATATATATATATATATATATATATATATATATATATATATATTAAGAATAATAATTATTCGTAATAAAAACTAGAACTATATTTTAATTCATTTACAAACTTGTATTTTTAAAATAGATGCATGTGAAATAAATTAGTTGTATATTAAACAGATAATTTATTTGGAATTTACAAATGATTTATATTATATTATTGCAATCATGTAAGGAAAATATGAATTAATTAATTATATATACATGTAAATTTCAAAATAAGAACAAGATACACAGTGTGTCCCGAACAAGATCCTAAATATTTTCATAACAAGTTATAAGGGCAATTCTACGAAAAAAAATATGTAAATATAAATATCCGATTTCTTCTCATTTAGAAATGTTGTTTTTGAAAAATTTTAATCACACTTAGATAATATATATCTGTGACTAGTGTACATAAAAATAGTAACACACTTAACCCTTTATTTTGCACGACAGATTAGTTCCTCAAAAGTACAGTTTAAATCGATATTCTATAAGTGATAGGTTTTACAAATTCGCAATGAAACATTATTATTTATTTTTAATAAAACTAGAGAATATATTTTACACATTAATTCGAGTATAAGGAGATTCTTCAATATTTTGCGCAGCTCTTTTGGGTTTTCTTTAGTAGCCTTCACATCAGATAATGCCGTTTCTCCTTTTATTTTAACATTGTTTAAGGAATACCTCCTTTTAAACTTCTCGAACTATCCCTTGCTTCCTGAAAACTCAATTGTTTGATTTGAAGATAATGATTGTTTGGCTTTGATGTTATTGAAAATGTTCACTGCCTTAGTCTTATAGCATTTGCGTTGTTATCTGGAATTAGTACAGTTACTTCAATTCAGAAGAAAAAATGCGAAGTTGAGAATTTCTGTCATCGTTAGGATGCAAGAAAACAAGAAACTCTACAACGGTGTGTGTGCCTATTATTTTGCACAGAACGGTAAATGGAGAGCTTTTTTAAATGCGGATGAAAGTGTTTTAAAACATTTTTTTTTAATTCGGTGACCGTGTTAAACTTAAATAGTGCCAGTGCCATGTAAATGGAAGTTTTTCCTCATTTCTTCAACCGTGTTAAACCGAAACTGTTCAATTCGAGTACTGTGTAAAGCGAGGGTTAGGTATATAAATTAATATCAATAATGATATATAACTATTATTAATTTTTGAAATAAAATTATTTTATTTAATTAATATTATTTGATCCGCAGTGGTTACAGATCTATATCAGATTTTATTTAAAATTTGTCGAAGACGGTATCTTGAAACCTGAAAGAAATCGAAGATATGTTTATATAGTTATTTTTCCATAGAATTTTTTCTTAAACATGTTAAAATATTACAGACCTTACTCAGAACAATTTGTATATTTGCTGAGTCTTTAAAGGAATACTTACAAAAAAATTATACAAATTAATCTTAAAATATTTGATTCAGTCACTTAATTATCTTTCTTTACATAAAAAATAATTCCATCGTAAAATTCCGATAAAATAAAAAAAAATGTTTTTCATGTGGACCACTACCTTACAACGTTGCTTCCCCCGCTACACTCCACAAGTAGCACGTTAAGTAGGGTACACATAATCAGTTAAAACTGACAGTGTGTTCAAAATGATAATGTATGTCAGTCCGACTGAAGCAATTCAAAAATTTTGAATATGGACTGTCATTTACTTCGAAACTGTCAGTTAGTAACTGATAATATGAGCATAATTTCTGTCAATCGTTATTTAGTCGCGAGTTTTTAACAAGTAAGATCGAAGTAAAAAGGATTTTCTTGATTTTTCATGTTAAAATTTTGAGAAAAAAAAGTGTATTGTTATTAAATGAAAAATGGAAGGTGAAAAATCCATATTAATAAACTTTATTGATTGTTAAAAAACCATAAACTATCATGGGAAAGTCTTTAAACTGACAGTCTTTAAATTATGATGTGCTCTATTAAATGACAGTCCAGAAAATCGTCAGTTTTAACTGATGTGTTCCCTACTTTAACCATTTCCATTCCCGATGTTTCACGAATTATATCGACTATAACCGCAGGAAATATATTCAAACTGAAGCTTTAGAATAAAAAAATGCTACTTTTATCTTTGTATTTTGTTGTTAATTTTTACAAGCTTTTCCAATAAAAAATTTACGACTTTCATTTTACTCAGATTATGTGTTCGTATCATTTGTTAGTTTTTGTTTTTTGTTAAGGGAGAGCGTGGGGTGAAGCCCCTTCTTTGAGGGGATTGAAAAGCATAGCATGTAGAGGGCAAAGCCTTCTTTTTCTATAAAAAAATTAATGGATATAGTTATTTTATTTCATAATTAATCACTCATAGTTTATTATTTCAATAATTTATTTATATGTTTGTCATATAAACATATTGACAACTACTGGTTTATTATAATATAAATGTATTCAACAGTCAAACTATTCGATATATATATACATATATATATATATTGTTAAAAATGGTACCGTTTGATTTATGATTTCCTTCATTCTTAATCGTCTCGTTTATATTTATGTTATTTCATTATTGGATTTTTAGGCAACATTATCTCATTTACTACAGGAAAGTCTAATTAATTTGTAATTTTATTAATTAACTAATTTTAATTATAAGGTATGATTAAAGTCTTATTAATATTTTTTTCAAAAAACTTATCTTTGATCGAATCTATATTTAAGTAAATTATCTGAATTGATTCAATAATTGAAAAATTGACACAGTAAATAGTGTCAAATTTTGTTGATGCCAACATTATTAAAACATATTGTAAAATTTCTAAAGTAACTTTCTTAACGGTTTCATTGTCGTGTCAGTGTCTTTTATCTCTGACAATTTTAACTGATTGTTTTTTACTTCTTCCTATGCCTTGAAATGTATTCTATCTAGTTTCTTCAATGTCTATCAAGTTTTTTTTGCAATTCAACTGCTCTACTGTTGTTTTGTATTCACACATCTGACACTCATTTATGTATATATATATATATATATATATATATATATATATATATATATATATATATAGATATATGTATATATTATTTGCATAAATAAAATATTGCAGACATGTGACCTTTGACATGAAAACTTTATACACAGGTGTTTCGTGAAACGTAAGCTTATTATTTTTGATGTGAATAATGGACGCTGTAAAATAATAATTGGAGGTTGTACATTACATCTACAGGTGAAATTAAAGCAATGGCGGAGAGCCATTTGTTCACGGAGTATAATTAAAAGTTATTTTTTTATTAACATGCCCAATTAAACACGGACAAGAATTTTTTATGGGTATATTAACTTTACAATAACCTAGATATTATTAAGGTTAATTATTTTCGTCGAACAGAGTCATTTAACACGTACTGTTTATACATATATTAATTAAACGTACTCCTTTTTCATTATTTTCTTCTTTCTCTTTATATACACATATGTTTATATATTATATATATATATATATATATATATATATAATATAAACACCGATAGGTTGTTTTTAGTAAATCTGTCTCTCTTTAAATATATATATATATATATATAAATATACATAAAATAATAATTTATACATATATATATATATATACATATACATATATATATATATATATATGTATGTATGTATAGATAGATATAGATTTACTAAAAACAACTTGTCGATTTTTATTAATATAAAACGTTATCAGTTTTTTATAGTCTTATTGTATGTTTAAACAATTACCTGTTCTCTGTTATTTTTTATGAATTTATCCTACCTTCTTATTTGTTTTTTTAGTCTTTCTAAAGAGTATTTGTATGTCTTTTTTTCTGAAAAATGTATCAAAATACTCTTTTATCTGGCCTTTGTAAATGAATGTTCCTTTCTTGTGAAAGTTTTGGAAGACACTGAAATACTCATATTTCAGAATAGAATGACATGTTCAGTAAAACTTTCAATTAGAATTTATTTGGAATTGACTAAATTTCTATTGTTAGATGAAACTCTAAATAGAAGACCACACATTTTTTTGTCAATTAATGATAAAAAAGACGTTACTAGACGTTTATTGTTCTGTTTACATGCAAATCTAATAAGTTGCTTTTAGTATACATTAGAGATAACTGGTTAAATTTAAGAAGCTCGTAATGTATAAGTCATTAAGGTCGTAACAGATACACAAAAAACAGCTTTTTGGGTTTAGGCCTGCTTACTAATTGAAAATTAATACTCGTCCTTCTTCATAGTTGAGGTGTTATTATATGTTGTGTAGAATCTATTTGGCATTCCTATTTACATATCCCTCTTTTTCCATATTTTCTGATATATATATATATATATATATATATATATATATATATATATATATATATATATATATATACTTATCTGCAGTAGGATTCAAAATCAAGTTTATGTTAGGATTCCTTTTTATTTACTGTGAAAACGTGTTAGTTGATAGTCATTGTTAGCATAGGATTTAGACAGAGGTAACATGTACCATTGCCCAAGGTGGAAAATTTGTCCAAACAATTTAGATGTTTAACTTTTTTTCAAGATATGTAAATCTACGATTTTTTTGTAATAGTTCAAGCGGTACTCAAGTATCCACCTTAAACATTATAATAAATTCCGAACTTTCTTAGTATCGATGATATATGTCTATGGCGATTTTGATGTCTATCTTGCAATTATATCATTCATTCTTTTCCTTTATGATCCTAATCTAACGTTCAAATCGATATTCATTTTTAAACGATTTGTCTTCCAGATATTTTTCACCAAAACGAGACCGATTCAACTAGCACTGAAATGTTCTTTCGCTTATAACAGTTTTCTTGGTACTACTGTCATATTTTTTAACTTAGACAATGGCCAGTGCCGGATTTACACTAGGTGTCGCCCTTGGATCTCTAATCAATTGCCTCCCCTTCCCCGGTCCTAAACAAAATTTTGAACTAGAAACAGTTTTAGATTTAATTTTTCATTTCACATTTAAGCTACCTGTAAATCGAAATTATGATTGAATATAAAATTTCAAGCTTTCCAAAATTTGTCGCACATTAAAATTTGGCACCTCTAAAAATTTTCCGCCCTGGACAGTGGCACAGGTTACCTCTGTCTAAATCCTACGCTGACAATGACTATCCACTAACACGCTTTCACCGTAAATCCAAAAAAATCTTAACATAACTTTATTTTGAATCTTACTACAGATAAGTGTATATATATATATATATATATGTATCAGAAGATATGGAAAAAGAGGGCTATATAAAAACATGTATACCTATAACTAAATAAAATTACAGCTTTACAGTATTTAAAATTATAAAAATATTTTAGGATTTTGTTTTAATGTTACTTATAAGTACCTTTTTATTTCGGTAAAGATCCTTAATAAAATTTTGTATTGAGGCTTAAGTATTGTAGAAAAAATGTTGTTCATTTAATATTTGATCGAATTCGTTCAAGTTAATAAAAACACTTAGATAAAAATATGTTTGCAGAATATATTTTCATAGATAAAAAAGAATGCCATTCTCTAACTTAAAAGTCATTCTTTATAAACAGACAATGAAGCTTAATGATATATTTATGTGTTTATACGTTTCTGATATAGGGTTATTCAATTGAGGCTTCCAAATGGAAGTATTAAAAGGCGGCGAAGCAGTCAAGAAAAGTCATGGTATTTTTTATTTTGTATTTCAGTTCAATTCAATACTAAAATATAATTGAAGTAAAATACTAAATGAGGGATAACATGTTTTTTTTTAATTTATGCGTTTTTTAATACTTTCATTTGGAAACTTAAGTTGATTCATTCCATATTAGTTCAATTTTCATATCTGAATAGAATTGAATAGAGAATCCTATAATAATGTTGTTTTCATTATTTCATTTTCATGTTATTATATATATATATATATATATATATATATATATATATATATATATATAATGCTATTTTTGAACGTTAGACTTCTTAACTACCTCAAAACGTTCTGAAAATTTGACTAAGTTCATTTTCACAAATGAATATATTTTTCAAACCACAAAAAAATTTCTTAGCAAAAATGTTCAATAAATAACTATTGATCATGTTAAGTTCTTGCTTATGGCATTTCAATAGTGATTCCATCATTTTCAAAGCTACTTAACTTTATTTAATATTTCTAATTCGGAATTGTATTAATATTTACTTTTCTTAACATTTTATTATAATTATAAATGTGTTCATTTTTAACCCAGTAATTAACCGTCTTAGTAACTTAGAGCCAATATATCGGCACTCCATTTTTTACCTTGAGCCGATATATATGCTTTTTATTTTCAATACAATTTTAACCCATGTAATAACAACTGTTTTTATTTCCTTTTTAATGGAAAATATTCTCTTTCTTTCTCTTATCTAAAACTATATACATTTAACAATAAAATACTAAAAAATCATGCAGTTTTCTTTATTTTTAAGGAAAATATGTTAATTTTAATAAATGGCTTTAAAAATGCATATTTTTCAAGGTATTTTTGAGCGGTTTATAAAAAAACTTGTAAGGTAGTAAGAGGGCTAACATCAACGTCCTATTTATAACATATTTACAAAAAAAAATCATATTTTTCATACCTTCTATAATGGTGTTACAACTGTACATACAAAGAAATAATTGATGTGGGTTTTCTCTATTTATTCTGGCTCGAACAATCGCTTACACAGTAATTCTATAAACAGTGAAGCAATTTGTAAAATGAGAACGGTGTGCACGTGAAGCTGCCAACAGTAAATCACACTACAGAGATACAAAGTGCAGATATGTCATACTGTTTTGTACTCAGTAGCCGAAGTACTTACAGTCTTGCAGCCCACATACGCCGCCTATGTCGTATGATCACATCTCATGAACAGCTATATGCACAATAAAGATATATTAGAAAATCGTCAATTATTGATATGTTGATTTGTATTCATGTAAATAGATTTCATATATATATATATATATATACACACATGTGTGTGTGTGTTTGTATGCGGTACTTTGGTAATATACATGTTATTTTTCGGTTATTATATTTTAATAAATTAACATTCATACGCGATTTCGACCCACGGTGTCAATATCCGATATCTGATTTACTATTCATGTTTAAAAAATATTTAAATTTACGTTCAATCGAACAGTTTTCTAATGTATGATTTTTTAAATTTGAATTGACGTTTTTTAATTCTTAAAGTTCAATAAATTAATTTTCTATTCAATGAGTAGTAATTTACATGTTTTGTATGTGAAAAAATCGGAATAATCAATATATTAGTCATTTTTTTTAAAAAAAAAACATTTTATAAATATACTTTCACAAATAAATGTTTCACTTAACCAACAAATCACAATTATTTTTGATTAAAAATGTTCAATTGATCATTGATCATGTTCAAAAGTCGCTTATACGAATTTCGATAACAATTCTGTCATTTTTTTCTGAAATTCTAGGTGATATCCGAAGGATCTTTAAAAACTAGACATGTGTTCGAAAAAAATGTTGATGAATTTATTCTAAACGAGTGTTTGTATTATTCTAATATTACTATTTGCGAAATAAATAAATATTTCACTTTCACAAATGCGTTTTTAACTCGTCTCACAAACCACATTTTTTCTGTCAAACTTTAAATTTTGATTAATGACTATTTTTGATAGTTGCTTATGCACATTTCAATGGTGATGCCATCATTCACAGAGTGTTAAGGTTCAAAAAAAATAGTTTTAATTTTTTTGTACCTTGGCATTCTGAGGAAAATTGTAATGAGTCATAAACCCTATAAATGTCTGTTAGATTATATAGTCTATAAGAAATAAATTCTATGACAATGATTGCAAACTGTAGAAATATAAATTAATACAAGTATTCAATGTTATAAAATAATAAAATGAAACACTTACTAATTCCTTATGAATAAAAATCAAAATTAATGTAGTCAGAAAAGTGTTTATTTTGTTTATTCGCCTTTAATTAATTGAATGGATTGGTATAAAAATAAAACAAAAAGTTTCCTTGCAAATTCTATGTCGAGTTTTTTCTTTTTTAATGCAGAAAAAGTTTAGATGTTTATTCAAACCTTTTTTGTATCAATCTATTTTTGTTAAAAATAATAAAAATGATTTTTTTTAATTTATTATTTAGGATTTATAATGAAGGTGACACAAAAAATAAAAGACTTTCAAACATTATATGTTTTAAGCTATATGGAGTTTATTTTCATTTTTCATAATCAATGTTCCAAGTGGGTTAATGTGGGTGAAGTTTAAAAGTAAAACATGCAAATAAGTAGTGTTTTTCTTCTCGAGAATGTCTCGAGAAAAAAATGTAATTTATTTTTCTCATTTCTCAAGAATTATAGTGTTTCTTCTTGAGAAAAAAGTAAAAAAATTTTTCTCATTTCTTCAGAAATTTATTTCTTGGGAATTGATATCGAAATTATTCTTGTTTTTATTAACAATTTATAACGGTCCATGTTTATTATTTTTATTGCAATATCTGAAAAATTTGTAAATATAATTTTATTTTTAACTTCTTAAGTAATAATTTTATATAACAATATTTATATAACATTTAAAGTAATATTTATTGAAAACTATTTCATTATTTTTGAAATTTTATTAGAATAAAATTTCATAGATAATTTTAAAGCCGTACCTGTTGACTTTTCTAGTGAAATATAAAACGCGAAACGTTCAATTTTTCTCCCACCTGAAATTTTGTTTTTCAATCATTTTTTTTATCTACATACAGTCTTTTGTGTTATAATAATTAATAAAATATATGAATTCAGTATTAAAGAGTGACATTTTCATGTTGTATAGTCTTTTAAACCGAATTTAAACCAGAAAATTTTATTTATCTATTATATAAGAATTCTTAAAATTTTTCGGGAAATAACAGGTATTTTTTTCTTTTCTCAAGAAATGAAAACTATCGAGAAATCTTAAACACTGCAAATAAATTAAAATATATATGTTTTTTTCCTAGTTCTTTCATTTCTTGAAGTACTTATATATTTTCATTTTATAATGCTTTAGAACACCATTTTAATAAAGACCTTCTATGGAATGTTTCAAAAAATTTTAAATTACAAATATTAAAAATGATTTTTTGTATCGTAATAAATTATCTTATAAATCAATTAACATCATAACTTTTAATAAAATATGAAATAATTGTCACGATATATTTTTGGTACTACAGTTAATTACTTTCACAAACAAATTTTTCATTCCTCTACAAATCATATTTTTTTTCTAATCAAAAAGTTTAACAATTTATTATTTTTATTTGTAGCTTAAGCAAATTTTAATATAGCTACTGTTATCCTCGACTCGTTAAGGTACAAGAAAAATTTATTAACACCGATTTTTTTTGTACCTAATCGTTCTGAAAATGATATCTAAAAAAAAACACGTTCATTAAAAAAAAAGTAAAGATTAATAGTTATGATTCTCTTATTTCTAAAAGATTATTGTTTTTTTATTACACATCACTTTAATATAATTTTATAACTTATTTTTAAATTCGACAATAAAAGCATACAGAACTGATCGATTCGTTTACTGAAATTCGGATTTTAAATCAAGCTGATAAAGATTGTAAGTCAATATCAAAATTAAGATATCTTGAACATATTGACACTTAAAATTTTATAGTTTTATTATCGTTTGTCAATATTTTATTCTGGTCATTATCATTTTTAATATCTTTAGTTTATTTTAACATTTGAAGGTTTCCTTGAATATGTTTGTTTTCTTATCTTTTCCAGATATAGTCAGCGAAATTGTTATGTATATACATTATATATATATATATATATATATATTTACATTTTTAATTACGACGATGAATTCTTTGGGCGCCATTAACGTAAATATGGACATGAAAATGATTATATTATTTCATCAGTTTACCTGTATCTCTGAATATATGCATAGGAATTTATAATGTACGACTTTGTATGTATAAATGTATAATTTAATGGTATTTTGTACATGCTGAATACATTTACTAAAGCAAGTTAATTTACTATCCGAGTGCGAATGCGATCTGTAGGCTGTTTAGCATTTACACCAGTTACAAGACAGCAAAGGATGTTGAATAAGTAATACTCAATCCATGCATACTCTCTTATTTGTCTTATTTGTCAGCTTAGATAAATAAGACCGTTCGGGTTGTTTCAAAAAGAAAACTGTACATAGACGGTTTTATGTACTTAAAATCGTGTTTAAATCAATAGAAATATATATGGAATTTATATTAAAAAGGAATCGTTTTTTAAGAATTTGTTTGCAGAAAAAAGGTTTTAACACAAGCAAATGTACACTTTTTTAGCATATGAACGCAATGTACATTTTAATACTATTATTAATAAATTTTTATTTTTTTATGGTGGAATTCGATTTAAATTTTGAGATTATATATATATATATATATATATATATATATATATATATATATATATATATATATCATTATCATCATCAACCGTTCTCAATTCATTCCTGAATAAAGATCTCTTGCATGATTTTCCATTTTGTATAATTGAATACCTTTCTTTTCCACTAATATATATAAATATATATATATATATATATATTAGGTATACAAATTAATTCTGGGCATTTAAATAAAATTAATTACAATTTTGCTTTAATTAAATTATTTTTTCGTCGTTTTAGGATTTTAAAGTACCAATCTTAAGATTTATAAATACTTTACATCTTGGCCAAGTAGTTGGTATAACCTGACAAAACAGTAGTGAACACGTTGGCATTTGGAAGGCAACATATTAGGTATTGCATACTTTTCGTAATGCAGTTGAAAAAAATGCTGCTGTAATCTGTAGTAATGATTTGTTCAGGTTTTCGGTGTTGTGACGCATAAACATGCAAATAACAGTTGTATGTATTGCGATTTCATCGATTCAAAATCATCATATTTTTTCGGCAAAGGAATCAGCAATTACCCATAGAATGGAGTTAGTAATATAAAGTAATGGGGTATATTTTGGGGATTGGAATGTATTTTCATTGCATTCTTCCATTTACATTCATTTTTTTTTAAAAATACACCAAAATAATTTGTACAACTAATGAATAAATATATATATATATATATATATATATATATATATATATATATATATATATATATATATATATTATACATATATTTAATATATATATATATGTGTGTGTGTGTGTGTATGGAATATAATCTCGCTTCTTATAATTAAAAAAAATGCAATAATCGTTACATTGCAGTTACCATTTTATATAAATTAATCAATCATCATTAAGAGTACATTTATTTCTATTTGTTTATTCAAAGTTAACATATCAAAAACTTAAATTTGAAAATGTGATTCATATCTTTGTCAAAAATCAAATAATTTTGCTAATTATTTTTTTTGTATAAGAACTATTTCTCTTTTAAATATAGAAAGAGCTTCTGGTTTTGTAATCGATATTTACACCAAAATTTTACCCCGTACAAGGCATTGAGCTTTCCATATATTAATTTTTTTAATATTTTCAACTAATTTATTATTTTGGTTTTGATCTTTTTCCTTCCACAATTAAAAGTATATTTTTAAGCCCATAAACCATAAATATGTTTTTGATCAAACTTGTTCTATCAATCATTTCTGATTGTTGTCTATAGTTTTGGTTATAACGTTTGGTTATAGTTAGTTTTATATCTTAGATTGTTGTATATATGTTCCATTAAGAGCGCTAAGGTAAAGTAAACTTTTCTTGTAACTCAGAACTGTATTGTGAGCTTCTTTACATTTTTTTTGTAGTTATTACTTTCTATTGTCTATAGATTGTCTTTTTTTATTGAATACATGCAATTTTTTTCACTCCCATCCACACACACACACATACCTACACATGCATATACCCCTCACACGCACATACATACGCACACACACACACATATATATATATATATATATATATATGAATGCATAAAGATATTGAAATTAACTTCTCGTAAATTATGAATAAATCAACCAAATAACTTATTATCTTTTAAAGTATTATCTCTTAATTTGAATTCATTTGTTTGTTTAAATCAAATGATGTTTTACCTCTTATTAAACATTTTTCTTAAAATAATACATTTAAACTTTTGCAGAGTATAAGTGAGGTATGACTTAAGTTAAAATTAATTAACATAGTGATTAAAAATGAATAACAAGTTCTAATTATAAAATTGTGTTTGTTATTTATCTTGTATCGTGAATAAATATATAAAAATAATTCCTGTACTTGTCTTTAGTTTTGTTTCAAAATAAATGTTATACACAAATAACAGGTATTTACATAAACAAACTCATATATATATATATATATATATATATATATATATATATATATTCGTTTTATATAATTGGTATTTTACTAACTGAACAGTTTTGAGACATTTGATATCTCTCTCTGTTTCTCTTGATGATTATATGATGGAAAGTTTAAAGAAAAGTATATTCTTTTCTGATTCCACCAATCTTACTATGCATATATCTCATACACCTTACACATATAAGTTTAGTACTTGTACAACTCATAATCAAATGTGCATGTGTGTGTGTGTGTGTGTCCTGTGTGTATGTTTGACTGTGTGTGTGCATATACATATTACGTACATATATTTGCACGTAAATTTCTAGCGTTTTAAAAAACTGTATAATATAAATTTGAGTATTTACAACCTTTGTGAAATGTAATACTTCGCCACGTACAAAAATATGGTAATACGAAATGAACGTTGTTTGCCGCTCTGGCCTTCGGTGCCTCGGGACACGGGCATAATTAGTTTTTACGGTTACAGTAAACACTTGTTTACTAAATTCGGGGAGCGGCGTGTGTTATTAAAAAAAATTGTTGTTGACGGTAGCGACGAGAGAGACAACAATCTGTTCGACTGAAACACACGACGACTAATTGCTGTAATAATTTCGATGTTGTTGAACCCGTGACGTCATGTACTGCAAATATATCGACGCATAAAATGAGTCCTTATTTTTGCATAATATATATGTGTGTATATATATATATATATATATATATATATATATAAACATCAATATGACATTTTTCATGTTCATGACCGATTAAATTTACTCAAGGTTGAAATTGATGAGTACCTATTGCAGTTCAATATGTGATGTAATATATATATATATATATATATATATATATATATATATATATGTGTGTGTGTGTATATATATATATAATATTATGCACTGCAGTTTGAAATGTTTAAAAAACTTTTTTATGATATGTTTTATAATTGGTCGTAATTGACTTTTTACTGAATAATAATTACTTGAATAAAATTACATTTTATTTAAGACTTGCATGTAAATTATATTTTATTATTGTAAGAATTACTTGTATCTTATAGAAATGAGTACTGAGAACTTCAAGGTTTTCAAATTAAGTGGATATAAACAATTACACACCGTCCCAAATGTTCAATTTCTAGTGTGATTTAAATTTTCTAAAATTTATAATTATTCTATTAAAATTCTTTAAAGCGCTATTGAGTTCTTGTGTAAATTTTTCAACATAAATCATAACAACATAAATAGTGCAACATAACAATATAAAATCAGTGCAACATAAATCTAAAAGTGCCAACTCTAATGTTTTTTATTAAATTATTTCTAGTATTCGTGCATATATAAATTAATGTTTTCTAATAATAGATTTGAATAAAAAATTATTAAAATTATTAATTATAAATAGAAGTGAAATGATAATTTATAAAAAAAATCTGTTCGATTCTGACAGAGATAGATTTAATTCCATAAAATTTACTTCATACTCGTTAGTCTTTCTTCATTTTTGTGATAACAAATCTTTACTTTTAACATTCCATTCATTTAACATCTTTACATGTAACATTCTGCAGCGGCTGAAAGTCGAATATATAATATTACATTTTTATCAAAATGATTTAATGAATATGTCCATGAATTATCGCAGACGTTTTGTGGAATATCCGGTATATATATATATATATATATATATATATATATATATATATATATATATATATATATATTAATATAAATAAATGGTGTTAAAAATTATATAAACAAAACTATACAGCTATTTAACATATTTGTATATATATATATATATACATATATATGCGTGCATATATATATATATATGCGTGTGTGTGTATCTAAAATTTTATTTATTTTTAGTATTACATTTTTAATTTTATTTATATTACAATTCGAAATTCCTTCGACGTGTTATAGATGAATTGTAATAAAAATCTTATACTTTAAATAATTTCATGTATATTTTAGGCATAATTTTCTTTGTTAATAGTGTATCTTTATTGTGTTTCAATAACTTAGTTTAATATTTATTAAATAAAATTAACTATATTATTAGTATAATTTTTACGTAAAGCAAGTATAAATATGAGTAACGATGATAAGTGGTTTTTTATTTAATAATTGAATTTTTTTACTAAGAATGTACGTTCATTTTTATGTAATTAGAATAAAAGATATTTTTTAAAATGTAATGTATTTAATTAAATTGACTTATTTTATTGATGTAATATGGTTTGATAAAACTGTAATTATATATTAGCACAGTGGATAACATTTAATATAAACACTTATTTCCCGGAAGAATATAATTTACAATAAGGAAAAAATGTTTTATTAATAATTTAAATGTACAGATATTGTGTAAACTAGTAAGGAATTTATTGACACACAAACAAATCATTAAAATCATCAAATGAAGATTAATTATATATAGACTTTACAAATAGATGTGTATGTATATATATATATATATATATATATATATATATATATATATATATATATATAAATTGTATTTTTATTATATAACGAAAGTTTTGTCTATATTTATACCTACGGTTATAGTTATTTCAAAGTGAAACAGGATATTTTTTTATTTAAGTTTTAAATTAAATACTGTTGTCAAATAATAAACATCAATTTTAAATATAATCAACGAGAATTCATGTTAGTCATTAGAGTGATACGTCATGATTAAATTTAATTTCAACCGCAAAACCACAATTCCAATTGCAATTTCTGGTTAAATGTGATTTTCCTGTTATTTCAAACAAACCAAAGTTAGTTCTTCAATTCTGTATATCATACATGTGTATATATTTATACATAAATATGGTACATAATTATATATATATGTATATATATTTATGTATATGTATATATATATGTATATATATATATATATATGTATATATATATATATATATATATGTATATATATATATATATATGTATATATATATGTATATATATATATATATATATATGTATATATGTATAATTACATTTAAAAGAGTATCCATTTTGTAGAATAATCAAAATTTTATAATCAAACATTGTCGCTCTGTTCATAAATATGATTGTTGCACAATCCCAGTTATTTGGTGCGACGGTGTCAACAGTTGGTGAATTTTGCGTTACTGGGTGTAAAATGGAAGAGAGAAAAACTGTAATTATAGCAATTTACTTTTCCACAAATCAAAAAGAATGTTGATATAGTCTGTATCTAATTATTACCACCGCACACTCATGGAGGTGTGCAGCGTTCCTTGACGAAGGAGAAGATAAACTATCAATGATTCTCAGTGGGGATTTTAATGTCAAAATCACGTCAAAAGATTCAGCACTTCTTATTAATTTTCTACGTGAAAAACTTAATTTAAGTATGAATACTGGTCCCATAATCAGAAAGACAAAATTGGGTACTACTATAGATGCTATCTTTTCGCGATATCTTTAAAACATTAAATCCAAAATTTACGATTGATATTACAGTTATTTTAATCCCACAATATCAGTTGAGTACTAATTGAATCCTCACTAGAAGAAATCATGGATGTTGATGAAATATAATAAAAAAAATGTAAATTTTCTAATTCAATTCTTATTGTTTTATGTTTACAGTCTTTTTCTTATACTATTAAAACTCTTTACATTTCAACTAACTGCAAAGAATTTTTACTTCTAGTGCCCGTGTTACATGCACCCTTTTTTTTTAAAAAAAAAAACAAAAATTATAACAAAGCTCAATCAATTAAATACAATTAAATACTCTAGAATGAAATCTGCTTATTAGATTCAATGTAGAAATATTCAGAATTATAATATTAATGTTTAATTTTATTTTTAATATTTGATAATATATATATATATATATATATATATATATATAAGGTTCATAAGTAATATTTTTTAAAATGTACTATTTAATTTTTAAAAAAAAACATACTACCTAAAAAATCCTACATTCTTAGCTAAATAATGACAATTTTCTCGTAAATATCTTCACCATGAAAGTACTGTTAATAGATTACAAGAAGAATGGATTTGCTATAACAAGAAAAATCGTTTTAATTGAAACAACAAGCATAGCCACAATGTTACAGACAATAACAGTGAAAAAGATTTATGAAAAGACATGATCTATGTTTACGTTGTAAAAGTACAATAGACAATAAAAGGCGATTAAAACGTCTTTTAAAAAAATTGGAATTAATCATGTATTAGATGACAATAATAACGACCTTCAATATAAAAGAAATGATTGACGTAAGCAAAAGTGATATTTTTTTAAGGATTCAACGATGATTAATTTATATGATGTTAGTTTGTTTTAATATATTGCACATCTGTTTGAGTTTCTATGTTTTATGAGTTGAAATGCATATACGTTCTTTATAAAAATTATATTTTTAAATCCAAGTGTACCAGTTATGCTGTATTTTATGAACTTCTAATTTAATGTAGATATATATATATATATATATATATATATATATATATATATCTTATAATAATTTTAGTTGCTACATAATATATGATTAAATAAGAAAAAAACAATTTTACATTTAAATGATTCTTTTTTATTTTAACTTAGCACTCATTTTCCATTTAATTATGTAAGTTTATACGTGATAAAATATTGTTTATGAGTACTTTATAAATTCGTGTTTATCATTTTTATACCAAGTAAAATTTAAGAACACTGATATTTAAAAGTTAAAATTACAAATTAAATTCTTAAAAAATATTTAATAATCTGTTTTTATTTTCACGCATGAATTATTTTTTTACTTTACAGACCTCAAAAAATTTTTTTTAATCAAAAATGTTCAAAAAGCATTTTCAATATTACTTATGTGCATTTCGATGACGATGCCATCATCTTCAGAACACTATGGTATAGATTTTCTTTCCTGTACTCTCGGAGTGTTAGTTGTACCAATGAGATATTTTTGTACCGTGATGAAGGTGATGGTATCAGCATTGAATTCCCATAAGCAACATTCAAAAATCATCAGTAATCAATCATTATAAAAACAGCTAGTTCTTTTGTATTTTTACAAATTCTGATATTATTTAGTAGCATTTTTGTTCTTAAAAGAGTGCATTTATTGTATTATTTTCTTCTACATATGAATATTATTTACTATGGGATATAACATAAAAGGAAAGAATGTAAATAAGTAACTTGAAAAAATATTAGAATATATAATAACAACCAGTGCATTTTAGAATACAGTCGATTACTATATCAAAAAAGTTATTAAATTTGGTATTAAATTATTTACAAAAGAAATTCTGTATGCAAGTATCGTTTCTTTATAAATTCTCTTGACATTGGGGACATGTTCAAAATAATTTAAAATGAAATATTTTCTCTGATTACAATTAACTTCTTATATACATATGTATATATATATATATATATATTTATTTATTTTTGTGTGTTGGTGTATATAACCCATGCACATGAATTTATAAAGTTTAATATGTCGTCATTTTAACGATGCATTCAATATTGATAATTGATTTTTGATAATATACAATTTACATAGAAGTGATTGACTCTGAAGAAACGTGCCAGCGACATTTTTTCATCTAATTTGTATGTGCAGCAAACAATTTAAGTCTATGATGTATGTGTGAACGCGAATAGGTTTCTAATAATAAGTAACTATTGTATGTTAATGCTGTAACTCCATACAGTACAGTCGACTAGTAAAACATACCAGACAAGTTGAGCTATTATTATGAAAAGATCAGATGAAATTGACACTCTTCTCATATATTTTCTGACGAATGTTTACACTTTGTCCGGCCCTTAAACTTGTTTCTGACATTTACATTTTTGAATTTTTATGGAAATAAAAATAAATGTGTCGATCAAACTTTATAAAAAATAAATATTTAGTATTTATTTTTTAATATTATACTTCCAAAATATTCATGTAATCTTAACCAAAGAGGTAGTTATATATATATATATATATATATATATATATATATATATATATATATATATATGTAATAAACTAATTACAAATAAAATTATATTTTCTATTATTTTAAAGTTTTGCTGGCGTTATAAGAAATTATAAAAGAGTACAGCCGGTTAATATTAATTTTATTTTAAAATGAATTATTGAGTTCATGTTCCATTGACAAAGTATCTCTTTTAACTTTTTAAAGACTGTTATATTGATAATTATTTAAATAAATAAAATATTTAAATTGAAATTGAAATATAACACCATTCTATAATAAATGAAATATAAAATAGTATTAGAATTATCGCATATTGCGGTTTAACTGTATATATTTTTTAATAAAAATAAACTGATACATAGATTTATATTATAGTCATGATAAGTTATTCTTTTGATAGAATTTATTTCAGTATTTTTATAATTTGATTAAATGTAACACATTCTAAAAAAAATAAAAATGACTAACAATTTGTTTTAAAAATATTTTAGAGAAAGTAAATAATTTTTTACTGTTTAATTCTAATTATTCAAAAAATTCAATAAAACCGTATTTTTCAGTTTAGTTTATCACTGATGATAGCATTCATTAAAATTACAGTGTTTGATTAAAATAAAATTACATATATTCGATATTTGCCTTATATGAAATATTAATTCATAGCTTATTTTTATATTTTCAGACAGTGGGCATTTAATTTTTTTTAAAAAACAACAATAAATATAATAGTTTATTAGCTTTGCGAATCTAATTCTGAAGCATACAGTTTCTAAATAGTTAAATAAGGAGTACACTATAACCAAACAAATTCTATAATGGTGTAACTGTCGAAAACAGCATAATCTAGTATTGTAGTTACTACCAGAAGTCAACTTTTGCAAGGACATCGGCCATGTGGGTGCTGATGCTTAAATATTCTAATGGTTGTCGATAGAATAAAATATATTTTTTTATTTGTTTGTTTAAGGTTTGCCTTTCAGTATACGCATATAATATATATATATATATATATATATATATATATATATATATATACAGGCGTCCCAAAAAATGTGTACACACTTTGAATGATTATAAATTTAGTATATATTAACATTTAATTAAGGTTAAAACTCCATTTTAAAGAAGACAGACACAATTTTTTTTGGTTATTATAAGTGTTCAGATGGTTCAAATGGTCCAGGGACTGCTGATAACGTAGAGCAATAGAATTGCAAACAGAATGAATGGTTTGTTTAGTTTTTTGCGCATTTTCTTTCAATGCCTGCGTTGAATTCATTAACTGTTGCTGGTTTTGTGCCATAAACTTTATCTTTGATGAGTCTCCATAAAAAAAGTCCATTAATGCGAGGTCTGAGGAGCACAGGTGGTATTTAATGCTACCTCTACGTCCAATCAATCTATTTGGCAAATTTTCATCAAGATAGGCTCTCAAATCACACGATAGTAGTGAGGAGGTGGACCTTCCTGTTGAAAATAAAAGTACTCTTCATCCCTAAACACCTCAGGAATGCGTTGTATGACAAACTTCTGCAGCAGGTTCAAATAAACGGCACCAGTCACAGTGCTATCAAAAAAGAATGATCCAACTAAACCCTTTGCTGACAATCCATATCACACTGTAACTCCTGGTAAATTAACATGATGTTCCTGCTTAACGTGCTGATTCTGAAATCATTTTAAAAGTTACATTTTTAAAGATATTTTTCTCAAAAATTTACACAGTAACCCATCCTCAATTTGGTTTTATTGCATTCAACAAGTCTTAATTAACAAAATTATTTAGTTTCATATCATAAACAGCTATTTGGGCACATAGTGCTTATGTATGTTTGAAAATATAATGTGAATTACCTGTTTATATAGAAAATATTCTAATATTGGTACATACTATACAACTATAGATTATTAATATAAAAGTTTAGGAAAATGACAATGAAACGCAATATTGTCTCGGGAGCCTTATAGAGTAGCTTTGGGAGTCATAGTTAACCCACCCTTGGTATAGATATTCTGCTGATTATTATTATTAATATTGTTGTAATATGTCAGTATAGAAGTCAAAACATTATTATCAAATTAAAAATGTTAATAATTTTAAATAATTTTATTTCAATATTTCAAATAATTGTGTCAAATTAGTAAATCGAATCAGACAAATTATATTAGTAAACAAGAAAGTTTTCTTTGTCTGGTAAATATTATCCATGATATGAAACACGTTTCTGAATTGAAATCAAGTTGGTAAAGTACACTTGTAAACTGAAGAAATGTGTCCATTAAATTTTAAATCTCCACACACACTTATGTTATGTATACACTAGTGTAAATATATATATATATATATATATATATGTTATAAAAAAAATATTTTGTGCGTATATGGTTTGCTTCCAGTTGTATTTGTTGTTTACGACCTGTGGTCAAGAGATGTCTCCGCGTGCGCCCACATCTTTGACCCGGGGTCAAATTTTGCTTTACAATGATGTCATGCACGATACAGTAATATATATATATATATATATATATGTATATATATATATATATATATAATGTAGAGATGTATTTTTAAATTATCGAAATTTTAACTTATAGAGCAGTTGTGAATTGTACACAATGAAGTTAATAAATCTGTCGAATGATTTTTGAACATTTATATATTTTTATTGTGATGTCTAAGTAATAAAAAAATTAAACATGGTACTAAGTGCCTTGAATGAAGTATTAATCACATTAGTCACTACATCCTAAAATAGAATATAATTTAAAGAAAAAAAAATAATTATATAATGTGTAATATTGTATGAATCTTTTAGTGTCAAATATTAGTTGACATCCTGTAGAATACTGACATTTTTATGTACTTTTTATTCAAAACGTTTCAAGTTGTATTTTATTTATGATCATTTTAATTATTCTCTATATTGATTTTTTGTAATGAAAAAAAGTCATTTCTGTTTATTAATTGTAAATTGAATTTCATATTTTTTGCAGTATGTTTATTAAATTATTTCAGAACTTCCACTTAAAATCAAACTGAAAACTTTAGTTCAAAACGACACCATTTTTTTTATAGACTCTATAATAATTATTTTGATTAAATTCGACTCGCTTCTCAATTAAAATAAACGATAAGAAAAGTTCATAGTTACGCTTGGTCAAACAGTTTTAAACATAAAATAATATACGAGTACTCTTATATGATGCATTTAAAGTGTATCTCTTGTATGTTCTTGTACATTATAAAACAATTCTTTGGAAATGAAGTAGCGGCATATCGAATTGCGGCACGCAATTACCCGTTTCGTTCGGGAGGTGTGTAATTTAAAACTGCCAACGTTAATTAATCTTAATGGCAGGTAAATACAGCATGGTTTTCATATCCGTGCCTAGTATACCACACACGAGGTACGAACTCGATACCATATCGCGGTAATACTGGTACGCTTTCGCCACTAATAAGATGAATTCTGCTTGTGTGTATACAGTGTACAAGATATACAATTTAATATGTATTTATCGCATTACATACACTTTAATACGATATGTTTCAGTGAATGTTATTAATTGTACAAGATTAAATGTTCGCTCGGGTGTGAATGAATATTGTTACAATGTTATAATTTTATAGTGATGTCGTATGATGACACCGATTACAAATGGATGCAGTTATATAAAATGTTCTAAGTAAATACGGTTCTCGCTTCATCTCCATTTAAATTAATTGGAATTTGTTATCTTTTATAAGAAACTTCTCTATATTTTCTATCATTTTCAACGGTACTTTTGTCATTGACTATTAAATATACATCAAGATAAAATATTATTACTGTAATACTATTCATATATTTTCAAAATATTCCTGGTTGTAAGTAAGATATAACAGATTGTTTATCAATATATTTTTTGTTCTAATGTTTATTTATAGGATAATTTATCGTTTATCGAAAAAAGTAATGTGAAACGTTAATGAAATCTGATATTGTTAATGTTCGAAAACAAAATAAAAAGTAAATACATGTATTAAAATATATTTAAAAACTTGCTGTTTCAATAAAAACAAATAGTATTTATTATTTCTTTTCTATAAATATTTACGAATATTTTTTTCCAACTGCATATTAATAGTACTGAAACTAAGAGTTTAATGTATTTTGTTAATTCAATTTGTATATATTATTCCTATCTACGATATTTATATTCATACATTTTTTTTGTATATATATATATATATATATATATGCATATATATATATATATATATATATATATATATATATATATATATATATATATTTGTTAATTGTGTATTTATATTTCAACGTGATCATGACCATTGTTAATACATTTCTGCAAATATGTAACAAATTACTTTATTCCGTCTGTAAAATGTTTTTTTTTTAGGTGAATAAATGGTTCATGGAAGCCTTAATTTAGTGAAATAGTAATTTATATATTTTTGTAAGTAAATTTAGCAACACAGAAAAAATATAATTGAATTATCAAACGAATTTAAGATTTCAGTATTTAGTTTTGTAAAATATTTGATATTACATTTGTTAAAATATAAAATGATCTCTTTTTTTAAATATGAATTGTAGAAAAAAATATGTTCGACTGGATCTTATAATGGATGTATATATCATGATTCACGCGAAATATAAGAAACATGTGATCTAATTAACCAGTATATATCGTTTATTTTTTGTAATATAAAATATTAGGTTGGTAGAAAAATAATTGCGGTTTATGATCTTAAAATTCATATACATTTTTTTAATACAAGTAATTTTAAATGGTGTAGAATTATTTGATGACTAACATCTAACTTCTGTATAAGCTCTCGAATTGTTGTGCGTGGTTCTGATTCAACTAACGCCTTCAGTTGATTGTTATAAACTGAAGGACGATATTTGGAACCAACATTGCACCGTATGTTCCTTAACAGTACTCACACCAAAATCGTCGTTTAGTTTATGAGCAGTTTCTGCTGCTTTATTTCCTGTTTTGAACTCATACAAAAATTCTTCTGAATGGCTTCTTTTCCACTTTTAATTCAATAGCTCAATTTGAAGCAAAATTAATAATAAAACCAAAATCAATGTTACTTTAATATAGACCGAAAAATACACTTTAAAATATTAACATGAACACGATGAAATGACACTTTCATTGACAAAAATAAGGTTAGAATTCAAAAAACAAAAAAATCAATTATTTCCTACGAACCTAATATTTTAGTGAACATATCTTTTACTCAAACTCTTATTAATATTGCCTGCAACTCGTTTTGAATTGTTTTATATGAATATCTTTATATTAAATGATAAATAATTAATAGATTATATTGTTCAGGTCTTACAAACACTTTTTTAATATAGGTGGGAAAAGGGTCTTACTCCCATACAAATTGGAAGTTTTAAATCACAATTATATACATATTTAAACAATACTAAATGTAAAACTATTATGTGAATTGCAAATGTTTTACAAAAAATATCTAGAAGATAAAGCGTTTATATGAAATATAAAAGCAATTAAAAACATGAAAGTTTGATAACTATGATTTGGTTTACTCCTAAATACTTATTTTATATATAGAGTGATTTAAGTTAGGCTTCCACACGAAAGTATTAAAAAAAGACATGTTATCCCCCATTTAATATTTAGTTCAATTGTATTTTAGTATTGAATTGAACTAAAATACTAAATAAAAAAATAACATGCCTTTTCTTAACCTCTGCACCTCATTTTAATACTTCCATGAGGAAGCCTAAATGGATTCATGCTATATAAGTTGTAAAGGGACGCAAGTTCAAATTAATGATTAACTCAATACTATGATAATGGTGTTGAAAACATTACTTTATTTTCCACTAAACACAAATTCAATTTTTATGGTTATTTTTTTTTATATTTTTGATTTTCTATTATGAATATAAACGATATGGCATAGTTATATTTATCCAAGTAATAACTTTTTGTCTTTTGACAGGAATCTGTATAAAATTTTAATTTCACTCAATAAGAAATGTTTTTTTTTGAGTAGAAAGTGATTGCTTTTATTTTCATTTCATCTATTTTATAAGTACTTTTAAGATTGTACATTAATAATATTCATTAAAAATTCTAATTGTTTTCAGTAATTAATGTTTATAGAAATGTCTGGAATTTCTTTCAATTTATTAAATTTTATTTAATTATACTCGACTTTACGTCTTTTGAATTGTTTTCATTCATCGCATTTAAAAAGAAACTATATTTTTAAATCATTTCCAAAAAACTATTTTTTCTAATTTTCCTAAAGAAAAAAAATCTAAATTCATAAATTTTAATGCAAAAATATATTTTAATTATTTTTGTAGACACATATATCAACATGAGTATGTTTTAACAATAAGTACATTTCTAAGTTATTGTAATTTTTAAAGAATGCTTGTTAGTTCTTCGAAAAGAACGCGTTTCTGAAAACAGTACTACATATGAGTTACATAAAGCCACACATTCTTTCGTAGAGATAACTGTGGTATTAACACAAACCACAAACATTGTAACTGTTAGTGGATCGAAGCTAGTATGTTTCGTATGAACAAAAAGTAATATTTTTATTTCAACGCTGTATGAACTATGTAAGTTTTTATTGGATATTTTCTGGTACTATTTTCATGTGTTTTAATATTATAAGTATTTTTTTTTAATAAAATGTTAATAAATATTATTTTCATCGTAATCTTTTATATTGAAATTAAATTGAATTAAAGGTAAAATCGAGTTAAATCTTACATATATTTTTATTTTTTTCATATTCTTGACATTTATATATTTTTTAAAAATAGTGGATTATATTAAAAAAGTGTATGCTTTTATAAAAGGAATGAATCGTATTATTACAATATTATATTATTTAACATGTCGTAAACAAGTTTTATAAGAGTCACAATTTAATATTAAAGATGTTTAAGTATTTATTATAACAATTGGTATTGTCGTTACTATATGATGACCTCAATCTACACATTTTTTTGTCAAAATATTTAATGGACATTCTTCAGTTTAAATTCATACACATTTGAAGGTCATAGTAAAAGTAAAACGTAACTCTATTTCTATTTATATTCTAGCTAATATAATACATAGTACAGAGTAATAAAATAATTTGTTTTTTCTTATCATTTAAAAGGCTGTTTTTTTTCAAATAGGTCGATTTTGTAGCTTTATAAGATAATACTATCAAATATATATATATATATATATATATATATATATATATATATATATAACAAAGATATACGATCTAATTATTATTTAAGGTATACTTTTGTTAATATGTAAAATTGAAAATTTTTATTTTTATGTTTGAAATATCATAAACTACAAATATGTTTTTAACAGATGAATTATTTACTCATTCACAAACCACAAACATCTTGTCAAAAATGTCCAACGATGGATTAATGATTATTTTTGATCGTTGCTTTGGTCGTTTTGATGGCGATTCTATTATCCATAAGGCCACTAAGGTATAGAAAAATTAAAATTTTCCACAATTCTTTTGTATAGTAATGCACTGAAGATGATGGTATCGTCATTGAAATGCGTATAAGTAATAATTAAGAATGATAATTAATTATTGGAAATTTTTGGTTAGAATAAAAGTGTGGTTTATGTATTATAAGTGAAAAATTAATTTATATAAATGAATTTAGCCACAGTGCGCCAAACTATATTCATACAAATGCATTCCCTGTTATATAATCGTGTAGTAAATTAAAACTGTCTTTTCAATCATTTTATGATATTAAAAACTGACATTCTGTCAATAATATTTTATTATATATATATATATATACACATACATATAATTATTATCATATGTAATAACAATTTAAAAATACTAGTTTTAAATTAGATGAAAAATAATTACAATTAAGAGTATAAACAAATGTACTAATTGATAAAAATACATAATGTAGTTATATTTTCTAGGAACGTACTTATTTTTTTCCATATTTTTATAAAAACAATAAATATATATTTATAAGATTTAAGTTAATAATTAATAAACTTACTAATGTTTTATTTTTCATTTTAAACAGAAAACAATTAGTGGTAGTTTGTAAAAATGTATAAAATTATATATATATATATATATATATATATATATATATATATATATTAATTCAAATAAATACAGATACACGCATACACACACATACACACACATATATATATATATATATATATATATATATATATATATATATAAATCTGAGAACAATATTTTGGATGCTAAACAATATTTTTTATTTTTACAATTCGTCGCCAAAATGGGCTATATTTCATTTAAAATTAATTCACTAATATCAGACACCCACAGAAAAAAAAACACCTTGTCTATAAAAGTGCAAATTGAAAAATTCCTGTTTGACCAGCGATTAAAATTCATGCATGACTATAATTTCACAATTTACAATATATCAATTGTAATATCTGTTGCACAAATGCAAATTCAGTTATATTTGTATAAATTATTGCACTTGGTTACATACACAAAAATTTTTAAAATAGAAAACAGAAGGTTACAGTTTTTAAAAGTGAATAGAAGCTAAAAACAAGTTTGTCTTTTTATTTTATAGTAGGACAGTTCACTTGTCTTCTGTTCATATACATATAAATGCATTTAGTAAAAATTTACATATTAAGGATAGATTTAAGATCTTGTATATGGTAGGTTTTAAACGTAAAATTACTGATTATTATTTATAGAAATTGTTAATTTATAATACCCTAAACATAAAAATAGTCTTTACAGTTTAACTAAAGAACATTTATTTTAAAAATTATAGTTTTTTAAATACATACATTAGTATCTAATAAATAGTATTGTTATATTATTTAGAATAGAAATGTGGGCGAAATGTGTACTAATATTTTTTCATTTA
This sequence comes from Acanthacorydalis orientalis, assembly GCA_034766995.1. Classification (NCBI taxonomy): domain Eukaryota; kingdom Metazoa; phylum Arthropoda; class Insecta; order Megaloptera; family Corydalidae; genus Acanthacorydalis; species Acanthacorydalis orientalis. Next base: position 7,604,191 of record CM068315.1, read on the forward strand.
ATATATATATATATCCTATGTATGTATGTTGTACATACAAAACTGAACTAGAAAAATATTAACATAAATATCTTTTATTATCATTAATTGTTTCTTTTCTTCGTTGATCTTTACAAAGAATAATTTATGTTCCTAAATAAATCATTCTTTTTTTGCTAATGAAAACTGATATTTTTTATTACTCAACTTAACAATATATATATACACACACACACACAAGTGTTTTATGATGTTGATTTTTAAATTTGTACACACATTCAGGTATCTAAAAACTTTGTAAAGAAAAATAGTCTCGGAATCTGGATTAAAGAGATGACAAAATATTTTACTCTTTTCTCATAGTAGAACTGATTATTTTTAAGTAATAATATTCATAATTTTACTTTCAAAATTTAAAGACATTGAAGAGATGTAGGGAGTTAAGCAAATTTAGAATAATTGTTCGAATTTCTCTATTAATTCTAAAATAATATAAAGTTAATAATATAAAGTTTTAACTCGAAGTGTACACTGAAACACTGTTAAATATTCTTGATTTTCACTTAACGGTTTTATGTATGTAGAATTTTTGCACTTTTGAATTTATTTTCTGATCTTCGTGTAAATAAAAAAAGATAACTCCGTATATAATGATATTAAGAAGGTCTTGAACATAAAAATCAAACATGAAGGGTTGTTTAGAAATTTTATTCACATTGGACATGAATGAATTATGAACATGTCAGATATGAATTCTTGGATATTTCTTATGGAACCATTCCAAAATTTAATTTATATATATATATATATATATATATATATATATATATATATATATATATATATATATGTTACTTAATTTTTGTTCTTGAAATTCATTAGGTTATTCTTGATACTCTTACTCGTTGTTTTCTAGTTTAAATCTCAAGATCATCAGGTTCTTTGGTTTATTTCCAATAATCTTATTCCACAGTTATATAAAGTAAAAATAATTAATTATATGTTAAATATCAATTTATATATACATTATGACACTGTAGTGAAAATTAATTTTATATATTTTTTTAATTCTCCTCAAAACAGTATAAATTTTTTTAGAGAGCTCTTAAGATGGTATCTCCATTGAAATATACATAAGCAATCAAGAAACTGATAATCAATCATTTACTGTTTTTTATTGGGATTTTTTCCAGCTTGTAGAAGAATGATAACTGTATGTTTGAATATAATTTTTATATTAAAACCAATTTTAATAACAATTATAAAAAAACAGGAATTGTAGCATAAACAGATTTTTAAATAATAAAATGTCATGTTTTAATTTTAATACTCAATCCAAAACAGTCAATCACATTTTATTCATATTTGTATCATTAGTATTTATTAAGGTTCATTATCTGTGAAATTTATTTTCATCAAATATTTTAATACTTCAATTTTAATTTATGTTCATTAAAAGTTTATTGAAATCGAATCATTGTCACAAATTTGTCGAGTATGTAATTAAACTTAAATTTTTGTATTTAAATAAGATTATAATAAAGTTAAAATTGAATAATTTTTTCTGGGGTTTCGAAGTGCAATTAAAGACAAAAAACGTTTTTATTGTTGATGAATGAAATACGTTCTTAATCAAATTTTAATAAGTAGAATTATATATAAAATCATTAAATTTGGTAAATGTGTTAATATATTATAACTAAAAAGTATTTCATATAATAATATAAAGTTACATTCTTTTATATTTATCTTTACATATAATTATTTTATAAAATAATAGTTTTTTGAGGTATTTTATAAAGATATAAGTAAAAATTTTTGAGTAATATTTAAAAAAATCATTCTAGCTAACAAAGAAAATAATAATTCCATAAAAATAAATTTTACGAAAGCAAGTCAAAAAGTAAAATATTTTTTTATATGAGTGTACGCTTACAAACTTAAACATGCTGCAGTTTTCAGCCCGATAATTTTTGATTAATTAATTAATTAACAATTTTAATTATGAATTTGTCTTATGTTGAGTTTGTATATATATATATATATATATATATATATATATTCATAAAAACTGAATCAAAAAAGATCAATAAATTTTTGTGTTCTGCAAAAATCGACAATACTTCAATTGAATAAAACAATCTATAAATTATATTCTGAGATGTACATGAATTTAAGCTAGTTAAAATACAAACAAAAAATTCTAAAGATTGGATTATCTCTTTAGATGTGATTCTAGGTTGTAAGATAAAAAAATAATTTATATATATATATATATATATATATATATATATATATACACGTATACATCTATGTAGTAAATATATATGAAATAACTTTAGAAAATTTATTGGATACCCAATGCAGGAAATGACCAGTGAAGTGGGACGAAAATAATTTGTTTTAGTGTGGGCGACAAAGAGGTAATGCTCCACTCGTTTTAATATGTGTGAAATGAATTAGTGATTTATGTGATTTGTAGTCAATATATTTTTCTTTAAAGTCAATATAAAATTTGTTTATTGTCTAAGTTTTTATAAATTACATTTAGCATATATATATATATATATATATATATATATATATATATATATATATATATATATATTACAAGTTAGTGTTATATAAATATATGTATATTTATACAGAATCCATCAACATTTTAAGATCAAAGTGATTTGAATGAAATAATTTAAATTCTTTAAACTCAAACAAAATATTTATCACATGATATAAATGAATGTTAAAATGAAGAACAAGTGAATATTTTCTAAGATATCTGTAAATATTTGTCTTAACAAGTTTTTATTTATTTAAAAAGTATAATTATTGGACATTGAAAGATTTTTTCTGAATCATATATGAATTTATAAAGATAATATTAATTAATTTAAAAAAATGAATTTAATGCTTTTCGATTTAATTGCATTCAATTTATAAAAATATATTTTTCATAATATAAACTTCAATAGTCTCATTTATTTATTTTTAGTGGGATCTTTATATAAGTTTTACAAAATTTAAGCTCATTAGTAGTTTGTGACAACGTTTTTTAAGTAGAAAATGTCAAATCTCACAAACCCGGATTTTTGACTTGTTCACATGTTAAACAACTTGTTATTTTATCAACTTTACTACACTTCTTTTTTGAGATTTAAAAAAAATATGCAACACCATAAAAATGTACAATCTACTTTTAACTGCAATTCCTGTTTAGATTTATTTCAATCCGAAACAAGCAATAACATTATCATTCTACATTAGCAGTGAATAATAAATATAAATTTAAATCTATGATCATCGAGTTTACATTTGAATTGCATTAAAATGAATTATACTCTTTATTTTATAACGAATTTAGTTTGAAAAGAGTATATACGATCATTTTAAAATATTTTACTTTTAATTTGAAATAATCATTAATAAAAATCAGATATTGATTTTATTATTACTAATAACTATAAATATATTTGTAAATGTCAATGAATATATTGACAGACGTTGGTGTAAATAATTAAGATTTTAATCAAAATCACAAAAGAAATAATAAAACAAATTATAGTCTATCATATATTTAAATGATCAAGAAGTGATTAGTATTTATTATTCTTAAAATGCAAGAATAACTGTGTTTGCGCATTAAAATGAACAAAAAAAATGAAGAAGAAAAGATATATTCTTCCAATGAATATGCAAAATTAACATTATATATATATTCCAACTTTAGACAGAGCTAAAAAATGTTTTTAAGATATAATGATCGAATATGTAATAAAATACGTAACTGATACAATGCTGTAACCATGATTTAAAAAATAAAGTTATAAGAATAAATTATTTAAACAACAAAAAAATAACTTGAATTTAAAGCAGAAACAAAATTACACAAACAGAAATGATGTACTAAATAAAATGATTATTAGTTAAGTTATTCTGAATAATTAGAAGAGTTATTCGCAATAATGAGTGTAAGGTTTAAACATTTTGTAAGTTAAATACATTTAAATAATCTCTTTGTATAAAAATAATAAAATTTAATATATATATATATATATATATATAATTAGTTCTGAATAATATCTTGTTTATAAAAAATAACTTATTTCAAGCAAGAGGAAATACAATTTGTATAAATGTTAATTTGGTTTATCATTTTTTTATGTGTACTATAATGATGATTGAAAGTTAACCCTTTGACATACAAAAACGTCTTTGGTACGTCATATGTTTCTTATGCCATTGTAAACATTGACCTCTCTGCGACGCACGCAGATTTAATTTACGTGTAGCCGCAAAGCAAATATTAGAAAGAAATAATTATATATATTCATTGTTAAAATGTGAACCATAGAAACGAACCCTGCAATATGTCTGTTTTGAATTTATACAAAAGTGACACTGAAAGCCAAATGGGCTATTCGAGTGAGGGCACATTTTTCTGGACATATACCTTCCATTGGTAAAAAGTAACATCATGCAAAAAGATGTCATGAGTGCTTAAAAATAATACAAGAAGCGAAACGACTTGGTAGTGTAAAAAATATCAAATATCTCTACATTTACTAGAATTTTTCAAAAAGTTTCATACTCTACAAAACTATTGAATTATTATTTAATTTGTTATATAATTATTCTTTATTAATTTTGATTATTAGTATTGAATATTAATATTTAGCAACGTATAAATATTCTTTTCTTTGTTATGCTTCCACAATTGTTAAACTGAAAAATAAATAGTATTTTTTGGTCATATCGAATTTCAATTAATTAGTATGCCAAATGGTTAATAAGAGCTTTATTAATTGTCTAGACAAGTAATTTATGTATATTTTAACGGACTACTTTATAAATTTTTATATTTTGCAATATTCATTATACACAATTTACACATTATTTGATACATTACTTAGTAGTTGTTTTTTAAATAAAATATTTATATTTAATATTAATGAAAAAATCAAGATTGGTGAATAACTGACAATACATCTTGATTTAAAATCATGTTCTGTATATCTACGGAAAAAATATGTTAATATAAAATAAACGATAAAATAACAGTTTTAAAGAAAACATTAAGCTGAGAATGATATAAATCTGACCGTAGACAAAATTTAATATTCTTAAAGATTGTTTAAATCTTTCAAGATATATTTTATAGTCCCATTTAGAATCCTTACTAAGTTAAAAATAAAGAAATCTACACTAGAAATAAATAATCGTTGAAAAGATGTGATAAGTTATTGTTATGATAATTTTGAATAATAAAGTATACTAGACTGTTACAATATATATCACGCCACTACATATATATATATATATATATATATATATATATATATATATATATATATATATATATATGTATGTATATATATTGGTATTCGAAACTCAAATTCAATTTAAAAAAATATGTACCCATTATTATTCAGATAATAATTTTAACTTTCTATACGGGAGCCTAAAAAAAAGATTCAATACCACAACACTAACAACAAGTAAACAACCACATATTTTACACTAAAAAATATATAGAAGAGAGATATCTAGTAATTGATACACGTTCTTCTATGTTTTCTGTTGATTACACAACACCTGAAATATATAGCCACGATCTTTTTTAGTGTCTCCTTTAGAAGCACATTGTGGGCCACACCTAGCACTGAACGCCTACTTTGTCATACTGCAGCATTATAATTTTTTGGCTGCATCGCAGAACCACGTGTGACCGTGGACACGTGTACACAATCGGTCATTCACACGTGTGCAACAATGATATATATATATATATATATATGAGATGGTTGATTAGGAGTTATTTACATGTATGCAAGAAAATTATTCTTTAAGATCACATCTGTACTTGATGACAAACACATAATATAAGTAACATAATAATTTATTCGAATGTTCAGTCGTGATTAGTATTGATTAGTAGTTGTATGAACTTGTTGATAGAAAAAGTTACGATGAATAACCCATTCAATCTAAAATAAGACATCAAAGAGACGTACGAAATGTAGAAGTTTATTTATATAGATTTCTTGTTGTTGAAATCATTTTAGAATCTGTTTTAATGAACGATGTTTAGATTGAAAATGTGCAAATTTTAAATTAAAGTCGCAGAAATGTAAATTGATCATTTTTTTCATTAGACATACGTTGTATAATCTTATAAAAATCTGATAATGATTTATATTTTTTTATTTCAGTTAAAAAGTAAAATGAAGTCGTTTTGAATACTTGTCAATTTTGTAAGAAAATACCATTAAATTATTTTTTAATTTCTTATAGATGTTCTTAAAAAAAGTTGATGTATAATTTTTTAACTATTATAGTTTCTAATTTACTCTATTTCATCGTTAATATAGTCAATTTTTATATGAACATCTTTTAATATTTTCGATTTTGATACCTTTGATCTGAAATTGAACTGATCACCTTTTTTTACAATAATTTGTATACTTTTTGAAATATTTTATAAACAATTGCTTGCCAACAAACAGTTTAATGTGGAATTTGATTCAAATCTATCCAAATATAAACATTTATATGCTCCGTGCTCCAATATTGGGTTTCATTGTCATTTTTCATAAACTTTTATATTAATAATCTATAGTAGTATAGTATGTACCAATATTAGAATATTTTATACATAAACGGATAATTCACATTATTTTTTCAAACATCCATAAGCATTATATGTCCAAATTGTGTTTAAACTATTATCTGCAAAAATGAAAACTCAATCAGTCTTCAACGAGTAGAGATTAAACATATTCTGCCTCAGTGAGTAGTACTACTATATATTATTTATTTTTATTTATAAAAACAATTTTAAAATAATATTTTATGTGACTTTCGGACATTAAAAAAATGTATGAAAAGTATTATATGTGGTTATTATTATCGAAAAAATTGCCCACCCCTGGTGTAGATACTCAAACAATTCAAGAATGTAATCCAAGAATTTTTTTTCTGTAAAATCATATGTGCATACATTTTTTAAAGAAATATATTTAATAAATTTCTATTGGTACATAAAAAGAACTATATTTTAAAATCTTTTATAAAAAAAATCAATATATTCGAATATCTATATTTTATTGTATGTTTATAAAAAGTCAATGGTTGTATCTATTATTACTTAACATTAATACTTCTACATATAATCAAATAAATCGTAAAATGATTTCAATAAAAATAATCTCATAAAAACTAAAACTGCATAATGTATCATTAAAAATAGCACTTACATTCACACACATTTTTTTACAAATACACACATTCACATATATATATATATATATATATATATATATATATATATATATATGTATATAAAATTTAAAAATATAAATGTAAACGGTTTTATTGTCCATAAATATGAATTAGAAACATCCATTAACTTTGAAACGTTAGAGTAATAAAAGTCAATGGTTCAAATAAATATAAATATTTTTATTGCAAGTCTATGCAAGTATGACGTAAGGTGGCTTGCAAAAGTATTATCGTTTGTAGATATAATTATAGAGATTCCAAAAGTGAAGATATTTTTTACAGTACTTGAAAATGTTTTGAGAAAATTTCAAAATATTTTTTTAAAAAAACAAGATATTAATTTAAATAAATACAGAACTAAATAACAGTTATTACAAAGATAAATACAAATATTAATTTATATAATAAAGAAATAAGTAATAAGAGAAACATCCATTTATTGTATAGCGGATAAAATTATGTTTAAATTTTGAATTACATTTTGATGACTTGCACAAGTAATATTCTGGAATTGACTTGTTGGTTATAATTAAAAAGGTCATTATTGATTAGTACAAAATATACTTTTTTATTAATCTGTTTCACATATATATATTTATATATATATATATATATATATCAAAAGTTTTTTATTGAATTAGGAAAAATCATTTTTTTAAAAAACAGCAATTTTATTACTTACTGACATTGACTATCAAAAGAAATAATATAACAAGATGCAAATAGGGTTTGTAATAAAAACATTCTCAAAACTTGTAAAGTTTCAATTTTAATTATGAAGATAATTATTTCATATGCTGATAGTTTTTGAAAATTTTTTAATTTATAATATTTACTCGTATTATAACTCAGAAATCAAATTAAGCTTAACATAACATTTTAATTCAATAGTTAGTAGTTCGAGTGATGCTTGACATGAATACTCGTATCTATGGTAATTCATTGTACATTTTGCAGATGAAAACATCTTTTATAATATTTATATAGTTTAGTGTTTACATTACTATTATTCTCTATAAAAAGAGTAGTTTCTGACAAATTTGTTGATTGGTAATGTGTCTAATTAAAATATAGAAGTTCTAATATCTTAAAAAAATTGTTAATGAAATTAATATCTTAAAAATCGTAATTGATGTAAGAAATACAGCTCATGAGAATTCCTTCTTTTTTGTGTCTTATGTGCTCAAAAAGAGTGTCTTTAGAGATAACATTTAAAGTTATCTTACTCAGCCAAAGTTAACGTTAAATTTAAAGAAGTAAATATTTTTTTATAAACAAAATTGGTTTTTTAATTCTGAAATAATAATCAATGTTTTATTTGGTTATATATATATATATATATATATATATATATATATATATATATATATATATATATATGAGTGTGTGTGTGTGTGTTTGAATGAATGAACTTTAATTTTCTTTCACCGCCATTTTTGTTTCTTGTGTAGCTATCAATTATAATTTGACAGTAGTATAATTTGAACAGAGGCAATTCATTATGGAGACTTTAACAATGTTGAGAATAGAATAATAAGGTGTTACAGCTGTACATTAATGATCTCATTTTTTAAAAAAATATAATCATGTGTGACAAAACTTATATCGACATACGTGGATATGTAAATATACATAACAACCGTTATTGAGGATCGGACAATCCAAGACTGATCCATGAACGACCTCTTCACCCTATTAGAGCGTTTTTTTGGTGTGTAATTTTGGCTAGTGGCATCATTGGATCATCTTCTTTTGAATATGCTAAAGAAAATGTTGTTACTCTAATACTGTTTTCACTGTATGTGTAATATTTCTTACATTTCAAATAATCAATTTTATTGATTTTCACGATTTCATAAAGAAATATTTGATTCTTCTAAAGATGTAAAACTAATTTCGTTGTACAAATACGAATAGATCCAAGTCATATTTAATAAATGTTCCCAAATTATAGATATTTAATCAACGTACATTTAAATCTATTTTCTCTGTCTTATAAATTTGATTTCATAATTAATATCAGAGACAGAAAAATTATTCATTTGTTATAAAGAAATCATGAAATTGTTTTTATTTGAAACACGATTATCAAAATGTCGAACGTAAAAAAGATCAAAATAAAATCCATCAATCATTCGTCGATAATACATCAATCATATTTTATATACTGTATGTTTATATGTATGTGTATGTTTTTTTACATCTTATTTTAAATTAACTATACGTTGGCTTCCGGGTAAAAATTTAAAGGTTACTTTTCATTCAAACAATAATTGTATTATTATAATTATATAAGGTATACGAAAATATTTTTTTTAGATTCAATCTATGTATAATTTTGAAATACATTAATATCGATTTGGAACTATTGTCATCTTGAAAAACTATTTAAAAAAGATATCTCATTATCTTTTTAGCAGAAGTGATCATAAGTAGATAATTAGTACGACAAGATAATAACAAATAGGTCATGAGTTTAATTTTGATCTTGAACTATACACTTGTTTTTTAAAAAAGATGATTGTTCTTATATTACTTAGTAAGTTTCGATGTCGAATCACATTCAAATGTTATTGGATAATACATACATACATTTATGTTTGTTATTATATTTGTGTTTATCTCTCTCTATCTCTCTCTCTCTCTTTATATATATATATATATATATATATAAACAAAATCATTCATTCTTAAGTTTCTATAGAGAGTAATTAAAAAGTAATGCTTTTTTAAGCAATAAAATACTCAAATTATCAATTAGTCTTTGAAATGTTTCCTTAAACTTTTATAATTTTTCTTTTATAAAAATCTTATCTTAAAGAAAATAATTTGCACGAAAACACAACTTACATAATTTTTTTCTCATACAGTATTCTGTTGTACGCGAAAAGGTTTTTATTTAATTTAAAATGCTTTAGCTTTATAAAGAAAGAAATACACCTGGGTTTTGATTCATTTTAACACACATTAATAAGTTTTTTTATTATAAAATGATTTAATTTTAACTTATTTATGACAATATTTTAACAAGCAGGATCTACTGGTATACTGATTTATTCTTCGTAATAAAATCAGCTATAACTGTTTAGCATGATTTAAGAACTTGAAAAAAAATCTTTCCTTTTTACTCGTTATATATATATATATATATATATATATATATATATATATTTATATATTTATATATTTATATATATATATATATATATATATGTATATATATGTATATTTATATATATATATATATATATTTATATATATATATATATATATATATATATATATATATATATGTATATATATATATATATATATATATTATAAAAATATTAGGTTAGTTATAAAAAAATATTCTCAAAATAATTTCTTATCTATTTTACATATTCTTTCTTGTTCGATAGATCATAAGTCAAATAAAACTACTTTATTTTACAAATGAGTTATTTTTTTGTCCTTCAAGCCACGAAATATTATGTCATCTAAATGTATATAAACAATAATCGAAAATGATCATAAATAATCATGATTCATTGAACATTTTTGATCGGAGAAATTATTTATTATTTGTGAGGTGAAAAATGAATTCACTTGTGAAAACCACAGTATCAGAACTTTATTGATTCTGTTAAAATCTTTTTAAAAAACTTGTATATCAATAATTTGGTTTTTTGTACCTTACTGACTGGTGCAAACAGCCAATAAGTTAAGTGGGATGTATAGTTCAAGACACATTTCGTAGAAAGTTGAGTACAGATATTAGATATGGAGCTTAATTGTTGTGGTAAGACATGAATCCAAGAGCTTCAGGAGCAATATTTTGGTTATAATAGTTAAATATTTTTACATCTAAATATGTTGATTGTCAAATGGTTTCTTTTTAATTGATTGGATCGCAAATAGACAGAGTAACAATAACGCGGCCGTGTAGATTCAGATAATTAACAGATTAAGTAAGTAAATAAAGTACTGTATTTCGAATAAAATATTCATTACAGGAGGCTGATACTTATATAATACATGATGTTATATGTACGGATACAAATAGATTTAATATACAAATGCTGCTGATCCTATGTCAAATTCTTACATATAAACACTTACATAGTGGTCAGTTAAAATAAATAATTATTTAGTTGGCGACTATTTTATTTAAAAATACATTTTAACACCGATATATTCTTTACAATACACAATATATCTTATGTGAGCAATCAAACGTTTTCAATTAGCTAACTGGTAAATAATAAAAGGAGATATATAACAACAGAAATGTGAATAAGTAGAATAAAATATTATTCATTCATATTTATACTTCTATTTTTTAACATTGAAATGATAAAATAGTAAATATCATTAATTTTCTGCCTACAAATGTTAGAAAAGATATATATATATATATATATATATATATATATATATATATATATATATATATATATGTATATATATGGAAATTGTTATTGCATTTTTCATCCAGGTATTTTAAAATTAACTTAGTCCAAAAAGACTTTAACAGATTAAATGTGCACAAAAGGAGAAAAGTTAATACATTACAATGTAAAAATTTCTGCTAACAAATCTGTCTTTCTCTGTACATTGACGTACTGGTTATTTGAACCGTCGCGTTTTTTTACTCCTATATTTATTTTCTATGATTTTCAGATTTATATTCTTTCACAAATTAATTTTTCATTCACTCCACAAACTACAAAACCTATTTATGATCAAAAATATTCAGTAATAATTATTAATCATTTGTTAGTTGTTATTTATGCCCATTTTGATGGCATTTCCATTATCTTCAGATATCTAAACTGTACCTTAACGTTTTGAAGAAAATAGCATCGTTATCGAAATGCACGTAAGCAACAATAAACAAAAATAATAATTACCTTTAATTGTCCTATATATCTCTCATATTATATATTTTAGTCGTATTTGTCAAAAAAATACTACGTGTATTGAATGTCAATTTATGTTTTAAAACACATTATTTTTCATTAAAACGTTTCCAAATACCTTTTTAAATTCTTTAAGCATCATCGTATTGATGTGTATATATATATATATATATATATATATATATATATATATATAAATGTGTGTGTGTTTTGTGTATGATAGTATACTTGCATGTAGACCATATGAAAGTTTTTTCGAATCTTTTTTTTAAATATATAATCATTTATGATCTAATACTACGTGACGTGGCTGGATGCATAATTAATTCAACTATTCTAGACATTTCCTATATCAAGATTTAATTTCATTGATAATACGTGTTATTATTGAAGGAGATCAATTAACGTTTAAAACATAAAACGATAGGTTAACTACTGTAATAAAACAGTATTAGTAGAAAAGTAGTTGTGTTTAATCTCATAACCGTCGCATAAAATATCACCTTGAAGCATGTTATGACCTGTCATTACATGTCCAGTATATATATATATATATATATATATATATATATATATATATATATATATATATTTAGTTCAGTAGATATTTTCATATAATTTGTATTTCTTTTCTAGAACTGATCACAATATTATAATTGTAATACAGAAATAGAAAACTAATTTTAATGTTTACAGCACATTTATAATTAAATTAATGTTAGTTTTCATACAAGTCAATATAATTTATTGAGAACTGTGTGTCTATATATATATATATATATATATATATATATATATATATATATATATATATGTGTGTGTGTGTGTGGGTATAAGTATAACCAATTTTCAAGTACAAAAATTTAATCTAACAATGTAAATTATTTTAAAGGAAACATAATTTACTAAAATATAATTAAATATTTGTTTATTTGTTGTAAGAATGTAAAAAGTTAAAGTTCTATAATTGGATTCATGCTGAAATTGTCGTTCATTTTAAGTTTAAAAAGTTTATTTCAAATCGAGTTTAAAAATTTACTCCAAAATAAAAATCATTTATAAATTAAAATTGTAGATACATTTTGATCACATATTTAAGAAGATATTTTACACACGCAGTATTGATAATCTTTTTCAAATAGAAATATTAACATATGTTATTCATTAGAAAATTAGTACATTATTCAATTTGTAATTTGTATTAAATTGTAACAGGTGCAACAATGTATGCTCCAATCAGGTATTGGTAACATTTTTCTATTAAAATATCAATTTTTGTACTTAGAGAATACCATGAGGCAAATGTTTTTTTTTTTGATAAAAATCTATTCACGGAGTTTGTAGTTGTTCCACTGAAATTACTTTTACGTTCGAGGCTGTTTAAATAAGTGTTAGAAGTCAGATTTCACAAGCATATTTTCATCTCCACGTTACTGGTTATTCATTCCTAATTTAGATAATAGAAACGTTGTGGAAGTATTAAAGAAAACTTGTTACAATGATTCTTTTTAGTTGATTTAAATATAAATACATACACATATTCATATATATATATATATATATATATATAAAATATGTAGGGTGATTCATTTAGGCTTCCACATGAAAATATAAAAAAAAATCTCAATAATTAAAAAAAGTCATGTTATTTTTTATCCAGTATTTTACTTCAATTCAATACTAAAATACAATTGAATTAAAATAACTAACTAAATAAATAACTAAAAAATAACTAATACTAGATAAGAAATAACATGATTTTTTTTAATTTTTAATTTTTTTTAATACTTTGTGGAAGCCGAAATTGAATCACCCTACATATTTATATTGTGTATATATATATATATATATATATATATATATATATATATATATATATATATATATATATACTGAAATATAATACCTATGTAAGTAAAACTATATGTAAATTACATTTAAACGAAGATTTATTTAACTTTCAAATTTATACATGTTTTTCAATGAACATTACAGTATAATATTGCATTTTTGACAAGTTGAAATAGCAAACACATGCTTTTTCTATAAATATTTTTTGTATGTGTTTCAAACTCGATAGAAAAAATTTCGACACGCTAAAAGAAAAAAAATCTAATGCATTGTTTTCAGTTTAGAAATGTGTGCAATATGATATGAACTGAAAACCTACACGACAAAAGACCAACTAGTCATTTCTATAAAAAAAAAACATACATATTCACGCACGGTGTCCCAGTCGCATATGTACATGACATGTATAAAGCGGGGTTCGAAGCGAGTTCTGATTTATATCAACATAAAATGAATTGAGCATATGCTGATTTGTTTATAAAAAAATCTTTATTTCGTATTGTTTTCTTACTTAAAGCTGTAGGATGTGGATGTCGGATTGAAACGGACCGTGGGGTTAATTTAATAAACGGAAAAGGGTAAGGGATGATTGAAAAAAATTACAAAAAAAAGTTTCGAAAAAAAACCTTAGTAGTACTGCAAACTGACTCAGCATTATGTTTAATTTTTTTATATGTAAATTTAAATACTAAAGAAAATGTGATTCGATAGAGCTATTTGAAGGGATAGATTTTTTTATCAACTATTTTAAAAGGATAAACTGTTTGGAGCATTAAATCAATTCAGAGTATATAAAAGATATTACGTCATTTTCGTTATAGATCTTGATTTCAATATGGAACGGAAATAACTAAATGATATTTTTAAATCAAATGGCTAATAATATAGTACACTGATTAAAAATCTGTAAGTTTGAACTGAGACTAAAATAACTATTTTAAAATAAATATCTTCATTTCATTTCAGTCAGAAATAAAGTATTTAATTATTTTATTCTTATTAAGAATATTTATTAAATAATTTTCTGACATAATTGAATCTAAACTTCACTAAGTATATATTTTATAGGAGTAGTAATAATATAACAGATTCATTTGACACTAAATTAGATCTATCTCAAGATTAAGCATTCAGTATCCCATTGTATTAAATTTTTCTTAAATTTAGTGTCGATTAAAAAATAAACAAAAAAAGTTATAATCTTGTTTTATATTATTATTATTAGATTTTTTCCAGTGATAAAACTATCTTATTACCAGACTTAAAAATGAAATAAATTTACATAAAATATTATTTTCATCTATTCATAGTTATATTTTGAGCATAATTTTGTTAATTTCTGAATGTTTTAGTGTTATTTATTTCATAATTTTATGTTCAAACATTTATATGTATTATGTACATATATATATATATATATATATATATATATATATATATATATATATATATATATATATATATATATATATATATACATATGTATATATATATATATATATATATATATATATATATATAATATATATATGTATATATATATATACATTATATATATATATAAGATGAAAAAAAACATACAGACGGCGTGTGTAGAATGAAGACGCGTGGGGGGTGTGTTTAATAGATGACACCATCCATGTGGACAAGACTGAATGCTAAACGAACTGATGACCTCACCGTAAACGATGACGCTTGACAGTCAAGAAAGAAGTGTTTTCAGTGAGTTACAGACGTGGAATATTATCCGCAGCTGCTTGTGCCCGCTGCCGAGCATGTTATATTCAAAATTGTACTCGACAAACAGTGTACAGGACTAGAGACGGCATATAAACAATACCGTATAAACAGAAAACACCGAATTGTGAATAATATCTGATTGGTCATTGGTCAATTAAAATAACAGAAGCGTTTGCGAATCAACGGAGTGGAGAATGGATTGATTCGGCAGTTTTTATTCGTAGCAAATGAGCCATTTATATTACCATATAACATCGTTTAATTTTGTGTACACTCATCGAGTTTTCTGTACATATAAACTCATCAAATGTACATTTTCTACTGTTGTTTATACGCGTACGTTCTGTAAAATTACCGAACAGAATGCGATTTTTTCTGTTTTTAGGGTAAATTTACCGTATTATAACAAATCAATTTATTTCGCAATTATTTGCAAATAAATCTGCAAATTCAAACAACTGTTAAAATATTTTACACTCGATATTATTTTAGTCATACATATATATATATATATATATTTATATATGTATATATATATATACATATATATACATATATATATATATATATATAAATATATATAAATATATTTATTTATATATATATATATATATATATATATATATATATATATATATATACTTATATATTTTTATATATATATATGTTTATATATATATATATATATATATATATATATATATATATATATATATATATATATATATATATATATATATATATATATATATATAGTGAGAGTGGAGAGAGAGAGAAAAAGAGTGATTCAATTTAAGCTTCCACATAGAAGTATTAAAAGGGGGCTCAGGGGTTAAGAAAGTCATGTTATTTTTTTTAGTATTTTGGTTGAGTGCAATGCTAAAATACAATTGAATTAAATTACTAAAAGGAGGATGACATGTTTTTTTAATTTTTGCGTTGTTTTTTAATACTTTTGTGTGGAAGCTTAAGTTGAATCACACTATATATATATATACGTTTATATATATACTTTTATATATATATATATATATATATATATATATATATATATATATATATATATATATATATATATATATATATATTTATATATTGGGCTTGTTGATGAAAAATAATTTTACTCTAATATCAAATTATCGTAGTGTACTGCAAAGGTTCAAAATGACAGTACAAATATAATTTAATTGACAAGTTATGAAATTTAAAAACGGAAAAAAATGAATTTTAGGTATTTATGGATCATATAGTATTTATAAACTCTATTTAATCGTTTCAATGATTAAATAAAACATTTATATAATAAAAAAAATAGTTTACAGTATTCTTTCTTGTACCAAAAAATTTTTTTCTAACAAAATAATAATGAAAATAATCAAAAAATTATTTATAAATATTAAGATAAAAAATCTAATTAGTTTATCTGTACATTTAATCTTTTTTCACATTTATGCGTACATAAATGTTCATAATAAACAGTTATATAGTTTACAACAAAGACTTAAAGTTTCAAAATTACATGAACTCAGTAATTGTGAATACCTACTTAAGGAACAAAAACATTCACATTAAAATTAACATAAATTGTAAATTATCTAGGATTATTAATAAATAATAATTCATCAGTTTACTGCTGATAAGACAATTGTCAATTATATTTATTCAGTTATATTTTTAGGATATAAATATTAGGTTGGTAGAAAAATAATTGATGTTTATGACCTTCAGATTCATATACATTTTTCTCCTTTTTGATTTTCCTTACTGTTTTAAGTGGTTCAGAACTGTTGGATAACTAACACCTTCCTTTTGTGCAAGCTCTCGAACTCTTGTGCGGTTCTGATTCAACTAACGCCTTTAGTTGTTCATTATGAACCGAAGAAGGACCCGCGACTTAGGACTATCGAACTGTCTACACAGAAAAATCATTGTATTTATTATTTTGTAATTTTTTTCTTTGCGATTAACAACTCCAACTTAATTTCATAAGATACTTAAAAGTAATTACTAATAAATGATTTTATTTTTGAAATAAAACATTCTTAACGATGAACTATTGAAGTTGAAATATTTTTATTGAATTTTAGTTGTGATATCACTGCTACATTATTAGCTTTGTGTGTGTATGTGTGTATACTGTATCTATGTATAAATATATATATATATATATATATATATATATATATATATATATATATATATATATGTTTTTGTGTGTGTGTGTATATATATATATATATATATATATATATATATATATATATATATTGATGTAAAGTGAACCTCCCTATTTGATTCTATTTAAATATTGCCTTGCTCAATTAAAATCTACAATTTCGTTTCTGTATAAGCGTAATATCATCCACATCTGCATATGTACTCACTTTGTGTGTATTTTTCTTGTCTGTACCTATATGACACATATGTACGAGACTCACTATGACTTAACTAGAGTTCACCCTTCGTTAAAACAATTAAATGCATAGAAAGTTGACATTCAAATGAACATAGAAATATATACTCAATTGGAAAAAAAAAACTATTTTTTTCATTGGTTCTGTTTGAACACATGCTCTCTTCTGTTAGTGTTTGTGTTTCTTTTCGCCGAGTTGTATGCATATGATTATTTACTTTATAAAAACTTGAACGGAATAAAATTTAATATCTTTTTCATACTGGATATTTGAAAAAAATACTATCTTCATTTTGTGTTTTTGTTTATTTTTTTTAAAAAAAATAACTTTATATTTTATAATTATTTCATACAGATATTTTGTTTTAGTTTTTATTTGGTTTTACTATTTTTTAACTTACAAACGGCACATTTTTTCTGATCAAAAATGTTCAATAAATGTTTATTGGTAATTTTTAATTCTTGCTTATCCACATTTAGATAGCAATTCTGTTATCTTAAAATTATCAATGTACATAAAAAGACATTATTTATAAATATAAACGAGGTAGAAATTTTTGTAGCTCGACGTTCTGATGTTGCTATCGAAAGATGCATAAACAACAATCACATCTGATCAATAATTATTTATTAATCATCATCATTTGAAAAACGTTTGCCATTTGCGACATAAAAAAAATTTTCATTGTGAAAGAACTGTTTCTAATACAAGTAATTTAAAGAAACAAATAAAAGAATTAAATTGAACTATCATATTTCAAAAAAATAATCCTTAAGTAGGTTAACAGTGGTTAATAATAAAGAGCCTCGCACCAAAATACTAATTTAGCTCGTTATTACTTTTCTACCAAAAATATGTGGATAAAAAATTACAGTGCTAATAAAAAAACTGCTCCAGTCTTTATTAGTTTCTAAAATATTTTATAGTTTGATTGTTTTGGATCAATTTTGTTTTAAAGATTAGTTTATTTGAAGTGATTTGTAGTGGTGTTTGAAATGAATCTAACTTAATAGAAATAAAATTATTTATTATTATATTGAAATGTGTATGTAATTTATTCCATTAATAGCATCTATATAGAAATATACGAGTTTTGATTTCAACTTTTTATATTACATGACTTTTAGTATAAAAAAGTTTAATGAAATAGTTATATATATATACATATATATATATATATATATATATATATATATATATGCGTGTTAGCCGTATTTATGATAATATTAATTTCAGTTTCGATAGCTTCACTTTTGTACTAATTGAGTGACAGTGATATTGTTTTAACTATTCATTTAAAAGTGGCAGTAGGTGTATGAATGCTTATTTGAGTTATTGTATATAATTTACATTTTGAATTGTAACTACATCCCACTTATTCTCCTGTTTTAGTGTGAATTGATTTTTTGTTGCATTGCACAGAGAATGATAAATGGAAAATGATTTTGTGGCGACATTGTACGATTACATTTAGTGAAACTTAAAAAACCATTTCTTAGTATTGTTCATCATTTTAATATTATTTTTTATTTCGTTTTATATATTAGTTACAAAATAAATTCAAACAATGAACAATTTTATATGTGGATTTTGAATAATAATATAAAATTTCAAAGAACATTACAGGGTTTTAACACATTAAATGCAAAAAAATACCTATGTACGTTTTGCACAGTCGCATTCGCCTGAAACTTAGTCACGAAATTGTAAGATGTAGTTGAATTTAGTGTTGTGTTTACTCCTTAACTGAACTAAGTTGATATTTTTCATTTTCCAATGCCATTTCAATATAAATTTTCGTTGTTCAGTTATAAGTCTGTTATTTTCCATTATTACAACTAACTTGTAATTGAAAAAGAAGAAAAAGGTTACTGAATATGAGCTGATAAAGTTTGCATACATTTTTTTATATGACCTGTATATATATTATATATATATATATATATGTAAATGTGGGTCGTTTAATAAGTATGATAAAAAAGCAAGTTAAACACCGTTTTTTTTAGAAAAAAAAGATTTTATTTCTTCATTGGGGGTTTACACTTGATCTAGCGAATCTGCAAAATACACATTGACCGCTACGATGATATCCTCATTCGATAAGAATTTCTTCACACTAAGCCAAATTTTCGAGTTTTGGAAGAAGTCAGACGAGGCCAAGTCCGGTGAATAAGGTAGATGAGGAATCAGTTCGAAGCCTAATTTGTGCAATTTTGCCATTGCGATGATCAGTTTGTAAGACGTTGCTGGTGAAAAAGGTGACGGTTGTTCTGGTGAAAAAGAACTTTTTTGTTCACCAATCTTAGCCATTTTTGTTTCATCTCTTCTTTCAAACAGTCCAATAATGTTTCATAATAGGCTCCTGTTATAGTTTTTTCCTTCTTTAAGTAGTCGATCTTAATGATTCCTTGGGAATCCTAGAAAGACAGTGGCCATCACCTTCCCAACCGACAAAACGGTCTTCGCCTTCTTCGGCGTACTTTCATTAGTAGTTTTCCACTGCTTTGACTGCTGTTTCTACTCAATGTATAATGGTGAATCCATGTTTCATCCATGGTGACGAATCGATGCAAAAAGACCCTCTTTTTTTCTATTTTTGAGGCAAGTGTTACAATGCTCGGTTCAAACATCTGTAAAACGTGAACAACGCGTCGCTTCTAGTTGGAATTTCGCCTATACTATTTTGAAAAGTGACACTTGATAGTCGTAACATTACAAATGAATGGCGACGCCATATCATAAAAATTTACTAAACTTATTAAACGACCCACTTATGTGTGTATATATAAATTGTATATGTGCGTGTATGTATGAATTTATATTAATCAAAGGGTCTAGTTAAAAATAAAGTGTTCTTAAAGTATCTTAAAAACATTTTTTAATTTCTTTATTTAAATAAATTGTTGAAAGTTTATCTAAGGCATCGGAAACTCTATACTTAGAGATGAATTCCTTAAAAAAGGTACATAAAATGAACTTACAATTTTTATAAATGGTTTACATTATTTTATCTTATATTCTATTTTATATAACTAAGTAGATATATTTATTTATATATATATATATATATATATATATATATATATATATATTCATTTCCAATATTGACTAATAAAAATGCAGCATTGTGCTTGAACGTGGGTTTTGATTGATTGATAAGTATTTATTATCAATTGTATGAATGTAGGTGTCGTGTATTTGAATTTTTAAATGAAAAGTGTGATATTAAAATATCAAAATATCTATAATCAGTGTCAAAATTGTTAAATAATTGAATATTGGTGTAGGTGTTGAAAGTCATGTAAATCTAATTGAAAAATAAGTAGTAATAACACTCACACGTATCATAAAGATAAAAATACACTCAATTAATAATAAATACGAGTGGGTATAATATTGACAGTTTATTTTTTGCTTCTTACTTATTTTCAATAAATAGTAATTAACCATTGAATTTTTCTTTTATACTTCAGATGTACAGATAAATAAATAAGATGTTGACATAAAAGAATTTATAATATTATATATATTTATGAGTGTAAATCAGATAAATGTGTACTAAACCTTGTTCTATATCTGTTCTGTGATTATGTCGAGAATATTAGTATATAATTTGAAAGTAGATTAATTATCAACTGATTTTTAAATATTGTTTCAAATAAACAATTTTAAAGTATTTATATAATTCTTGTAAGTTTGAAAAAGTACTAAATGAATTACAACAAATGTGTTAAAAAACAGAAATGTCTGTAATTATCACTTTGTTTGAATTTCGAATTAAATTTTAAATCATTAGAAAAGTAATTTTAACTCGCATCTTTAACTAGAATGAGAATTTAATAATTATTTACATAATGCGATCTTCATTTTAAATTATTTTCCAAATTTTGGTTTGCAAAAATCATAATTAGACAGTTTTAATTGAAGGAATCTTTTATTTCTAACCAATGTACCAAATTTTAAGTTAATTTTTTTATACACTTTAGATGTTTATAAAAAAACGACAGAGTCCATAAGAAGAAAAAGAATTATATATACGTAGAGAGAGAAATATTTTATTAAAATATATTTACAGTATAAATTCGTGTCCAAATGTATGTTTAGTCTAGTCAACATCAAATAAATTATAGTTAACTGAAACCTACAATGAAGGTTAATGGATCTATTTCACGAACATACAGTGATTAAGATGTTTATTTTTTTAAGAAAATACATAATGTATGTACTTTAAAATAGAAAAATAAATATGTATATAATTATAAATTAATTATAAGGTAGTCGTAATCAACTACACACCACATGAACCTGCTTGTCAATATATCATTAATTCCGAACCAAGATTTTGCACAGTGATTAATTTTCTTAAATTGTTTTACTTTTTTTTTGGTGAAAAAAATTCTGTGTTCAATGAATACAAGAAAGAAATAAATGAAACAATATAATAGTCATATAAATAATTTATTTTTAAAACAAATATAATTGTTTTTGACAATGTAGAAAAAAAAATATATTTTAATTCTTCTTTAAATAAAATACGAATTTTATTTATACAAAAATAACATTTCGTTTTATTCTTTTTACAGGAACCTGATAATTTCTCGGATTTTAAACAATTCATCAGTCATTTAAATTCAGGGGATCCATATGTTTTGGATATCGATTTGGATTTCTTCAGCACTCGTAATCCATTCAAAGACCTACTGCCACGAGCAGGAGTTTATGAAAAATTGAAAGTTTTGTACAAATTCGACAAACCAAAAGACTACACTAACATATCGGTAAGTTTTTTTAATAAATTTATAAATATTTATCCATATTACAGAAATATTTCATGTACTAATAAATACGGTATGCTCCAGAATTATATAAAAAATTCAAGTTATCTCTTTGATTCTTATAAATTAACAAATTAATTTAATTTCTCACAATCGAAAATAGTATTTATAATCAATAAGAAAAAATGATTTCGGTATTTAATATTTTTAAGTTCTAGTGTTATTGAATAAAAGTCTATCCCTCAGTTTTTTTTATATATTATTCACTATTTCCTTGCTTTTATATATTCTAAATAAAAGTAGATGATAACAATATAATCACAATTTAATTTTTAATTAAATACAAATATATTGAAAATAGAATTATTAAAGTACGTTGTAGTGGATTCCTTAAAATTGTCTACTCATAAAAATTTTATAAGACAATATACATTTCTCTTAATAAACGTGGTTCTTTTTTAATTTATAATATGTGCAATGGCAGAACGGATAATAAAAATATAAACTATACATTAATTACGTTGTTATATCTTTTTTTTAACTTTTTGCACTCTGGAGATTTTTTCACTTCACCTACCAGAAACTCAAACATATTTTATACAAGACAGCAAATAAATAACTTCAAATAGATTGATATGGCATTGTAAATAATTTCTTTATTCAAATGAAACTTCAAAAAAACATTTATTAATTCATGTTTTATAAAAAAAATAATATTGTTATTTGTTATGTTTACCATGTCTTCTTAGAGGGAACAGTCGAGTTGAAAGGGTTAATAGTTTCAGATTTTTTTGTATCATAATTTATTAAGATCAAAAAAAAGTATCTCTATTTAAAGACTTATAATAATAAATATTTCTGATATTTTTCCTGATACAAAGATCGAAGTTGTTTATGATGCTATAATAATGCCCTATCATTGTGACTAAATTTACTTTCAAAAATGATTTTTTCTCTCACCTTACAAATCATAAACAAAAACTGTACTTTATCCCTCTGAACATGATAGAATTGTCAACGAAATTCATATAAGCAAGAATCGAAAACGATCAATAATCATTTATTGATTATTTTTAAACAGAAAATTTTATGAAATATATGTGGTAAAAGTAAAATTCTTTTCTAAAAATGTGTATGATCTTCAGTTTCACATTATTTCTTAATGTAAGATTGTACTTAAAAAATATATTTTGAGTATATTTATATAAGATTCTACTCATAAAAAATTACTTCAAAAAATTAAGTTATCTATATCAAAAATGAAATAAATACTTGAGATGTGTTACAAATTTGAATGGTGATTAATATAAAAAATGTATATACAGTAGAAGCAAGATACTTTGACCACTTAGTAATCTGAAGAATCCGGTATTTTGATATGGTTTTAATTTATAAAGCATTGTTACATTCATTTTATTTAATGAATACAATTAATTATTATCCACTGATATATTTTTTTCCAAAATATTATTAAGATATTAATAAAGTAGTTATCTAACACAGTATCTAACAACACTATCTAACAAGTCTCTCACAAAATATCTTCAAATTATTAGTAATAATATTTGTAGATTGGTTTATACACTGTTACATATTTTTCTTCAGTTATCTACTTAGAGGAAGATGAAAATTCGGATTTGGTGTTAATATTAGGTTGGTAGAAAAAATATTGCGGTTTATGACTTTCAAATTCATATACATATACATATATATATATATATATATATATATATATATATATATATATATATATATATATATTTAATTTAAATGGTTTTAAGTGGTCCAAAACTGCTAAATAACTAACGCCTTATTTTTGTGAAAATTCTTGCGCGTGTTTCTGATTCAACTCACGCCTTTAGTTGGTTGTTATGAACTGAAGAAGGATACTAACGATCTTCTTCATCTTCAAGGCTCTCGGAAGGCCCAAAGAAATTTTTAGAACTACTATTGCATCATCCATTCCTTAACAATACTCACACCAAAAGCAACGTTTTCTGCTGCTTTACCACCCGTTTTGCACTCTCTTTGAAAAATGCTCTTATTTGCTTCTTTTTCATATTTAATTCAATATCCCAATTTGAAGTAAAATTAATAATAAAACCAAAGTCGATGTTACCAAAATACAGACCGAAAAATATACTTTAAAATGATATTAGCATGGACACAATGAAATGACACTCATTGAAAAAAAATAAAGTTAGAATTCAGAAAACAAAAACCGCAATTATTTTCTTACCAACCTAATATGTTCTCAAAATCTATATTTACGAACTTAAAAATGTAATTATTATTTTTCATTTGAATATTTCTTTACTAAAGTACTTGACTGTGTTAGTCTTCGAAATTCTATTAGATCCAGTTTTAAAAAATTCTTCTTTATAGACTGGAGTAAAAAATACTTTATATAATATAGTATAAAAATGTTATTTTCAGAATATTTTAATTATAGATTAGTTTTTGTTGGTCAACGAAATATGTATATTTTATTTCTATGGTTTGTTACTCGTTAGAATTTACTAAATTCTTTGCATGTACATACATCATACATATATATATATATATATAGTATAAATTAAACTGAATAAGGTAGTGATTGAATTATTCCGTATGTGTGTGTATAACCTTCTGAAAATTTACATTAGAAATGTAACCTTATCGTGGCACTTCACGAAGCAATAACCAATAATGTCCAGTATAGTGGAAATGAAATAAATCTCGCCTAAACACATTCATTTACACACATATTATACACATATATTATCGTGATTCGGTGTCGTTATATTAAAATGAAAACGCATATTTTTCAAAATGTATTTTCTACACCGTATTCCGCATACAAATGTGTGTAACGTACGGTCCATTACACAAATGATTCCTTTGACCACCCACGCATCGATGTTCGATAAATTTGACATTATTTTTTCCTTACCATACACACGCAATTAACAACATACGTAGAATAGAAATGATCTCATTAACGAAGAATTTTACTCAAATGGATGATTCTGTCAAAGAATGCACATAAATCAGTGCTTGTAGAAAAATTAACTAACGTATATATAGGTTCACACACATATGAACCTCACGCTCGTACTTACAACGTGTGTGTATATCAACCAACACGGATATATGTGTACACGAAGTTCCGATACATAACGTACTCGTTCGTGTAATTTTATTGAAAAATATACATCACTGCACTAAAACATATTTTATGTTATTTACGATTTGTATTTAGATACTAAATTGAGATGCGTCCGAAATGAAAATTAATTAGTATCAGATATATGGGGAATGAACCGTTGAATCATGTGCTAATTTATTGCTTTATTCCCAGCTTGATTTATTGTTCTATTATATATATATATATATATATATATATGTGTGTGTGTGTGTTATGTAATATTTATATAGTAAATTTAACTCATTTAATTATCGATAATGCAAATAGAATAAGCAATTAAAATTTCAAACCGTTATTTCAACTATTATATTTATTTTTTATCGATTTCTTTTATACTTTTCACATAATGTATATTTTTTGATGATGCATATTTTTGATGATTGCATATTTTTTAAGCAAAATAATCTGTTTAAAAGTTGACAGTCAGTTTCAATCAGAGATACAATGTGTGCATAAATAATTTATAATTTCAAATCTGATTGTAGTATATTATTTAATACAAACCAAATCGCATACATACTTATATAGCAAGAAGGTATAAATATAAATACATTTTGCTTTTAGTTCATAAGTGTCATGTCTTGATAAAAGTTGCTAGTTTTGTTAATTAACACATATTGATTTTATTTAAGAATTAATATTAGGATGGTAGAAAAATAATTGCGGTTTATGATCTTGAAATTCATATACGTTTTTTAAATTTAAGTAGTTTTAAGTGGTCCAGAACTTTTGGATGACTAACCCTTAACTTTTTTGCAAGCTTTCTAATTGATGTGCGCGCTTTTGATTCAACTGACGCCTTCAGTTGGTCGTTATGAAATGAAGAAAGACACCCGTAACTTTCTTCGTCTTCAAGGCTGTCATCCCCAGCACGAAATTTTTGGAACCACCATTGCACCGTATGTTCCTTAACAGTACTCACACCAAAGCGTCGTTTAGCTTACGAGCAGTTTCTGTTTACTTTAGCACCCGTTTTCAATTCATAAAAAATTGCTCTTATTTGCTTCTTTTTATCTTTAATTCAATAGCTCAATTTGAAATAAAATTAATAATAATCCCAAAGTCTATGTTATCAAAATACAAACCGAAAAATGCACTTTAAAATGATATTAATATGGCACGATGAAATGACATTTTCATTGCTAACAGGGTAGGATTCAGAAAACAAGAAGCGCAATTATTTTCCTACCAATGTAATAATTCACAGATAAAATTATATACCATATGTTGGTATATAATTTTATCTATATTTTGGTAAATTGAAAAGATGCCATTAAATTAAATAAAAAAATGATAAAAATGAAATCAGAATTTTATTTTTGTTATCACGTATATTTTATAAAAAATTGAAAGCAGAACACATTTTTTTATTCTATTGTGGCATATATATATATATATAACTTGTTATTCTTATTATTCATTTAGCATTTAAATATAAGTACACCAATCAGTATATGTGTTTTAGCCCATTACTTGCCAACTACGAGATAGCTCGTAGGTTTTTTTTCTTTAAATCATTATAAATGCCACTCAAAGACTATATCTGCAATAATAAATATTTAACTGTAATTATATTAAACTTCAACAAATTAATATTAAACTAATTAATATTATATAAACTTTAAGAAATTTCGTTGCTTTCTTTAAAATAAACTTTTGGCACCCAGGGAAGGACTTACTTAATTTTCCCGGCAGTGAATGGATTAAAATGGTACACCGGAAGTAGATGACTGAAGTAGTGTAGAGTTGTATTTCAATAAAAATATCTATTTACGCTTGTATACGAAACTGTAGGGATAATATTAACATACTATGTAACTCAAGTCAACTTGTTTATTTTACATTATATTTGCCAATTGAGTATAAGCTCTTTTTATTAAAAATGTAATTTGTTTGAATTTAAAATATATATAAATGGTGTTTTAAATCTAAATAGATAATAAAAAACGGATGTATGGCGGTCCTTATAAAGAATAGTAATTTATAAATGCATGTATTTATAAATTTTTCTCTCAAAGAAATGTTCAAGTGATGTATTTTTTGATAGGAATTTCTTTGCAATAAATTAGTAATCCAGATAAAGTCACATTGATTATGTCCTAGTCTCGCTTGTATAATTAATTAAACAGGATTATTTCATTTCCAGTTTTGAAACAATTGTACATTGTTGTATTCAATTTATATTCGGTATTTTCTTTGTCTTGTATTATATTTTTATCTGTATCTTTAATTAATGTGTATTCATTTATTTAAATTATTCTGTACAGACAGTAGTTGTATTGCATCAAAGATGACCACATCGTCGATGAATTTTAAACACTACCTCATAATAGGTATTATTTGTTTTTTTGATAAGAAAAACAAATCTCGTTACCATACCCATTTCTACAAACATACATAAACACATCGACAAATTTATGACGTATAATTCATAATTTTTAAATTAAATATTTGAAAAAATTCCTGGCAAAATTAAATGGATGTAATAAAAAGTCCAATATATTTGCTGATTATAGAATGTATTTAATATTTTCGGAGAAAAATCTATCCGATTTATTATATTTTGTAATTTACGCACAATTTTGTTCTTCAGTTTTTATATGACATATAATATATTTTATTGATTTTTAATTATGAATTGATAGTTTTTCAAATTAAATTGTTTTAATTAAAAAGTCACTGATTACATACAAGCTTGTAATGTTTTCTACGAATTGTCGTTAAGTTTCTCATTTTCAATTAAATTTTAATTTATTATAAATAATATTGTATTTTGGTAATTTGAAAATATTAATAGTACATTTTATCAATCAACAATACTGCGATTATTAACGACTTAGCTAATAAGTAATTATTGATATTATTCATATATATATATATATTTATGTATGTAGATAAATACATATATATATATATATATATATATATATATATATATATATATATATATATATATGAGTGAGAGAAGGATTTTGTAAAACGCTACCACAATAAATATTTAGTTATAGCTTCTAACAAATGAGAATTACAAATTTGAAAAATTAAAATTGCACTTATTGAACATATTTTTTTTAGAATTATAATGGCTATAATGTATACAGTAAAGTTATATAGTCAACTTACGACATTGGAATTTGAATGTTTAAAAGTAAGTTTATATATATATATATGCGTTTATGAATTTTTATATAACAAAAATAAATAAATTATTTTAATATAGAAGTTTCTAATTACATGATTGAAAAAAGAAAATACGAGCATAGGATTTGAAAACATCTTAAACATATTTTAATAAATTTTACATCTTTTTATAAGGTTTCACTTTATTTCTTAAAAGAAGGCGAATCTTTCAAAGAATTTCAAAAGTGATATTTCTTATTACTTTTCTTTATAATTGTATTTATTTGTTGCTCTGTTCTGTTTGGACACATTTGTGTATAGTGCTTAGTAATGAAAAAATGCTATTAGTTTAGGGCCACTGTATTAAAATCTCTGTAGTTATCCTAACATAATTCTAAAAAATGTTTCTATTAGCATTTATACTTTCTTTTCCTTCGAATTTATAAATAATTGATAAATCCTAATAAATGAAACTTTATAATTATTTTCACTTCTGTGTCAAATACTTTGTAGTTGATAACTACACTCTCACTACTTCAATTCCCTGCAAATTTTATTTTTCATTTTATTCAATATTTTTTGACAAAAAGTCCATGAATTATGTGTTTTTTGAACACATTAGAAGTAATAATCTCTATACATTTCTGACAATAGTACTAAATTGACTTTAAGAAATGATTTTTTTAACCCTTCAAGTCATAAAATATTTTTTCTAATCAAAAATGTTGAATAAATCATTATCATTTTTGATTGTTGCTTATGCACATTTTAATGACGGTGCTATCATTTGCAGAGCACTAAGGTACAAAAAAGTTATTTTTATAGCATTTTAAAATATTTATGAGTCAAAATTATTTAATATCTGTATATTTGTTCTAATACTATAATTGAACAATTATATTTAGTATAAAAAATAATGTTCTAGAGAGTTTAATTAATCGATTGTTTTAAAAATCTAAACTAGGCTAAAAAAATAACGCTCATTTGTCTGTACCTGTGCACCCTGAAGATGATGGCATCCTTATTTAAAACGTGCATAAGAAATAATCAAAAATCTTTCATATTTATTTATGGAACATTGTTGACAAGGCATTTTTTTTTTATTTATAGGATGGAAAATGAATACTTTTATGAAACTTACAATATATTAATATATAATATACTTGTATATATATATTACCCATTATTTAAAAATTCTCAAGCACACGTCTACTTTACTTGGGCCAAAAATGTTCTAGATATTTATATTGGAAATGGTTTAAATGGAAGTCTTTCCTGACAAAGTAATTTTTAATATAATTTATTTCTTTTTATTAAAAACTTGAATGTGTATGTGTTTCTCTTAGTAATGTATGACTTTTTATAAAACTATGTACAGTCAAATGTTATAAAAAAAAATATTTTCCTCTTAAAAACATTATTTTTTATACTAAATATAATTTAATAAATTATAGTATCTTAGCGAATACTCAAATATTAAGTTATAAAAATACATTCTTGGCTCATAAATATTTTAAATATTCTATAAAATTAGTGGAAATGCTTATATATATATATATATATATATATATATATATATATATATATATATATGACCTTATAAAAAATTAATTAAAATTTAATTATCTTTGACGTTACTTCCGACTCACCTGTTTTAATGTTGATAAGTTTCATTTGAGTTATTAATCGTATCAATCTGCAATTAACTCATCACGAAAAAATTATATTTTACAAAAAAGATATTAACCAATTTTAATTAAGAAATAATATATGAATACATATACACAAATAGTGTATATATATATATGTATATATATATATATAAATGGTGTGTGTATATTTTAGTAAAGAAAGTATACACAACGTACAAACATTAAGTTTCTCAACTAAAGTGAACTATTCAAGTTAAACTGAAATGTTTGGTATAAAAATCTCGTATGCAAAGTAGTAAGATATGTGGGCCTGGGTTTATTGTGTACCTATGTGTAGTATAGAAGTGGTGTTATACGTTTTCCGTGGGAAGGTAAATAGGTACCAAAACTAAACGACCGGCCGAGCTATACGCGTAGCTTTACAGATGAAATATTATTGGACAGGCCCACTCTTGATTCTCACACGCACTACACACTAAAAATATTCGCAGTGGCGGTACTAAAAATATCCCTGTGTTTTATATTTTTTATTATTCTTTATAATTTATTATTCTGATAAAAAAATCAGACTGAGTTTTTATTATAGAAGTAGTTTAATTATCTAATTACAAAATATAGAACTATAGTAAATTAAAGTATAATAGAAACAGGCTAAGATTATGCAGAATAAAAATCAGTAATTAAGAAATATATATTTAGTTCAATATATAATCAAAAAAAGCACATATGGATCGTTGACAAGTAGATTAACACAAATTGTTTTTTTTTTAATATAAAATTATTGTGTTTCTATCAATATTTTTAAATATGAATAATTTTGCAGATATCAAAATATTAAAGAAATTAATCAATATATTATCCAATATATGAAATGTAAAATATGCATACTTCTACTTACAGTATTCAATTTTTTATATTATATATTAATGAGTTATGTGTAAACTCTGGTCAAACATATGAAAAATATTTAATCCTTTTTTGACCAATTAATTAAAATGCAACAATCGGTCAAAGTAATTTTTATTATGAATAAAAAATAATATTTGAAAACAGAAAAATAACACAGAATATTTTTTAAAAGAATACAAATATTAAAAGTTTTTATTTTTGACAGAAATCTTGTGAGATGAATGATAAATTATTGATTATTTAATGTCAGTTTATGGGATTCGAAAGTCCTGACTGTACTTAGAGTTAAAGATAACTTATAAATAATTTTAATAAACTGTTTGAAAATTTTCATAGTCAAATAAAAATTGTTATTTGCTTATGACAGAAATGAAAGATTCGCATAATTTAACAAGGATAGAAGTACAAGGACTGTTAAAGCTTAAGAGCCGTTACTCTAGAATAGTGCTTTGAAACTGCATTCTGACGAACCTTTGAGGTTCTTCAAAGGTTTTGCCAGTCAATCAAAATTCGAAAAAAATTTCGAAGAAAAAACCTGAAAAGATAAAAATTCAAAATAGTTAATTTATAATAATTTCTTTTATTTCAATAAATACCTATTATTGTGCAGTAAAATTATATTTGAGTACACATTACGACCCCACTCAATCAGATATAAATAATATAATCTGATCATGTAAGATGGCTAATTTTCAAAACTTGTGGGGTATGCATCCTGACTTTTCTGTGGTTGGTATTGGTCCCACAAAAAAATATATTAAGAGTTTCATAAGTCGACAAAATTTGAACACCACTACTCTAGAAAATAGAGACCCTAGTTAATTATACAGACAAATAATTTTAAGACTTGCCATTAACAATAGTCAAATTAAAATTATTTTGTTGAAAATTTAAAATCTTAAAAAAACACTACTGCTTATTCGACTAAATTATTTATAAATTTTTATAATATATTATAAATGACTATTTTTATGAAAATCATTAAAACTTATAGAAGATTTGGGTAACCATATTTAAATATTAGTAACGCCACTGAACTTTCCACGCATTACGACATTTACCTTGTATTCAGTCTATAAAAATACTACTTCATAGAATTTTTTCTTAACGAATATTTGTATACACGTAGATAGTAAAATCTATTGAATTGACAATGTAGGTGTTACCATGATGTCGTATTTTTTATTTTGTCATACGTGTCGCCAGTTCTGTTGAATAGAGATGACCAAAATTATATATGTACCTTTTTTTTAAATAATACTGGATATTAATTACGTTGTCAGTATTAAATCATGTATTAGAATTGTTAGCTAGTATGCAGATTTATATATTGGTAACTTGTCATCAAAATGGGCATTAATGTGTCCATTCATTAAATAAATTATATTTAAACGTAAATACATACACACACTATATATATATATATATATATATATATATATATATATATATATATGTGTGTGTGTGTGTGTGTACATTGGTGTTATTCTTCATTTTATATATGATAAAGTAAAGGTTATCCTGATTAACATTCTATGTATTAGTTATGTAAAATTAATTAACCATTTTAATTTTATTAAATTAAATGATTTATATAAATCAACAAATGCCAGTTTCGTATTTATTTGCTCAAAAAATATAAACATCTGCATATTAATAATATCATTCATTGTGTAATTTTCTGTACACTGAAAAATCAATGATAGATTTTATTCAAAAACTTCTGTGGTTGCATATTTTGTTGCCCATATACTGTATTTTAAACTGTTTTGTCAAAACTGGAAGAATTTCTGAATGTTTAGTTTGAATCCCTGAGGCCATGTTAGAATAAATCTTTCTTCTATATATTTTAATTGATTTTACTTTTTCAAAACCAAAAACTTGTTCTTACTTTGAATTGTTTTTTTTGTTATTATTATTAATGATTTATAGTTATTTAATACCTAGTTGTATGTACAAATATTTACATTTCTTACAAAATACAAAAACATGAATATAAATTAAAATTTTTCTCCATTTACTATAATATAAATTTATCAAATTGTAACTAGAAATTCTATACACGAATTATTCCTCATTTTCTAGTACCATTTTTTGTATTTTCAATAAAATAAACTCATACTTAATTATATAATATATGAATCATTTAATTATTTTGCTCTAAATCATGAAAAAGTTGAAAATATTAAAATTGTAGAAAAATGTTAATTGATTGCTTTGTTGGTAAAGTTATAAAGTTATTATTAAATACTTAAATACTGTTATACACTATAAATATTATTAACTATTATCGTTTTTAAAAATAGGGGGCATCTTTGAATTTTTTTGTATAATTTATGATGCATTTTTTCAGTTATTTCATTTTCTGTTATTAAAAACATGTCTACAATGAATGTCAGATATAGCTTAGTTTCAGTTATTATAAACCATAGAAATAACGTTATGTATGTTTGTATGTATACATATATATATATATATATTCACGTACATACACATATATGCAAATGTTCGCAGCATCTATTAACACACCTTTAAAATCAAAACGTGTCTACACAATCATTTGCATACACATATATTTTTTTCTCACGTATCGACTGATATCCAAACGTGTATATTCAAACAAGCGACCCTTGATAGGCACACCTGCGTTCATTCGATTACGTCTAACGCAACCCTTTCGGAAAAAAATCATTATCGACGTCATTTGTTTACAATAAAACGACCCCTTTCCTCTTTTGCATATCGAGACGTCTAGACGCTACTACTAACGCATGTCTCTTAGTAAATGTCCCGCGTTCAAATGTCTTGCAGGGTGCGGTTTTGATCTCATGTACACGGGGGTCTCTAACACCCATCTGATTTTCTATGCAAATTATATATGAATGAAAATATAATCGAACAAATTTGCATCTTACCGAATGTATTAACGAAAGAATTTCTAATGTGTGAGAATTTTTTTCTATGGAATAAACAGGCCGAGGAAATATATTGGTCTGCTAGTGTTTGCTACTAAAATATTTTTCATATACATGAGATGTAATCTGTTTGATATCATCTTTTTTCAAGAAACGAGTAGTATATTTGTTTAAATTATATGTAAGAAGTGTAACTGTTTAATATTCAAGTTGACTCTTTAGTTGAAACATATTTTGAGGTTAGTGAAGTGAGATAAATTATAAATAATAAACGATCTTTGATAAAAATAAAAAAAATACAATGAGAAACAGTTACTTTCCATTTAAATAAATGTCCATACTGTAACTTTATGATCGATGGACTAAAATATCGTAAAGTTAATTAAACTTTACTAGGAAAAGAGTTTAACATGTAACATTTTCGCACAAACATTGAAGAAAATAAATCTAAAATATACAGTAAATACTTTTTTATGAAAACTTGGAAGGACATTAACCTTCTAATTATATATAAAAATTTTAGAGAAAACTTAAAATCGTCTAGAAATTGAGAATGATAGAATAAGATTTTTTAAGTAAGTTTTTTAAGTATATCTTTAAGATTTTTTTAAGTTAGTTGAGTATCTGAGAAATATTCTACTAAACCAATTAGAAATATACTAGAAAAAATTTATTTATGACTAGCTTTTTTAAATAACTTTTCTCAATGGACTTCCGAACAAAATATTTTTCAAGAAGATAATATTCAATGCCTCTGATAATAAAAAGACATAACCACAAGAAATAAGTCATGTAAGGCCAAAAAGTTTGTTAAGAA
This sequence comes from Acanthacorydalis orientalis, assembly GCA_034766995.1. NCBI lineage: Eukaryota > Metazoa > Arthropoda > Insecta > Megaloptera > Corydalidae > Acanthacorydalis > Acanthacorydalis orientalis. The sequence continues at coordinate 7,639,729 of CM068315.1, forward strand.
TGCAATTAAAAAAAAGAATGCAATCTAAAAATTAATAAAAATCTAAAAATTAATAAGTAAAAAAAAACGAAATTTCTGTTCATACATTAGTTATACTTTAAACAGTTAACGAAAATAGTAGAATATTTATGCAAATAAAATCCAAAAATATAATTTTAAAAATTAATTCATGCAGATCTAAATATAAAAAGACATGTTTTTGTATAGTTTCCTAAATTATCTGCTTAAGAAAACTGAACAACATGGTTAAGTATTCCATAATAAATTCTAACGAGTAACAAACCATAGAAATAAAATGTACATATTTCGTTGACCAACGAAAACTAATCTATAATTAAAATATTCTGAAATAACATTTCTATATTATATTATATCAAGTATTTTTTACTCCAGTCTATAAAAAATATTTTTTAAAACTGGATCTAATAGAATTTCAAAGACTAACACAGTCAGGTACTTTATAGAAGAAATATTCAAATGAAAAATAATAATTAATTTTTTAAGTTCTTAAATATAGGTTTTAAGAACATATTAGATTGGTAGGAAACTAATAGCGGTTTTTGTTTTCTAAATTCTAACCTTAATTTTTTTCAATAAACGTGTCATTTCATCGTTTTCATGTTAATATCAATTTAAAGTACATTTTTCGGACTATATTTTGATAACATCTACTTTGGTTTTATTATTAATTTTGTTTCAAATTGGGCTATTGAATTAAAGATTGAAAAGAAGCAAATGAGAGCAATTTTTGTATGAGTTGAAAACAGGTGATAAACCAGCAGAAATTGCTTGTCAACTAAACGATTATTTTGATGTGGATTCTGTTAAGGAACGTACGGTGAAATGGTGGTTTCGTGCTGGAAACGTGAGCTTTAAAGATGAAGAAGGTCGCGGGCGTCCTTCTTCATTTCATAACGACCAACGGAAAGTATTAGTTCAATCAAAAGCACGCACAACAATTCGAGAGCTTGCACAAAAGTTAGGGATTAGTCATTCCACAGTTGTAGATCACAAATGGAAAAAATGCATACGAATTTAAAGGTCATAAACCCCAATTACTTTTCTACGAACCTAATAGTTGAAACCCATATTAGTTTAAATTAGTTGCAAATATTAAATCAGTATGATAAGTTTAATATATATATATATATATATATATATGTATATATATAAACTATTTTACTTTGCTTCACTGTTGAAATAATCAACTAAATTCTTTACATTTCGTTTCCATGATCAGGAATTTATCTTAATTGCATATTAAAGAGTGATTTGTTATTGACCATTGATGACAGTCTGATGTCTCCTGATAATTGGTACCTTAGTAAGCCAATGAGTTACTTTATCAATGTGAAACTAATATTTATTACTACAGGTAAGGAATAACTTGCTCGAAAGCATCACTACTATTTCAAGGCAACAGACTTTATTAGTAACGCTATTTAGTTATTTATAATTATTAATTATTAGGATTTTTTATAATTCTATTAAAGAAAAATATCAAAGAGAAAAGAAATCATTTTTTTAATAACGTACATACGTATATATGTGTACGTTTGAAGGAATGTGTATTGATGAATATAAAAAATTAAAAAAAATAATACTTATAAAAAAAGCAAGGATAGGTGGAAAAAATATTCCGTTATTTTTTTCAAAGTTGAATATTTTATATTATACGATTCTTAAATAAGAGAAGCAGCAGACGTTTTTAAACTTTCAAATTTTAATTTATAAAATAGTGAACAAACATAATATTCAGAAATTCTTATAAATAATTCTAGTGAATTCTACGAAAACATATAAAATGTATTTTTAAGAATTTAGTTTTATTACTTAGTACACAATTATATATATATATATATATATATATATATATATATATATATATATACTAGAAATAACATATGAAATACTTTTATTTCACAACAAACAGCGAAAAATTTAATATCCAAATGTAGTCTTCTTTTGATACCACGCCATTTGTAATAAAAATCTTGAATGACATTATCCAATTGTACCTCACAAGAATATCTCATTGGAAACACACGCTGTTTTTAATATAAATAATTATTAATTTGACAAGAGAGTTATAAATACACACAATGAAAATCTCATCAAAATATCTGATGAATTCCAAATTATCTAATTACATATGTAAAAAAAATCACAGTATGAAGTCATGCTGTTTTCTGTATAAAATATTGCCGATTTTGCAATTTAATTGTAAATAATTATAAAAATACATATACACCCGATTGTATTTCATCCACGAGGTGCTGTCAGTTAGGTCAACATATTTGTAATGAAGGCCACGTGTTCTGTTCTGACCTGAACAGGTCGAATTTGAAAACAAATACCTGCTAAGAATTAACCTTATATTCGATTTTAATCAATTTTTCTTATTATGTACACTTTTTTATGGAACAATAAATGTTATTTTTATATGTGAACATTTTAATGAAAACACATTAAATTTTTAAATTGAATCTTTTACTAGTTAATGCAATTAAACTCTACCTATATCGTATAAATGAAATTGTTTGTGTGAACTTTATCACAATATTACTTCAGATTCAAGGAAACAATTAAAAATTGTCATTATATACATTTTTAGCTGAAATATACGGAATGTTAACTATATTAATTAACGGTTATATTGAGAATGATGTTCTACATAGTTGAGAAATTTTCATTCTAAAAACAGCACGTTTTGTAACTGTTTTTAATAAAGTTGTTAGAAAAATCATCTTAATAGAAACAGGCAAGATTTGTAAAAATAATTATTTATGCAATTAAAAATTATATATATATATATATATATGTTAAAAATTATTGTAATATTAGAATCTGCTTTTTCACAAATTGTTTTGATTTTTTATTTTCAATAAGTATCGAATAAAACATACGAGTACGATAATTGAAAAAAAAATGTATTTTATAAATCAATCTGCAAGTCCTTTATATAATTATTTTTTTCGTTATTTGATCTATTTAAATTCTAATTATAAATAATAAAATAAGTTTTAATTTAAAGTTGGAGTATAAGTTTATAAAACTATAAAATTCATATATTTTTAATTATTCTACTTGAAATATCTTCATGCTAAATATATGAGTATTAAAAAATGTATACAAGAAGAAATTAAATTTCAGTGAATAAACAGATCAATAGTTCATGTAGTGTATTGCTTACTGCACAGTTGTAAGAAAATATATACTGATTGGTTTGCAAGCGTGAAGTTTAAATTTCAATAGTTTGAAGCACTTGGTTCTAAATCACTGACGTTTCAATTTGCATTGTAATTTAATCTGACGAGAACTATTTAGACTCTTATCGTGCTTTAATTTTACTAAACTGTAAGTTATAATCATATATGGTATCAAACACCTTTGTAATGGAATTTCAATACATATTCACACACTTCATACAAATGTCAGTTCATTGACTGCATTTATTTCTTTCGCTCTGTTCACTTTATTCTGTAAAAGTCCTCAACCTTTTTTAATCTTTAAAGCCGGGTGTGGATTTAGGAATCCATTGATGTTTTCCAAAGAAACTATAGTCTCAAAATGCTATCTTTCGAATGATATATTTACAAGTCACTAATCTCTTTCTAATGAGACTTAATTTATAACTCTTTCTTTCATTAAAAAAAATTAAGATTATCTAAAAATCAGAAAAGTCATGTTTTTTTTAGTTGAAAACCTATAAAAATTGTAAATTTGTGAATTGGGTTGAATACTATTTTTTTTTCCAAAAGTTCATCATTGGAAGAAAGAGGATAAAAAATTTCGGGTCTCTACGTCCATGTTAAAGATATGACTGACATGAAACCGTTTTGTGCAATATTGATTGTTTCAAAAATTTTTACACTCAACAGTAATGTTATTTCTACAAATTTTCAATTGTAATCAATTTTTTCGCTTTCAATTTGTTTTCAGTCAAGAAATTTATGTTTTCCTGAATATTATTATCGATTTTCCACGATATATCAGATAAATGTGAAATTTATAACGGCTAATCTGAATTAACATATTTTTTTCTTGTAACCGACAAATTTGCAATTTTTATTTTATTTAAAATAAACGAATGTCCAATTAATTGAAAAAAATATTTGTTAAATTTTTTTAGCACACTTTCGCCCTCCCTGGCTCCGAAGGATTAGATAACATTTATTATTACTGAAATATTTCATCCATTCGAATAATTGATAACATATTGCAATTGTGATTTTTGAAAAAGGCAGTTTACTAGAATTAATCAAATGAGTAATTTTAGTTTTAAAAAATATGTAATTTTAATTAAATATACGTTTTTATTATAAATTTCATATGAACTCTATTTTTAAAACAAATTTATACTAGAAATAGAAATATTACATAAAATCTATTTGTTTTATTTATTGAATCAGATTAAAAAAAGTCGATCTTAAAATTTAAGATTTCAATTAAACAATTGCAGTATTTTTTAGAATTAAAAATATTTTTTTATTAACCAAATAGTTTATTTTGTTAATTATAAACTATTTGCAAATATCTGAAGTAATAAACGCGAGAATTCATCGAAACGAGATTTTTTATAAGCAAAATAATAAAAAATGTTCACTAATAATGTTTCAGTCGTTGTTACATTTGAGTGGTAAAATATAAACGTACAAGCGAATGTCATTCTCATTTTCATACATAAACACACACATAGGTTGAACTTGAACCATAATTCAACAATAGCTTCACGTTAAATCACAATTGAAACATGGGCATTTATTTGCATACCGACATTATAATATTCCAAATGCTGTGACAGCCGAATCTCTCCGTCTAGATACGAACCTAGAACCGCCCTTGCTACATAACGTCAATCTTTATAAATGGGCCAATGCAAAAAGAATGTAAACGTACACACATTTGCATACGAGACAGGTAAAAAGAGTGAATAAAATTTTACTTACGTACAACTGATGGATGTATGTTGTTCGCTGGCATTGTTATGTATGTGCAGTTGAATTTATATCGAATGTATATTTAAACATTTTTTTTATTTACATATAACGTTACTTTTTTAATGCATTGTAGTTTTCAGTATGTAGTATGGAGTATATATTTTCTTTAAAACATTAACACATAGTGTTTGATTCATCAATTCCGTTATTAAACTATTGTTTCGATCTTTCTATTTTGTCGTACATGACATGTAATAAATTTTTCTTAGATTATTCACAATCTTTAGTTCGTTTGAAATAATCATTATTTTGTTTCCATTCAACATTTGCTAGTTTGATAAATGATATTTAAAAGTACTTACATACATTACACAAAGACATGGAACTATTGTATTTTTAAAATACTGCCTAGTTTATATGAAGTTATTTCTTTGCAAAATTGAAGTGTACGATTAATTATAGTTAATTTATCATTTAAAATAATAAAAGATGAATTAGATGTTTTTACACACATTAAATCAGCTTTCTTCCAGTCGATTTTTCCAAATAATTTGAATCATGAAAACAAATACATAACTTGCATTATATTAGGTTGGTAGAAAAATAATTCCGGTTTATTACCTTTAACTTCATATACATTTTTTTCTTTTTTGATTTTCCTAACCGTTTTAAGTGATCCAGAACTGTTTGACGATTAACACCTAACTTTTGTGCAAGCTTTCGAATTATGCGTGGTTTTGATTCAACTAACGCATTGATTTGGTCGTTATGAACTGAAAAAATTTCATTTTTAATTCAATTGCCCAGTTTGAAGAAAAATTAATAATAAAACCGAAATCGATATTACTAAAATAGAAACCGAAAAATGCACTTTAAAAAGTTATTAACATGAACACGATAAAATTACAGTTTGATTAAAAAAGTGTTGTGTTTATTTACTTGGTATGAGAATATTTTAAATTACATAAATAATATTATATTTTTATATATATATATATACATGTATGTACAATACACGTCTTACACCTAAATATTCGTTCTTTGTAATTGTACTTCAAAAAGAAGAATATAAATTTATTTATGAATAATTTTTGAATGTTATATCTAAATCCTCAAAATATTTTTTCATTAGAGAATATTTACATTAGACTGAAATTACAAATAATATTACAAAATAATAATTTCTCCTTTAAAAAATATTAATAGAAATATATCTAAGTTTAAAAAGTGAAATTACTTTTTCAAATAATATTTAGTGATTATATTGTTAATAATGTTATTTTTATTGTTTAAATTATTTTATAACACTGTCAAGATTAAAGCTTATATATATATATATATATATATATATATATATATATATATATATATTACTCATTTGAGACAATCGTTTTTTTAAATCGAAACTGACATATCCTAAAACTAATTTGAAGACACTGAAAAAAATTCAGGTCAGAATTCAGAAAACAAAAATCACAATTAGTTTCCTACCGACATAATAATGTCTGTATACATAATACCATGTCATAATTATCATTCAGGCCTTTGACGACCCACCAATACAAAAAATTCTCTTCTAATTCTTTCAAATTTCAACGACTGACTGCATATATTTTCTGTATTTTCTATTTATTCATCAATTTCTTTCTATTTCTACTAATAATATTTAGTTCGTAATCAGTAATTGTTGTGTTCATTTATCTTTTTTCAAAAAATATATACACTTTATACGTTAACAATCATAAAAATTGTATCATTTAATTTTTTTCCATATTAATATAATTCGAAATTAATTATAACCATAAATAGAATTCAAATTATATTATTTTTTTATAATTAAATCGGTTGCATATCTTTTCTTTTTATTATCTTTTATTTGATTTATTTTCGTTTATTCATTATTCAAATAATTCTAATGTCCCTCCATATTGATTTCATCATTGAATTATTTATGGCGTGGTAATGAATATGATCTACATTCTATTATAAAAATATGAGATGATGAAATGCAAAGAAAAAGTGCATGATTCATCTTAAAAAGATATTTTAGATAGGATAGTTGAAGTGAAATGATAGAATAACGCGATTCAAAAGCATTAAAATGAAAAAGACATATTCATAAAATTTAGTTTGTATATTTAAATCATTTGAGAAAACCCCAAGGGCGGTTGAATTCAGTTAAAGAATAACTTATTATTTTTAGGATAATAATAATTATATATTAAAAATAAGTTAAAGAAATTATAAAAAGCTCGACTGGTTTATTTCATTTTTCGTAGAAGATTTGGGCACTGTATTAAACTGTATTTATAAATATTAAAATTTTTGCCTTCTTTAGTTTAAACTTTTTAAGAGTAAATTAACTAGAAAAATCAGTAGAAATAAAACCTTGTTCCTGATTTGAACTTCTACTATAGGACTTTACTGCTTTGCAGACGTGTACTTGGAATAATTATTGTTATAATATAAATATTATGAGTTTTTCAAAGACAGACTTATCAGTGGTGCATTATAGCTTAATGAGGTAGAGGAAAATTTGAATTATGAGGCCCCATGTACAGTGTTGTATTACAGTAATGAGTTTATGTAATGTACTCAATGGTTTATCTTGCTTCAGATTATATTGAATTAAAAATCGAGAAGAAGCAAATAAGTGCATTTTTTGTATGAATCCAAAACGGGTGGCAAAGTAGTAGAAACTACTCGTAAACTAAACGATGCTTTTGGTGTGAGTACTGTTAAGGAACGTACAGAGCAATGGTAGTTCCAAAAATTTCTTACTGGGGAAGAGAGCCTTGAAGATGAAGAAGGTAGTGGGCATCCTTTTTCAGTTCATAACGACTGATTGAAATCGTTAGTTGAATCAGAACTACACAAAACAATTCTAGAGCATGCACAAATGTTAGGATTTAGTCATCCAACAGTTTTGGACCACTTAAAACAATTAGTAAAATCAGAAAAAAAAAAAAATATATATATATATATATATATGAATTTGAAGATCATAAACCGTAATTATTTCCCTACCAACCTAATAGAATCATGGCTCAACTCACTAAATTATTCTCTCATCACACAAACAACAAACATGGTCTGATGAAAAGTATTTAATAAATGATTATTGATCTGTTTTGATTATTGCTAATGAGCATTTTTATGGCGATAAAGATTATACAAACATAATCTAAATACGCATAAATAATAATAAAAAAAAAACAATTATCAATAATCATTCACAGAACACTAGATCAAAAACTTTTTTATGCTTTGTGAAGTAAAAGAAAAAATCACTTGTGAAAACAAGTTTTTAGTTATAAAAAAAGTTTATTTTATAATCTGTTTGGTCGTGTAAAACATTTTCTCCTTTTCTACACTTTTTTCTTTAGTAATTTAAAGTGTTTTTTTAAAGGATGAATCTCTTAATCTCTCAGTCTTGACATGTTTTAAAAATATGAACTTCTGATCACTATTGTTTATATGTCTCTTTTTGTGTGTATGTGGGTGCTATAAATTTATATGTGTATATATATATATATATATATATATATATATATATATATATATATGTATATATATTAAACTTGCCAGATTAAAACCAAATATTTAAATCAGAAAATTGATATAATCGATTAATATAAAGTTTATAATATTGCTAGAGTAATCAATCTAAAAGTCACGGATTAAAATCACATTTTATTTAAGCTGACATCAATCACGAAAATATTGCAAATACCTGCAACTAATTTATCTTGTGATACGTTTTACTTTACATAGTATGGTAATTAGGGCGTTAAGTAACTCGCATCGTTCTTTTTTGAATTCTATACAATTTTCTAAAGAATTTATTTTATGCACTACCTTCATTTGAAAAGTAAAACATATTATTGTAATTTATCTTTGGAATATATTGATATTTTGTACAATACATACCTTCGGGTTTTGTTAACTGATACATAAGAAATAAAGATGTAGATATTTAAATATTTTTAGCCTGTCACGATACGCTATTTCAATATTTTTGAAGGATTTATCTCTTGTATATAACTGAAGTATGTTTGTTAATTTGAAGATCTATTGAGAATATGGTAATTTTTTATATGTTAACATTACAGTATTTTAGGAAGCTTGAGAAATTTAGTTAATGTTTATGTAAGAGTATGTAAAATATGAAACTAACAGAGATGTTTTGATAAAATAGTATTAAATGATAATACATTAATTTATTGTATTTATTTACTTGGTATGAGAATATTTTAAATTATACAAATAAGTATAATATATATATATATATACAAGTTTTACCCTTAAATATTTTTTCTTTATAATTGTACTTCTAATAAAAAATATAAATTTATTTATTAATAATTTTTGAATTCTTCTGTCATATATTATTATAATTTTATATCTAAATCCTCAAAATACTTCTTCATTAGAGAAAGTTTACATTAGACTGAAATTACTGTTAATATTATAAAATATTAATTTCTCTTTTAAAAATATCATTAGAAATATGTCTTAGTTTTAGAAAGAGAAACAACTTTTTGACCTAATGTTCAGTGATTATATTGTTAATAATATATTATTTTTATTGTTTAAATTATTTTATAACACTATCAAGATTGAAGCTTATTAGTCGTTTGAGACAATCGTTTTTTTAAATCAAAACTGACATATCCTAAAACTAATTTGAAGAGATGTAACATTGACCAACAGCATAATGTTTTTATTATAGTAAATATCACTGATAATAAATCAGCATAAGTAGGTTGAATCAATTCGATATAGAAGAATGACCACAAGACAACACTAAGAGACTTTTTTTAATATTAAAACCCTTATAATATATTCTGTTAAATATATTTTCTAATATTTCACAATACATTTTGAAATATTAAGAGGTATAAAACACAATAGGAAGTATATTTAAAATACAAACACTTCTCTGAAAATCCTTTTTTTGTTTTTATATAAAATAATTTCTAAACATGTACAAATCTCTAAACTAGACATGTAGATCTTTATTTTCTTCTCTAATCAAATGAATAATACTACACTAAGTCGAGAGCTGCATGATAGTAATTTTAAAAAAATACACAATCTAGAATACATGTAACGAATGTTAAAATAGTTCTGTCTATCCAAAACTTACACAAAACTTACTTTGGTTATAGATATAAAAAAATTAAATAGTGTTCTAAAAAAGTACATTATATTTTTAAAATATAATTGAGTGTAAAATTTCTGTTCTCTTACAGTTACCAAATTATTTTTGATTAAATAACAATACCGTTTGTCCTTTATAAATCATCAAACTTTGATGGTAAACTTTGGAATGATGTAATTTATAAAATTAAAAATAAATTTTATTTTAATTTTAATATTTGTGATTTAATTGCATTTAATCTCATTTGTAAGTTTTTTCTAATAATTTTATTTTCAAACCACAATGAAATAAAAATACTAAATTGGACTTTTAGTACTTTCCAACCATAAAATGAAATTATTGGGTAAATTTCAGAAATCAAATTAACTGAAATTCGATAAAAAAAACGATCAAAATTAATCTATAATTATGTTCAATTTTAGAAATTATATTGACTCAAGATTTGGTGCCAAATTTAGATGACTTTAAGGATTAAATCGTATCAATTATTTATTATCGAATTCTTCTACGTACATTTTTATTTCATGAACTTTTTTATTTTTATATTTCTTCGAATTTTAAATCAAAATATTTATGTAATCGCGATTTATAGCCTTCAATATTATGTGTTCTTTTTTTCTATTTTTTTTCTGTCAGAATATGATTGTTATTTAAAAATATTTTATTTTAAAAATTCTATTAAAAAATATGTTTTTTTGTTAATTTGTTCCTTGAAGATTAAAGGGCTTGCATAAGTTCACAGTTCCAAAAGTAATATGATTTTTGATCTTTTTTTTACATGAATATTAATTAATGTTATTGGTTTGAGTTTTGTACACATTAAATGCATGTTCTGAACAAGATCTCTTAATTTTTTTATTGAAACATTTGTATAAACTATGAAGATATTATAAATAAATTAAAGGACTACATCTGCTGCATGGCCAATCGGTGTACATGATTTCAGCTACTGCGTTTATCTTACACCAAAAACACAATAAAGTATTACAGTATAATGTACTAGTAGTATAATATAACAATTCTGGTATGACCGGATACTTTTTTGAAATTTTGAAAATTGAAAAAATAGCACACGTTGAAAAAAGGTCCATGTTTGACTCACATAATTAGTTATTATTAACAAATGGAAAAGCATATCAAAAAATCATCCATTCGCCGGATAGAGAATGTTATTAACAAATATCAGTCAAAATTTCAAGCCAATCTGATGAATAATTTTGAGATATAATATGTACACTGTTTTGAAAAGTATAGTTTCGAGAAAAACGAATGAACGCGCTAGGGCTAAACCCTGTCCCACAGCGAACCGCCTTTACTAAAATCGCTGTATCTCAGGAAATTCTTGAAATTTCGATAAAATTCTTCTAATAGTGAAACTTAAGACTTTAAGCTTTAATAATATGCACAAAACTGAAAATCGATTTTTCCAAGATTTTAAAGTAGTGCAAGTCTCTTAAGACGAATAAAATAGCATGTAATGTCAACTAGTAGAGCCAAGTTTTTTATCCGCTACACATTTTTCACTGTTTTGTTGTCAGTACTGCTACTACCGCTTGTTTCTTAGGGATTCTGTACAGTAATATTATAAATGCTGCGTTTGATATGTGTGTTCTAAATATATATATATATATATATCCTTAGTGACGTTGATATCGTAGGAAAGATTAGATTTACCTGCATGGTTCAATTTCTATTTATTTCTTTATGTATAAACTGAAACTTCAAGATTTTAGCCAGTATAGCTCATTTCTGCTGTATCGTAATTGTTATAAAAATATTATGTAAAACTGTACTAAATTTTTATTTTACATAGTTTAAAATAATTTAAGAAATATTTATTAAATATATTACTTAAGTATATAAGTATATCAATTCATATAAAAAAAATAAATATAAATATTTAGCTGTATTATAATTCATTTCAGTAGATAAATTTTATGCTGGTATATATCTACACATAAACACTTCAATTTCGACTAGTGGAATAAGTTAGAATTATAACCACATAACCACTTTTTATCTGAATGTTTCATAGATATTATTAGTTTTAACAAGAGGAAAAATTCTAAGTAATTAAAATGTCGTTTCAATAAATACTTGTTTCTTTTCATTTATGTCTCTCTCTCTCTCTCATATATAGTTATATATATATATATAATAAATTTTAATTCTACATGTTTATACCTGTGATTCCATTAATGTATTAACATGATGATTTTTCCCCTTTTAGATTACTTAATTTTTTTTGTTTTCAATGACTAATTTTAGTGAGTGAGTCATTTTTAGATATTTTTACAAAATATTTTATCTAAAATTATCTGAACATGGAACACATACTGAAACTTATCATATAAAACAGAGGCTCGTGTTATTCAAAAGGACAAAGATCTGGCAGGACATTAATTTTTGTATACATTTTCTAATACTATTATTGCATCCATTTCTGTTTCGTTGATTTCTGGAATTTTTATTTATTTTTGGTTCGTATGTAATATTCTATTGTTTTTCTGTTCTTTTCTACAAGTATACAGTGCGCAATTTCATTTCAAACTGTATGTTCTGCTTATCATAACTCATATATGTTTTCGTACCCATTCTATTCTTACTAACATTCATCTTTCCAAACGTGAAATGAACATTTTCGTAATTTATTCTTTTGATAACTTCTTCAAGAAATGATTCATTGATGAAAATTAGTTCCACTCAAAAAATGTACCTTGTAATTTCTTTAACTGTTAACCTTTTTTTTCAGTTTTATTAAGTGTAACCTTTTTTCGACGTTGTTCATATTAAACATAAAACTATATTCTTGACTGGTTTCATTTAACACTTCAAACATTTTCCAGAATATTTACAAAAATAATAATATCATGAAATAGTAGGATATGTTCTTCTTGCATCTACCCTGTTAAACATTTTTCTTAGTAATTATTTTTAGTGAATTTACATCTCCTGTCTTACTATGTACCCAATATTCATCTTTTTGATTTTTTCACCTCATATCAATTATTTTTGAGACTTCAGTATATTATCATCTTTACCTTAATTTTTTAACATATATATATATAACTGATTTCAATGTATTTGTTTAGGAATATATATATATATATATATATATATATATATATATATATAATGCAAATGTACATTAATGTGAACTGAATTATTTCATGTGCACCTGTGAGGTTTGATTTTGTGCCACTATTTAATATATTAATATGACGTATATGCTAATAAATTATTAATTTCTGATTATATATATATATATATATATATATATATATATATATATATATATATATATGCGTATGTGTGTATGTTGCAAACAAAGTACCAAACAAGTGAGTCATTGAAAACAATCAAGGAATGTGAATAATAAAGACTGTTTATAAAACGCATTCTATTATACATATTCAATATGAAATTTCATTCATATCGTACACTGTTATTTTCAACGCAGAAATATTTTACAAGTTAATCATAGAGCCAAAGGCTGAGGTCGTGTAGTTTCATTTTTGGTCATCTATTGTGTACATCTTTTGTAATAAAGAATGTATAAATGCACACACACACACACATATATATATATATATATATACAGAAATATGCAAACATGTGACCCACTCACATTTATATTTACACGTATACACTCAAATATACACACCCATCATACAAGTGTGTATATTTTTTTGTGTTAAACTGTAATACGGTAAATTAAAGAACTAATGATTGTAAATTTTGATAATAAAATAAAATTTAATGTTTATATTTAATTAAAAATATTTCTTCGTAAATGATTAATTTTCACAATATGAAATTTTATAAACATATTTTAGTTATTTATATGGAATATGCCATCATTAATAATACATTAGAACACCAGTAGCTAAATAATTATAGAGACATGTATAATTATTCATATTTATATACAGCATTATATATATATATATATATATATATATATATATATATATATATATATAATCATTTATAGCGTCTGGCAACACTCATTGGCCATATACCTTACTCGTTACAATCTTCACCATCATTTTTTTTCTTATATGACTAATCCTTTGTCATTTCTTGTATGCCTATTTAGTTAACTAAACATTTTTGTAGAGCTTTATAATATTGAGACAATGCTTGCATCTCCTATTTAGATTATAGATTAAAGAAGTATTTAATTGGTTTTAGAATATTTATTTTTAAGTCTAATAATTTATCTTGCTTTAAAATACTTCTTTATAGACAGTTGTTGAACACATATTTTGTAAATAAAATGATAAAAAAGTATTAAGTATCAAAATTCAAAAGTGCTATTAAATTTTTGAATTTAAATTTCTTTTAAGTAAAAAAATGTAGAGTTAAGAATTGGTTATCTGTAAGATGAATAAGCTCAATCATTTTGTTTGTGATAAAATAAATTACATTAGATTCGAAGAAAATCAAAAAGTTTGTGAAATTTTGAAAAACAGCATACTTTTCAACGAATTTTATAATTATGTAACCTATCTGTGAAGGCAAATAGTTAATAATAAATAAATTGCTATGAAAACTGAGATTTGAATATTTGTTACGCCATTCAAGTCTACTGATTGAATAACGGATATTATTAAGGTTTAAGGAAAACACCTAGACTATATTGTGATAATTCCGGCCTTACCTTTTAAACTTTTTAGATCGAAAGTTCTAAAACAAGCATCGAAGTTCAAAAAAAGAAAAGGAAGGGCCACAGTACACGTATTTTTATGTAAATATTAAAAATTTTTACAAAAAAATATTTTCTAGAAATGTCCAGAAAATTAAAAGTGTATTTTTTTCGTTATAACAAGATCCACATTTACATTTATCTGTTTGAAAATAATTTTTACTTTGTTTTATATATATATATATATATATATATATATATATATATATATTTATTCATATTTTCTAACACGTTTCTATTCAAACTGTCATATGTTTGTATTTTATAATATTGACTTCAAGTATTTTGAACAAATTATTTTAAATACATAAATGTTTACTTGGTCAGTAAACACTGAAACAATAAAAATACTGTGAAATTATTTCAAAATGAACATTTATTGTGTTATAGACAATTCTTGGAAAATAAAACCATTTGTCAGAAGTAATTATAGCAATAATATTTTTTCTAAGAAACTCAAGTATAAATTCCTGATTCCTGAGCAATCATTCCATTTCTTTGTTATGTCAATCATTTTATAATAAAAAGAAATACAATTTATCAATGTATTTGTAATAATTGAGGAAAGTATGTATTGTACAGTAGATAATTGATTAATTTTTGAAAAAACATGTCATAATTGAAAAATGTTTAAGTGTGATGGGAAAATTTCTGTAATTTATTTAACAAGATATTTTATTCAACTTTTTCCCAGAAATTTTAAATATTTTATCGAAAGTTAGTGTGGAAATTATTTAAAAAAATCATAAAATAATGAACGGAAATTCCTGACTTTAAATTATGTATAAATAAATATACTTAACACTGACATGCATTTATATATATATATATATATATATATATATATATATATATATATAGGGGTATTATTATATACATATACGTTTATATATTAAGTTATATTTCACATCATATTTATATGATTGACAGTTTAATATTTAAATACTTCGTTGAATGTATCTACAATAGAATAATATTTTATAAAGCATTTAAGAAATTGAGTCATTCTTCACCGGCTGTCATATTTTGTCTTTAATAACTAACATATAATTTTCAGTATTATATACAAACAATTTTCATGCCTGGTGTGCAGTATAAAAGAATAATTGTATTTTAAGTATTGTATCTTATTTTTTTTTTATACTTACTATTATCGACTTAGTATTATTAAGAGGTTATTATTAGTTACATGTATGACAGATATTTATTATTTAACATATATATATATATATATATATATATATATATATATATATATATATATATATTTATATACATATACATACAAATGTGTATGTGTGCGTGTATAAGATTAATGTTGATGAGGGTATTTATTACTTTTTTAAGATTATAAATAGTAAAAAATATAAGCAATTTAATAAGACTTACGTTTTCGTTATAGAAAAAGTGTTATTATTTTCCATAGTGTGTGGATATAAAAATGTACATATAATATATATATATATATATAAATGTAAAAGATTAAAAATTATTCAATACACCAACCGGTCATCAAAAGTTCAAACCGCTTTTCCACGAATAGTTCAAGTGAATACTGGCAGAGCGCTCCTCTAATCAGACGTCGCGACGCCGACGCCATGCTGAAGCGTCACCCCAATTAGTTCATCCCCAATCCGCATGCAAATAAATGGCGTTGCGGAAGCCATAATGGTTGTGCGAGGTTCATTGCGCACACTCGTCACATTGACAATTCATACTGTGATACGTGGGGGAGTTATACAAAAGACACTCATGTCAAAATATATAGTGTTATGTACATGTCTACATGCGTACCACCTAAAAAATGTACAGTTTTCAAGATAAGCATTATGAACTATTTTCGTTCATATCGAAACAAACGTTTTGTTTTTTTTTTCATATTGATGTTCAACTATTATTTTGAATCGTTGTTTAGCGGCTGATGTTTCAAAAATCACATTTTGAATGCGTACACTTCAAAAAAATAAATTACATGTCCTTATCACTTCATTCGCATTATATTTTAATATACAATTTTGTCACCATACTATTTTCATTGACTTTTCTTCTTATTAATTTGCATTTGTTTTTAAGAATTCCTCCATATCATAACATACATTAAAATTGAACGTTTTACAGTGCTATCATGCAAAAAAGATTTTTTTAAAAACATTACTATGTATATATAAAGAATAGATTTCTTTATTAGGTGGGTAGAAAAATAATTGCTGTTTATGATCATCAAATTCATATAAAAAAACCGTACTTATTTTTCTACCGACCTAATACACAGTTATTTTAAATCGTATTTTTTTATAGAATCAGTATAAAACATTTCATTTTACAAAGTGCATAAAATCTATGTTTACCAATTTCTTACTGAAGAAACTTTTAATCTAGTTGTTTTTTTTTAAATAAATATTTCAATTTTTTTTAACACTTAATTAAATACTTCATTTTCTGTATCATAAATTCAAAGTCAATCAACACATTGATATATCAATATATTTGAAAAAAAGAAACACGAATTATATTATTCAAATTATGTTAAAATCTAGTAAATGCTTAAAATGAATTATTTCAATAATTATGTTTCCTAGTAAAATGATATTTAAAGGCATTTCTCTGAATTTTTAATTTTTGACACTTGAACTATCAATTAATGTATTCTTTATTGAACTAAATTTAAGTTTTATTTTAATTCCATCCAGAATAATTCTGAACGTTTTGAAATTAAAATATTTAAATGTTAAATAATACATTTCAATTAAATATGAATGTGCATATGTTTATATATATATATATATATATATATATATATATATAGATTAATTCATGTAATCTATTTGAAGTAAACATTAAATTACGGTTTATAGAAAATATATAATAATGTTAGAAATAAATGTAAAATGTATATATAGCACATCATTACAAAATTTCTTCAATTAACAGTCATAGTAATAAATCTTTTTGATATCAAAAATAATTCGATACCATTTTTAGTAACAAATTTCATGTCATAATAAACTCAAGTCAATTAATATGAAAATAAAACCTGGAAAGTGAAAGTGGATCAGGCACACGTTCACAGACCGCAAAGTATAATAAGACCAGTTTTAAATTCGATCTCTCGAGGAAAGTGACAACAAAAGGTATTCAAAAATTACCTGAACTGGAATAATTGAAAAGTGTATTAAGGGGTTCTATTCTGGTTATTATTGTGACAATGATATAGATCTTCAATGCAAACGTAAGGTGCTTCTAAATAGTAGTAATGAAAACTTAAAATGTACCTATTTTGATTTTTTTATTTATTAAATTGTTTATGAGATTACTTTCTTATATAACTAGAATGAAAACTAATATATAAATATCTATTCTATTTATTTATAAATATTCAATTATTATTAATTACTTGCTCTCTTATTGTGTTTAGTATTTTATTAAATACTCGTGTATTGTATTATAAAAACTGATTATAAAACATTCAATATAATTTTCTATCTAAAAATATCTTCATATAGAAATTAATGTGTAATTTTTATATTGATTTATAGATTCAGTTTATCATTTTGTTTCATGCTATTATTTAAATAATATTAAAAATTGTTAGATTCTTTTCAATAATATTATACTACTCTCAGATAAAAAATTGAAAAATGAAAGTGTGCACAATGCACTGTTAATTGTAAGGTTATATTGTTTAATAACGTTAAATAAATTGCATCGTAAATATTTTTTTCTGTAAGTTACATAATTTATTTTTAAACAATTTTTCAACTACTAGAAGTTCATAATTATGAAGAATAAACATATAGTTATGAGACTGTTTTTATTAATAATATAAATAAAAATAATTTCTTAAAAAATAATCGAAGTTAATTCGATTTAGTCTGTTACGTTTATTTATGAAAAATTTATTCTCCACTATTCTGCAATAATAATCATTTTTTCTCTCATTCCAGTGAATAGTTTCTGAACAAAGAGCTTTTCTAACATATTTCTGATTTCATGACAAATGTTAGAACATTTGTTCTTAATCTTGTTTATTCTTTGTATTAATCTTCGAAGATTTCTTCATTTTCTTCATAACATTTTTTTAACTTATGTGGTAATTGTCTAATTGTTGTTTTATTGTATTTTATTAGTTTATTCTATTATCTGTGTTTTTCTATTTTCCGGTTGTGCCACCTCCGATCATTAGCACAGAAAATCGAGGTTTTACTGTGTCTCTGTCTATATTATTTATTTTATTTAAATTTTATATTAATATAAGCCTGAAATGCGTAGTTTTGTTAAAGCGATAAACATGTTCACATGATTTTATATATTTACACGTTTTATCAAATTTAACATTTATCTGTTCCATTAGATTCATTTATTTCTAAAAGAATTCGCAATCTAATTTAAAAAAAAAATCTAAATTATTACAAGTATCACTGAAATTTATATAGAAGAAGATTATATTTTGATGGAATTTACCCGTCACTGTTGTAACAAGAAAATATAATCGATCTCACAATAGTCATTATAAGTAAATTAGTCAGTATACTCGTATAACTTGTTTTGTACAAATATTAGTTAATATGATTTTATGTTCCTCCGTTTCGTTCTGCTTTTTTATTTTTAATAAATTAGAATTTAACAATATTAAAAAATTAAAATTATATATTGTTACTATATTTAAGAATAATATTAATAAAAATATTTATTAGAATATTTCTATTTTTTAATTAAGAAAATTTATTTATATGAATACAACTGGAAGTTATATATATATATATATATATATATATAATATGCGATAGAACAATAAAATTGGCATTCCTATCATATAGTAAATTTTTTGATTCGTTTGTAATCATCTGCTGTACGTACTTCATCGATACACCCCTGTACGTTGCGCGTCTCTCTCCACTTCACATCTATTATACGACATATGCGCGTATTTGTATATTATGAATGTATGTGTTTGTGTATGTATATACGCTTATTCGTACGTACGTGTGTGTGTATGTACAATGTTGACGTCGTATGCAAATAATACCAATGGGTATAACCGGAAAAGATCGAATATCGCACCATCAGCACATCGGTGCCGAGCGGGCCGCGCACAATCGAGACAAAACCATACGCACATGTTCGCGTGCAAGTGAAAAGCGTCCATATTGGTGCACAACAATGATGTCAGCCATGTTGTTCACTTCCGGTGAACAGTTGACACACACGTCGGAGCATTAGCACATTCATGCACACACACGTACGTTCGCACTCTGGATGATACAATAAATTATTATAAACACATGAAACATGTATATGTGTCTCCTATTTTGTTTCATGCAAGCGTATGTTTCATTATTGTAGCCTTCGAGAACGGTTGAAGTACCCCAAACAAAGTCATTGTCTCTTGTACCACTGTATTTGGTTCGTTTTTTTGTTTTGTATGATGAAATATGTTTGTTATGTTCTCCTGACGAATTATATTTTTATTCCTGTAACTGACTTTCATTGTAATAAAGCATTTTTCCCAGTAATCAAGCAAAACAATGGAAGTTTTCGAGGAGAAATGTATATGCGTGTATTGTAAATGTTTTAATAGTATCATAGAAACTAATTAGAATCCATATCTGAATCATAGAAAAATTTTATTAGAATTCATAAATATAATCTTAAAAAAGAGATATTTTCTAAATAAAAAATAATTTATATAGTAGAAATGAGAAAACACTCTATTAAAAAAATAATCTAAAGTCCAAAATAGTCCAAAAAATAATCATGTAATTTGAAATGATTGAGCATTAACTAAAAATAAGTGTTGATTTCAAATCCGTTATACAAAAAAACCCAAAAATTTTAAAACAACAATTATAATTGTAAGTACGACCGTGACTGGAGAGCAAATCTGGTAGCAGTAGTTGTAGTAAGAAAACAAATCTTTTACTAAGACCATGATAAGCAAAAATATTAATCAATCCATTTAGAATATATAATTACTTATCATAAAAAAATATTTTATGTGTAAACATTTTTGAAACAAATCTTTATTTTTTATATAATTGATGGTCTATTTCTAAATTACAATATTTTTAATGTAAAAATTATATACTTATCACAATAGAGTCCTGGTTAAATTCACTTTCACCAATGAATTAACCTGATAATTCTCAAAAAAATATTGTGGTCAAAAATCTTCAATAAACATTTATTGGGCATTTTTAATTACTACTTATGCGCGAAGGTATATACATTTCTCCCTCGCCCCCCTCACTCTCTCTCTCTCTCTCTCTATATATATATATATATATATATATATATATATATACATAATATGAGAGAAAGAAGTATTGTGCTTCAATGGTTTGAAGATTTTGACATCGTTAACAAAATGCGCATAAGGAGTAATTGAAAATGATCAATAATAATTAATTGAACATTTTTGAACATACATTTTCTTATGGTATGTAGAGTGAAAAAAGAATTCGTTCATGAAATCAAAAACTTATATCCATATCTTCATTCACCTAATTCTAGGTTT
Organism: Acanthacorydalis orientalis; assembly: GCA_034766995.1. Lineage (NCBI taxonomy): Eukaryota > Metazoa > Arthropoda > Insecta > Megaloptera > Corydalidae > Acanthacorydalis > Acanthacorydalis orientalis. The sequence goes on from CM068315.1 coordinate 7,661,055, forward strand.
ATATTAGTTTTCAAACAGTAATATTCTTTAATGTGATTCTTGAGATAAGGAAATAAGTCAGTCACACTATTCAAGGTCATATTTGTAGGTAGGATGTTGAAGTATATTTAATTATGAATTCTTTAAAAATTGCTGCGTTATCTCAGCTTGATATACTGGATTGTCATCATGATGAAGGCGCCACGTGTTTAAAGAAAAGTGTAGGCGTAGTTTCTTGAATGTCGTCAACAGCTGAAGTAAACAGAACTTTGTGTAAGACTCAGTTTTAGATGAGTATTTTATGTTCTTTTATGTAATTAGTTCAATGATTTTTTTTGTAAAAGCAAACGACATTTTAGAAAAAAATGATTGTGTCACTGGTAACAAACTTTCATATTTTTGAAGTCCCTCTCTTTCTGTATATATATATATATATATATATATATACATACAGAAAGAGAGAGAGACAATCTTTCATATTTTTGAAGTCCCTTTCTTTCTCTCTGTATATATATATATATATATATATATATACAGAAAAAGAGAGACAGTCTTAGAAAATTTTGTCATTTGAAGTAATATAATTTACCTAATTTAACCAATTTTATTATTTTTTTTTTAAAATAGTTCTGACGTTTTTTATTTGATTTGCTATTTTTGTATCAACCGCATATGAAGCATTCGTATCTTAGTAGTACAACTGATTTTTTATAATTAATTACACAAGTCATGTATTCATAAAATATATTAATACAATGAACAAAAATTAAAAATATTATTTACATAGAATTTTCAAAATATATCTAGTTTTTGAATTTAAATTATAAAAATATATAATTCAGAATGATTATTTGTGTAGTTTATTACAATTTAGATAATTATAATGAATAATTTAATTTTAAATTCCTAATTAATATTCTAATAAATATCTACATTATCATTTAGAAATATTTACTTTGTCTCTATTGCTTTATTATATAGGTTAGATGTGCTTTTCTGCATATTTTAATCTATTATATTCAATTATATATATATATATATATATATATATATATATATATATATAAGCAATTAGTTATTCTGTGGATAAGTTTATCTTATATTTTAAATAAAGTCGTTTCAAAAATGTTTATATTAAAATAGTAATTAATATTTATCTGATTACTAAGTATTGAATTCGTGTCTTAAAATAAATATTATGTCTAATTTGTGATTAGACAGTATTTATTTCAAAATACAAATATCATATTTTCAAAATAGAAATGATTCAGACAAAGTTTTTGATATGGGTTTGCGAGTAGGTTGTTATTATTATAAACTGTATGTGAATAATGATAGAATAAAAGATATGCTTGAAAACGTTATAATAATTTCATTTCCTAATGTATTATCATTCTTGTTTATGACTTCTCATACCATTACTGTTTGTTCGGTCATTTATTTCTATATACAAAGATATAATAAAATAATTGTGACAACATTTCATATCTTACTAAATTTTTAACTCTCTTTCCCTAATATTTCTTATCTCGTTTCCATTTTTTCAAGTTTTTTTCCACACTGTTATATTTATTTCAATATCGATTTGATCAATATATATATATATATATATATATATATATATATATATATATATATGTATGAAATGTGTGAGTGTATGTGCGTAGTTGTGTGTGTTTGTAGCTGTGTATGTTAATAATTTCAGTCTTCCATAACCATTGAATTTAGTATTCAATGAAAGTTATTCTCTGTTCACTGCGTACGTAAAACAAAACGTTATGAATGGTATAAAATTCAAATAATTGGATTTAAATCGCATTCACGTATAAATGTTGAACTATTGGCTTCACAAAGTGATTTTCAAAAAAAAAAAACGTAATTGCTAGTTGATGTTTTTAATGTATGACACGTATGTACTAATCAGAATAATTTGTATGCTGTACTTTTCTGCATAAAGTTCTGCGATACACAAGCTTGCGTCAACATGTGTGCAATTGCATTTATATGCATAATGTATTGTGTGTATCAAGAATGAGTACTAATATTTATTAATTTATATATATATATATATATATATATATATATATATATGTGTGTGTGTGTGTGTGTGCGCGCGCGTGTGTGTGTTAATGTGTGTAGATGTGTGTGTGTGGGTATATTTTTATATATTTGTAGTTGTAGATAAGTTCAAAAGAAACTACGACTCAAGTTAGAATTCATGATGAAATAAAAAAATCTTAAAAGAAATGTTATGTTTTATAGAAGTAAAATAGGTTATTTTATTGTCTGAGTCATACATTTGAAGTGATTTACAGTTATCTTAGTCAAGTATTATTTCATCAAGAAACATCAAACTCTTTTAAAAACAATAACAGTTTTCTCTGTTTTTTTTTTGCGTTGAAGCTCTTACATGCAGACATGATAAAAGTGTTTCCATTCATATTAAATTTATTTCATTATTGAATTTAACCAGTTGTTTTATGACATTTGCATGTGTAGGAGTATGTTATTTTTTAAATTATTTTAATGTGTTTTTATTGTACATTCAAAATTAAAGTAACGTCGTGTTGTCTTTATTGTTATCTACATTTTTAGTTGAGATCTAAGAAAAAAAAACCTTTATAATATATATATATATATACACATACATATATATACATATATATATATATATATATATATATATATATATATATATATATATATTGCATATGATTGCGCCATTTTCTAAGAAATAAGGAGTATTTGGAGATAATCTGCAAAATATACACATAAAATTTCATAAAACAAAGTATATTTAATTCATTTGATCCATTACTTATATATTTTTTAAAAAATGAATAGGTTTAACCCATTCACTGCCAACTACGAGATATCTCGTATTAAGAGTATGCACCACGAGTTCGAAATATCTCGTAGTTTGCGCTATAAGATTGAATTTAATTGACTTGCTTGATGGGTTTTCCCTATAAGGATCATTACTCATCTGTATTACTGATCTGTCGCCAGATGGCATTTGTTAGGCGACGATTATTGCAGAATGAAACAAAATGAAAAGATAACTTCTTTATGATAAGGATTCGGCATTCAGTAAACGAATTTTATTCGGTGGTTCCGACTGCGAGATATCTTGTAGGTTTTTTTTTCTTCAAATCATTAAAAGTACCCCTCAGAGACTATATCTGCAATTAACTGATATTAAATTTTAAGAAATTTCGTTGTTTTCTTTAAAATAAACTTTTGGCAATCAGGACAAGACGTGCTTAATTTTCCTGACAGTGAATGTGTTAAATAATAATTGTCAGAATCATATTTTATATATTTTTTCTTTTATGAGATCAATTATTATTATTTTTTGAATTGTATTTATGGAAGCAAATCCTAAATCATCCAATGATTCAAACATTCTATAACTGGGAAGTATTTTTTAAACTTAATTTCTTAATTTATACTTTATCGAATTTCAAATTTCAATATTTCAAATTAAAAAGTGCCTGGAGAAAATTTAATTTTCAAAAAAAAATATATATTCTTATCAGAAATAAATCTACATAGTTTGAATAGTTTGTAGAATCGAACATTGAAATTATAATTTGTTTTTCCAAATTAGTATTTGGTATATAATATTAAATTTTATATATATATATATATATTTGTTTAAATATGTAATTAATTTTAAATTGTGGAACACCTTATACATGTTTATTTACTCTAAAATTACGATAATGTCTGTGCATGTCATATGTTTCAGGTTTGCAATCAGATGAAGTGGCTAATGTTATGTATGTGTGTATGTACATATGTATACTCATATCAAAAGATATATATATATATATAAAAGACGAATACTACTGTGAAACTTGTTTATACCACTCCTAGGCCGATGAGCTTTATGCGAAACACAAAAGTAAATAAAATAAACGGAGTGCTGTTTGTTGTCGTACTTGTAAAAGGCATTTGTCAGTTTTCTACGTTCATCAGTCAGCGCATTTTTTGTGGGCAATAACCTTTTAATAAACGCACTGACTCATTTTAATTTTTGCGTATCTATCGTTACAAACATGTTCTTGTTAAATGCATTTTTAATCAAGTATTTCCAAGCACCCAATATGTTTTTTGTATTATCATTCGTTTTATTATTTTCAACTAGTTATTTTTTTGTATGAATATTGAAATGAAGTATGATATTATTTTTTTTTCAACCGTCTTTTTAAAGATAGTTTCAAATCTTGATACAAGATCGACGTTTAAAAATTATAATAAATAATTATTTTTAAAACCATAATTGAATGACCAGCGGAAAGACTTTATTCTTTACCAATAAAAAAACTTGTGACAAAAACAAATTGGTTGTTATAAAATCACCAATTTAATGATTAATGATTCTATTTAATACAAAAGTCGAGTTATAAATAAAATAAAAAATGAAACAGGTACACTAATTTGCAACATCCTATTAATAAAATGAAATAAAATGGAAGTCTCCCGCGCCGTGAAATCTTAAATTCAATAAACTTTTTATTATGCTGCAGTTTGTTTTTTTTTTGTTGCATACAATGAATTAGTCACGACGTTTATTTCTCATACTGTGTTAATAACCATTTAAATGAGATAAATTTTATTTTATCATATTTTAAATATCTACCTCCCAAAAATCTTTATTTATTATATCATTACTGTTTATTAACATTTTTGATTCTAAATCTAAAAAAAATGTGTGGTAGTGCACAGAATCCGCACGTTTGAAGTGAAATTTCTTTGTTTGGTAGTATAATGACTTAAATTTACTAGGTTTATTTTTTTTTCATAATTGATAGGTGCCTAAAGTATGTGTCGGTAAAAGGTATACTTGAATTAGAAGAAGTAATTTATAAAATTTAAAAAAGCAATTTTATATTATCAATGTATTCGATTTACTTATTTTCGTTATTATTTCTTTTTATGTCATTGTCTTCATTGTCGTTCATTATCAGTGACACCGTTTACAGGAGAATTATCTAAAAATGAAACAATAGCTTTGTGATAACTGAAATAAGTTAAAAATGATTTCGATTCTAATTTACCAAGGAGTATTTTTGGAAAGTGGCATCGACAGTAATTCCATATCTTATCGACATTTCGGTTGTACGCTGTGCGTCACTTTCGTTACACGCTCATCACAAACAAAATTGCAGCCGGGTTTCGTGACGCACAACGATTTAAAGAAGTTTCACTTCAAAAAATATATCATTGTTCAACAACATTATATATGTTATATTTTTTAATGATATATTAGAGTTTAGAACAAATTGACGGCAATAAAATGAATATTTGATAATTGTGGAAATAAATTGAGAGTTGTTTTCCACTGTAATATATAAGGTATGTGCAAAAGTTTTAAACTTTATTGGCGAGTCTTAGTTTTATTTTTATAATATATAAAATAAATACAATTCAATTTTATAAATACTTTCCCTCTTTTTTATGACCTATCATCTTTCGGGTAAGTTTCGAATTAAAAAAAATCATCGGTTTGGAGGCAATGAAATCGTTGATCGATTTTCATATATCAGCCTTATCTCGAAAACGCTGTCCAGCTAAAAATTTCTATATCGATCAGAATAAATGCCAATCTAAAGGTGCCAAGTCAGGTGTATACGCGGAAAGTTTTCAGCTCAATATTAAGAAAGACTTTATTTATGATGAAGATGGTTTGCCGATCATAAGAGCAGCACTCGGTGGGCCAGCTGCTATCATACAGCAAAATTCCTTGCTCACTAAAT
>CM068315.1:7671795-7826795 GCA_034766995.1 Acanthacorydalis orientalis
ACCCTGAAATCGTATACTCTTTCTTTGTACACCGTGACAGAGCTACTTACATGTGACTTATTCGACCAATCAGAACAGAGACCACTTAATCTCCATCAACCAATCAGAGCACGAATAAAATTTTCAAAAAGTATGCATGGGACTGATTTTTAATTATATAGATAAAAATTCATATATATATATATATATATATATATGTATATATATATAGAGAGAGAGAGATAGATATAGATATATATATATATATATATATATATACAATTATTTATATATATATATATATATATATATATATATATATGTAATTATAAATATATTTTTTAGATTTACAAAAGTTTTAAATATTTAAAATTAATTAATTAGTTTAAATAAATCTACCAAACTTGCAATTTTAAATAGATAGTGTGTCATTCAAGTATCTGACATATTTCCGTTTATGCTTTAATTATTCATTGTTGATTGTTGTGACATGAATATTCTAGATACAACTCACAATTAATTAGAAACAATAATTGAAGTAAGAAAATCGTACATTATAATCTTTTTTGCCAACTTCGGGAATATTCCTAGTGTTATAATAAAATATGTAAATAATACTTTATAAACACGTGTTTGAATAATTTTTAATGCTAAAATTGCTTTTATTATAGAGGTATTGATAAATGAAGTTGATTTAGTAGTGTGAAAAGTAAATTAATGAAAAATAAAGGGATAAAAATTATATTTTTAGACATACAATTTTTTATTTTAACTTATAACACAATACAGTCTGATACTGTGTCTAAATCCACTCTCACAAATCAAGTATTTTTTCATTGCAAAAACAACAAAAAAAATTTTCTTGTCAAAAATGTTTAATAAATTTTGGATTTTTTCTTATATGTATTTAATGGAGATGCTATCATCTTCAGAGAACTAAAATATAGAAAAGTCTGTGTCCAAAAAAATAAGCAACAATCGATAATGACTTATCCACCATTTTTGAAGGTCAAAGAAATATTTTGTTTTTTATGGTATGAAAAAGAATTCTTATAAATTTTATAAATTTTAAGAGAATTATATAGATATTCATACTTAAGTTTGATTTCATTTGTTTCATTGTTTTATTTTAAATGTTATCAGAAGTAAACATGTGTTAAATTTAATTAATTTCATATGTGATCTGTAAAATAATTCTATTTGCCGCTACCAACGAATAAGTATGATCAGTGAATCGTTTTAAATGATAATATATATTCTGTTTATGAAGACATTCCATTTTTAACCGCATATAATATGCATAAACGTAATGGTTTAAGTATTTATGTCCTTATGTTTACTGTCAATTATTTATTGTTTTAATTAAATGCATTGATGCACATATATATATATATATATATATATATATATATATATATATACATACATATAAGTATTGTTGATGCATATAGTTATAGATAATGAAAGAAACTGAAAGTTTTAAAGTACACTCACGATTTATGCCTATATATATATATATATATATATATATATATATATATATATATATACACGCATACATATATACGTGCATTTTATGTAAATCTTCATTGAGATGTGTTTCTATTCTTTAAATTATTTTTGAACAATTGAATCGGTCATTTCAAAAACTGCATAAGTCAAAGAATTTAATTTTCACAAGATTCAATAAAAAATGCGTAGCACAAAAATAATAAAGTTTTTTAAAGATTTTCTTTGTTGATATGGTTGTTTAGGCCTTTAATTTGTTAGTTGCTTAATAGTTACTATCCTATGAAACCTTAATGTATAAAAGAGATTAATGTAAATTGTTTGATTTATAATGTATTTGCAGGGAATATTATTAAATGTATAATAAATTCTTTAAAAAAATTCTTTTCATTATGATTATGTATTAAAACATATATTATAATACACAAATATGCATCTCTCTTATAATCTAATATTAGGGTGCATAATCATATTCGCCATTGGATTCAAGCAGAGTTTCTTCAATTTTTTCAGTTGGCCAGCTGAATATTTTGTTGTAAAATGACATGATGCTATCTTTCACTTATTTTAAATTGTCTATTTTTTTATACTTTATTGAATTTTTTTTACAATGACTGCAATGGCGTGGCCAAGTTCGACAACTAGTCACAATGTGGCGCTAATGTAATTTTTTGCTGAATAAGAGACTACCCTCAAGGATCTAATTTCGATAAAAAAAATAATTTTGTAAAAGAAAATGACATCTAGTTTTTGAAATGATCGATTCAGTGAAATTATTGTTTATTCTAGGGAAACTCTCAAAATATTAGATATTAGAAATCATGTAATGTTCGAAATTAATAATCAAATTATTAATATTTTAATTAGAATTAGATATAACACACGTATCATACTTTTTAAACAGACACTTGTGATAAAATCACTGAAAAAGTAGAGAAAAAAATAGATTATTTTGCGACCAAATTGCAACAACATTTACACAACATTATTTATTTATACGCGGATATTCTCCGACTGGGACAACTGTATATAGGTCAGCAGAATAAAGTGAAATTAATTTAAGGTCTCCTTCTGGTACTTGTTTATTAATAAAAATCAAGGCCGATAAAATAATGAAATAAGTTTAAAGAAAGCGCATACTTTACAAATTGTTACTATATTTTCTGATTTTATCATAGAATGATTATTAATTTCTAATTAAAAAAAAAGAAATAATTTGTCATGTCTTGTCATTGAGTTTTTTTTTAATTTTTCTAATGTTTATAATTGTGTATGTGTATTGAAGTAAGTTGGTAATGAAGTGCACTTATTTTACTGTAAATATTAAATATTGAACAGAAGTGCCTGAAGAGAAGTATGTATTCTGTTCGAAAGTGTTATACAATACATTTTTATGTTTGATCTTTTGTACACTTATAATAAAGTACTTTTTATAACGATACTAATGAACGAGCGGTTCATTGAGCACACGAAATTCGAACATCAATAAGAATGTTTCCTTATAAACAGTGAAAAAAACTATCAAGGGTCCATAATTCATATCAACTAACTACCACTTGACCCCTTACATTAACATCAATATCGGAGATCAATTCAATATATTTCGTAGATAAGATCTATCCATCTTTTTATATTTCAAATCCTTGATTAGAGTCGTGTATGAGTGCTGGTGTGTGTAAAACGCTTGATTACAGAACATCGAGAATGCCTCCGATGACCTAACGACCTTACGCGTTCATAAACAAAATGAAGCCAACCCATTTCTTATAAGAAATACGACGAGTACGTAGTACCACATGTTTGTACATAATATGTATAAGTATATATTAAGAATAATATACTTTCATGGATGTATAATTATAATTATATCCTTTTGCTATCGGTATCTTACAGATTTATTATCGTCAACTTAAATGATCATTCACAAACGCATTTTTTTACAGCGTTTATAGCCGAGAACAAATCGAATTTTTTAATTCATAATACAAAATATAATTTATCGTACGTTATATCAAACTTGTAATCGATAATATCATCACCTTCAATATTGCTAATAATATTCCTTGTTTTTAATTACTTCGTAATTTACTTCTTTAGTGAAATCATAAACTTGAAACTGAACAGTACAATGTGTACATGTGTATGAAAATAAATTACAGTATACGTAGTAATTTTACTGTTTATTTTTTTATAAAACTATTATATTTTATGATTTTGTCTTTAGATTCATGTTTTTATTTTCATAAATTACTAGTTATGTCATTTATTAAAAAAAAACAACATTTTGAATATTATCTTTTAATCTTAGATAAATTCATTCAAGTCGTAAAAGCTGATATTAATAGAAGTTGCCAATAGTTTGATCTAAACTTATATAAAATTACCTTTTATAATTATACTTACAAACAAATACTTAGCATATAATTCTAAATGAAAGTTTTTACAGCAAACGATCTTTTCTAAAAAAAATATATATTAATAAAGATTTTCTATGTTTGCCTTAAGATAAGAAAATATATCCAATAAATAATAAATATTGAAATTGTATTGCAATGAATAAACATTTAAGATCGTTTTTCAATTCAAATAATAGTTAGATTCTCTGTACTTTAGATGTTTGAAGGTGTTACCATTTTCATCGAATAAGCAACAATCAAAAATAAGCAATAATCCATTATTGAACAGTTTTCATTATATATTTTTGTTGTGATTTATGAGGCGAGTGGACATTTTATTCCTCACAGTCAATTCAGTCACTTACAGAATGATATTGTAATAGTAATTTTTTCTCTTTGATTTGACATTTATTTAAATCTATCTATATAATAAAAACCCACATTTCTCGTAACTTTGTCCATAGGATAAAGTTCATGGTGACAAGAAATGTTTGGTTTGTCGGCTCATAGATTTCAAGTTTATTTCATTAAGTATCATTCTTAGGTATTTTTTATCTTTAAATGTGTTATGTTGTAAAAACCAATAAACAGTTTTTTCTTTCTATTTTCCCGTCAATTTTGACAGGTTATATACTAGTTTATTATAAGATATGTTGAAGAAACATTATTAATGATTCATACAGAAAAATTAATAAATTTATTAGTAACTCAATCTAACACTCTGGCTTGTTTAACTCTTTGTATATAAAGACAGTTGTTAATAATACATTATATAGTAATTAATTAAAATGTATATTTCAAATGACAAAACAATGATTCGTATTAAACAAATATTGTTAATTGATTTATATATATATATATATATATATATATATATATATATATATTTAATTTTAACATTTTACAATTTTATTACTTTTAATGTTCAAGTTTTTAACCATTTGCACTTCGAACATTTTTTGATGGTATCGACCAGCAACTCCAGCACTCTTTTGCAGTGAACCTTTTGAAAAAGAGATGTTTTGTTTTGAAAGGAAAAAATTACAAGTGTTTATTAATTTATTTCTTTTTTAGTATGATTTTTTCTAATGTAAATAAAGCTTGAGTTTTATATTTTGTAATTGCATGGTATGGTACCTCTGGTCTCCCATAGGTTTATTAAACAAGTATCGCAGTAATCACACTTTTGACGTCTCTCACCTTTTACCTTGCTTTTGGAACATATAACGCAATTCTTCCTTTCACCTTTTCTTATCATGTGAAGCTTTCTATTTAACCTAGTTTCTGAACTGGAATTAGAAGTTCTTATTCTCTCCTGGTGAACATTTCTTATTAGTTGATCGATTAAGAGTTTTTAATATTTCAAGTGTGTCAATGGAGTCTTGTTTTTGTTATGTTTTACAGTTTTATATAGAATGTATGAATTGATAACAGATATTTCTATTTCCTAAAAGAGCAATTTCCGACACTATTTAATTGATTTTCTCAAAAAGCATTAACGTACAATAATTAATAAGCAATAAAGCATGTCCCCCATAACGGAGCCAACAGATTTTTGGAATATATAATGAATGTTCCCGCAGCAGAGTCAATGGAGTGCAAAGGGTTAATAAACTTAAGTTAAAGCGAAATTTGATGTTTTATATATGTTGTAATTTAAATAAATTATGTCTTAATAGGTCATTTTTATTTGTTACTGTATTTATAATGTTTTTAATTTAAGTTTGTTACACTTTTAAATGTTCTATTAACCATTTAATTACAATTGAAACAATAACTTGTTTTTAAGAGCATTAATACTAAATTAACAAATGAATACGGTTTTTAGAAGAAAATAATTCAAATTAATAATATTAATGATGTTCATATTATGGATTTTTTTTGAAAGTATATTAAAAAAATTAATTAAAAAAGATCATATCCATGCAAGTGCCATACTCGTTATATATTATGATAAATAAATGTACTATCATAATTTCACTTCAACTTAAATTAGTCATTTTTTTCTATCAATATGGTCTTGTAAATTTAACTATAGTTTAACTTCAGTATCTTTTTCTAGATTTATTAGCTTAATTACTTCCTTGTCTATGAAATATTTTTTTTTCTGTTCTATGATATATTTCTGATCTAATATATATATATATATATGTATATTAATTTATATGTATTTGTAATAAATGAGATATCAATATGCTGAAATTTATCAATTTCATCTTGTATATAAGCACTTGTAACCTTTACAAGAACGAACAGATTAAACAGATTCTTAAAAACATACAAACATATCATAGTTCAATAGTATGATTTCATTCTAAACATTTCTGAAAATGAAATCACATCTTTCATGCCGAAATAGTACAGTTAGAACGTAATGTACGAATCGTGTCTTTCTGTACTGAGCAATTTTTTCAACATTTCACGGACACTGGACTCCGTCTTCAGAAAAATGCGTGATTGTATACAATTAAACAATGTTCATCAAATTTATGAATTAAAACATTAGTTTGTTTCTGTACACCTGGAAAAATACTAAACACTATTTTATTACTAACTGAGGTGTCAACAAGCTATAAACTTGTCCATCGACCGTATACATACATACATACATACATACATATATATATTTATATATATATATATATATATATATATATATATATATATATATATATATATATATGTTAACAGGGCCGTGTTATACGAATAAAAAGTTGTATTTATAGTTTATTAAACGTATATATCTAATAAAAATTGAAACATAAGTAAAAAGTTATTTTATATAAAAAAAAATATATTTAATTAAACTTTTTGTGTAAAATTCATTAAAGGAAAAATATTGTTTGTTCAGTTAAATATAGTTTAACTATTTAGATGAAGTAGATTAATTAATTTATATCTTGATAGTATTCAAATTTTAATAAAGAAAAACACATCTTAGTGCCTTTTTAGATGCCTTATACATAATTTAAACTGATGTTATTTTGATCAATTAACAAAAATCAATAAACATATGCTTAGAAATAAGTTTAAAAAAGTACACATTTTTATTTATACTCAAGTTGATTCGAGTAGATCTTTTCTATTAATTAAACAAGCAACCATAGAGGAATGAGTTTTAAACCAGACGTTCATTAGTTCATACTTGAATTTATTAACAGTATCAAATTTCATTAATAAAACATTTGCCTTGAACGTTTAATGAACTTCAATCTTGATAAATTTTGGAAAATCCTTTTCAAGTATTTATGTTTAGTATTATGTTTTTATCTTGTACAAACGTTGTAATTTAATGTTGATTTTAAAGATAGATTTGAGTAATTGTTGGAAATTGCAATATTAGTATTTTTCACATATAGTTCATTTTAAACTCGAAAATTAAGATGATAACACGTCTGATTAGGATAAATTAATTTGATTTCATAAATTAGTTTTCCAGTCGTCTATAAAAAAAATCTGATCAAAATATATAACAACTGATTACTGATCATTTTTTGCTTTTATGAATTTTAATTGCGATTTAATCACTCTTAAAGTGCTAAAGTATAGAAAAATCTACAGGTAGAAGTTCCTTCCGAAATAACACTAATCACATTTTGTATATTCGCTGCTTTAGTCTGTAAGCAGATTAGCACAAAGAAGTAGTTGCAGAATGTAAGATTGGAGTTCGTTTCGAAATCTTATACCTTTATTAAGAATTGAATATCCACTCATATTTTTCTTATAATTTTTTACTAAACTACTTAACATTTTATCAGAGTGTGAAATAATCACTCATCTTTTTTTAAATGTTTTTGTTATCTGTGAATAAATGCAGTGTGGTTTTATTAAGAGATTTTATTTTTTTAAATATGTATAAATAAAATTGTTAATTATTTTGAGATTAATGTTTTTATTAAAGCATAGAGGCATCATATAAAATTGTAATTCGTTATGCACTATTGATATTTTTATATTATTTTCCCTAAAAGAATTCATTCTCCTTCTTTTACCATTTCACTTGAACTATTGTGTCACAAACTGTAATATTCTATTAAGATTTTAGGGGTTTAAATAGCTCTTTCTTTTACTTAGCTTCGCTCTATTTAATCTTTTCCATTACAATATTTAAAGTATTATGTGATTTACTACTAATCATTCTTATGTAACATTCCTACGATAGACATCAGCTTCGTGAAACGCCCAAGTATTTACACGAATCCATTGTTTTATTTTCCTTTTTTCCTATAGGTGATCCACTATAAGCCTTTTCTTTGATAATGCTCTCGCATTTAAAAAATCTAAGTCATATTTTATTTACCTTACATAAATATTTTTAAGGTATTTTTATTTAATTCATCATTTGAATCTGTAATTCAGATTTAAATTGAGTTGAAAATGTGAACATTTATTAATATAATATATATTTACTCGTAGATTTTATATTTTGGATTAAAATATAATAAAATAAATAATTATTTTCAAATACAAAAATATTATTTGAACAGTCTGATAAAAATTAATAACCTTTTGTTCAATTGTTAAAGAAAGAGTAATTATCAGTCACAAACAAATAATTAGTATATTGAGCTACTGACCAGTGTTTTATAAATTTGAACTCGGCCTTAAGGCATATGTCATCTTTCATTAAAAACGGGCTGTTTCTTTGGGAAAAGAACGATTAATGAGCATCGATGTTAGAAGCATTGTAAAATAAATGAATAAAAAAACAGTAGTCATATATGATTGATTGATTTTTCTTTAAAAATGTTAGTATCATTAACTACAGGTATTTGATTCTTAAATATATTGTTGACATAAAACATCCATTAATTAAGAAGTCATATATTAATGTTAATTCGTCAATTTTTTATTTAAATCGATATATTATACTATTTTAGTTGGTTTTTTTTAGAATTTGTTATTAGGACTGATTTTATTTTTTTAGAATTCGGACATTTTCAATTTCATTGAATATGAAGCAAAGAATTTCTACAATGATTTAGTAAAGATTTATTAAACAAACAGGATAATATCTTTATGATTTTAAAAAATATATATTTCTACTAATTCAAGCAAACTTAAAAAAATATACACGTTGACTTACTCCATCACTGTACGAAAAGACGTTAAATTCATAACGTTACGTTTACCGTAATATTTTCACAACATGCATTTAACTACTGATATATGTGCGACTGATTTATAACTGGCCAGCATTAAAAACATAGCCGTATCCGATAAGTGTCAAGTATAAATTATATTCAAATGTTCATAAATGCTTTTAGATTTCTTTTTCGTATAATATTCGACATCAATCTGTGGGTCAAAGAGTTCTCTGATTAATGCTCTTTTAGACAAATACGGTGTTTATGTACAGACCGATATTAATTTAGTATATTCTTTAATGTCGCATAAAAATAAAGATAAATACACGGACATAGTCTTCACATATTTAAATGATTATTTGAATATTTATAGTTTTTTTTTGAGGTGTGTATGTTATTAATACCTTTTTATGGATTTTTTATACAAATATTAAACTAATTGAATACATATTTCAATATTTTTTTTCGTACTAATGTGATTAATAAAATTGTATTGGCTCTCTTTACATTTTCTTTACGATTATAATAGTCAATTATAAGTATTTCCTAGCGAATGGTAATTACATTCAATTTGTTATAGGGTCAAATTGCTCATGAGCGCAATATTAAATAAATTATATATATATATACATATATATCTATATATATATCTATATATAATATATATCAGTAGTAACAGCCTCTGTCAATCCACTGCTGAGTAAAAGGCGTCTTCCATGATTTTCTACTTTGTACGATTGAGTGTCTCTCCACTGATTTTCAATGAAAATTTTAATTTCCTTATACCATCTGTTCATTGATCTTTTTCTTGGTCTTTTTATATTCCTTGGTTCCCAATTAATAATTATATATATATATATATATATATATATATATATACATATATATATATATATGTATCCATAAAAAATCAAATGGTTTCATATAAAAGACAAATTTAAGAAGTTTTTATTTTTTAATGAATTATATAATCGTTTCATTATCACAGAAAGGTTTGTCTTTTCTGTAAATTGTCAGTTCTCTTCTCGAAGAAATTTACTGGCCTTGATGTAAATAATGCTCTAGGTGGTTTTAAACATCAGTTACAAATTGAAATTTTTAGTTTTCTAAGGAATGCTTTCATTGGTGAAACAAATAATGATCATATGGAGCAATATTTGATGAGTATGTGTTAAAATTTCCCATCTGAACTTTTTCTTGTGTGATCCTTGCCGCATGTTGACTGGTATTATTGTGTTGAAGAATTGCGCATTTTCTGTCGACTAAAGAATGTCTTTTTTTCCAACAATTTCTCATTCAAACATTGCAATAAATGATTTATTCTTGTTTAAAAGCAATTATTGAATTGATTATGTGAAAGTTATTTTATTGAATTATAGCAACTGAAATAAATTAACAAGATAAAAAAATTATTACAAACTTTTTTCAATTATTCATTATTTATAAAATTAATATTTGGAATACGTTATAATTTTCAACTATGAATAATAAATAACGCAGGAAACACACAAGCACATACACACACACATATATATATATATATATATATATATATATATATATATATATATATACCATGTCTTATATGTACTTAACAGATTTTATTACCAGACAATTTGAGAATTACAAATGGTTTTTAAAAGTTCATTACACTATGAACAAATAAAATTGGGAACGAAAAATAAACACTGTACCATTCCGTGATGAAACTTGCAAATTGTGTATTAAATAACAAAATTGATATAATAGATAAGATAAATATGAAATGAGTAAGGAGAACTGCCAGTCTTTAATATTTTTATTGTGTTACTAGAATTTCGTGTGCACAAAGCACATATTTTTCTTGCATGTATAATATATGCATATAATATTATATATTTAAATACATTTGTGTGTATATATATATGTATGTATGTATATAATTTATTATCACTTTTCTTACAGTACATACCTGTAAAATATAATACTTATCGTAATTTATTCAAAGTAAATTCGCGAGATATATGTTTAAGATATCTGGATTGTGACTAAGTCGTGCATCTATCTTACTTAAATTGTCTGAACGCTGACTTTCATTACTTAAAATGTAATATTTGCTAAATAAATACATATGATTAAGTTTATAGCTCTTTTTAATAGAATATCTAGAATAAGATGCTTATATTGTGTATTTAATCTATGCTTAATCTATTATACAAGTATTTGTAATTCAAAATGGTAAAAGCAGTGAAAAAAATTCAGTTCAAAACAGTCATAATCGATTTGTTTGCCTGGTAAGCTGTTCAATCATTAGATTCAAAATTATTTGGTATCGCTTTTCATTGAAAACATCTTATTTTCTTCTAAATTTTCATAATATTACTAATTATCAAGTAAAGTATAAAGTATATAATTATTATTTTTAATTTATAGTAAAACTTTATGAAAATTCATAAGTTTTTATGAAGCTTATTTTTACTGGAGTCATATTTGTTTAGACTATATTGTAAGAGTGGACAAAATGCGGCTTTCAGTTACTCTGTGTGTCTCCTGAAACAATATTGGGTTTCATTGCCAATTTTTTTAAAATTTTATATTAATAATTTATAGTGGTATAGTATGTACCAATAGTAGAATATTTTATATATAAACGGGTAATTTACATTATATTTTCAAACATCCATATGCATTATACGTCCAAACTGCCGTTTAAGGTAGCTCTACGATTATGGACAATAATTAAAAAATATATGGAACTAAACAATTTTGTTAATTAAGACTTGCTGAATGCAATAAAACCAAATTTAGAACGAGATACCATGTGAATTTTTGAGAAAAATATCTTTAAAAATGCAACTTTCAACACGGTCTCAGTCACTTTTAACTGGAAAAATAAAAATAAAATTCTTCAAAGAGTAGATATTAAACATATTTTGCCTTTAGTGAGTACGACTACTTTATAGTTGTATTTTTTATTATTTATATTAGGCGACAGGAAAGTAATTGCGGTTTTGTATATGAATTTGAAGGTCATAAACCGCAATTATTTTCCTACCAACCTAATCAATACAATTTTGCAATAATATTTTCTGTGGCTCTTGAAAATTTAAACATGTACGAAAAATATTATTATTTGGCTCTTATAATCGAAGAAATTTCCCACCCCTGCTATATTAAATAGATAAATTATTTCAAATTTAAAATCATACCAAATTCTCTCTCTATATATATATATATATATAATATATATATATATATATATATATATATATATATATATATATATATGAACACAATATCGAAATTGCGAACCTGTAAACATTTTGTAGTTTTAATGAACATATTCTAGCAACATTGCATTTTGTTAGAAAATATAATATTGATTTAATGTACTTCTCAATTACAGTTCAAAAAAATTCATACTTTTTAATTTGTCGACTGTAAGTATTTTCCTTTAATATCAATTAGTGTTTCGTTATTCATCCAAAAATAATGATTAAAGTCAAAGAGAATACTACTTTAATAACATTTTCCACATCATACTAAAAAGAAGTGTATAATATTTACATTATAGAAATCTTAGAAAATTAAAAAAAAATCATATTTTAAGTGATGCTTCATGTTTTAGAAACTATATATTTTTGAATTAAACCGTGTGAGTGGTTACACACGCCAATATATATATATATATATATATATATATATATATATATATATATATATATATATATATATATATATATATATATATATATATATATATATATATATATATATATATATATATATATATATCTGTATATATATGTATATATATGTATATCAATAAAGTATTAAAATACTGGGTAGTTAATATAAATGAGAATAATTTATCCATTCTGTTTAGTTGAAAAATATATTTGGTGATATCTGTTTTTTTTTTTGAAATTTTCTGCTTTAGAACTTTG
The DNA here is from genome assembly GCA_034766995.1 of Acanthacorydalis orientalis. Taxonomy (NCBI): domain Eukaryota; kingdom Metazoa; phylum Arthropoda; class Insecta; order Megaloptera; family Corydalidae; genus Acanthacorydalis; species Acanthacorydalis orientalis. Next base: position 7,684,693 of record CM068315.1, read on the forward strand.
GAGTGATTTTATTTTTTAGTTTTGTTATTTTTGTACTGCGCTTGTACTATAAATGAACATTATTTCTTTTATACAAATCGATTTATCTATCAACGAATGTTTAATAATCTTAATTATGAACAGAAACATTTAATTGATTAAGTAACCGAATTAAGAAAAATATTTTATTCATCCATAGTAAAACAAGACAAGTAAATGTGTGGTCCATAATAGATAAAAATTATAACATTTTACAGTTTAAAAATGTCTGAAATACTTTGTTTCGTTTTTATTTATTTTTAATTTTATATCATTTGTATGGTACTATAATATAGTAGTTTATATATTTAGTTTTAATGAAAAGCTATGTTGTTTGTTAACTATCATTTTATATGCTGTACATTCATTTGCCATATTTATCACTTATACAAAAACTCTTTTTTGATTATTTTTATATACGAGTATAAATATTTCAGATGCTATATCAATATGTTTATATTCTATCAGTAAAATGTGATCAGTACTAATCAATTGAATGAGATTGGTTTTTCACTATGTGGAAATGAATATCTACTTTTACAAATGAATTCATTTTTCACTCCATAAACTGATCAGAAATAATCAATCAATTATTATAATCCTTTTTGATTATTTCTTATGTATATGGCGATGCTATTTTCAAAGCACAGAGATATAAAAAAATCTGAATTTTCTTTATCAGAAAAATCAGTTTTTTTTTGTACCTTGCCACTCTGAAAATGTTGGTAAACGAAATGCATGTAAGCAACCATCATTAGTGATTTATTGAACATTTTTGATCAAAAAAAAATATGATTTATGGAGTCAAGAAAGAATTCATTTCTGCAAATTAATTGAGAAACAGTTTAAAAACTGTACTGTGAATGAAGATTCAGCAAAAACTACCTGAGTTTGACTGAGAAATCTTGAATCATCCATCATATTTTCAAAGTCTTTGACCTTTAGTTTACCATTTTATTAAGGTCTGTTCGAAACTGTTTTAATAATAAGTACTCTTTTTTTCTTGAAATCAAAATAGCAGTCAAACAGAAGGGTTTTTCATATAATTTACAAATTTGACATAAGTCAGGAATTATTTATATGTAAAAATGAAATTAGGTGCATATTCAAAAATAACCTCATACTACAAAAACTTTTTGCAGAAAAAAATAATTGAAGCTCGTTTGTATCAGATATAATATATATATATATATATATATAATGTATATATATATATATACATTGTGTGTGTGTGTGTTTGTGTGTGAATTTATTTAAAAAAATATATATGTGCTGGTAAGAGGTTAAAAATAATTAAAAATTCATTAATTATTTTTTTATTATTTTGATTAATATATAAGAAAATAATTAAATTTAATTTATTATTGTCTTTTTTTAATGTTTGTTTCTTTTATTTGCAATAAATAATCTAATACATAACCATATATTCTGTTGTAATAAATTTTTATACACTTGTGTGTGTCCTTATATAATATATATATATATATATATATATATATATATATATATATATATATATATATATATATATATATATATAATATATATATATATATATATAAATAAATGTGTGTGTGTGTGTGTGTGCGTGCGTGTAAGTGTTCGAGCAGAATAGGAAACAATACTAGACAAAGAAAAGAGAGAGAATATGATTGACACGTTGGTAGCAGATTAGTGTGTTGGCGGCGTTTATGGATTGATTTATGAATAAGCGATTAGAACGGCGATATCCATAAATAGTCATTAAATGTATAAATCAACTCAAATGATATTAAATGCAAGTAATTTTTTCTAGCTAATTGACGATAGTCAAGTAGCGTGTCGGCATTTATTTGATGTGGTGCGATCGTGTCTTACATCAAACGAACGACTTGTAATTATACTAGAGAAAAAAGAATCACAATAAATTATGTTTCAAAGAAGTCCGTGATAAATATACAAGTCTTTCAGTGAAACATTTCATAGGCAAATAGGTCTGTAAACGTGTCTTTTATAAACATCGGCTGCATTATTTACAACATTTGATGAATTTATTTAAGATTTTCGTTAATAACTCAATATACAAAGATGTATATATATATAAACACATCTATACAATATATATATATATATATATATATATATATATATATATATATGTATATATATATATATATGGTTGCATTTTATATAAGGAATATTCAAAAAGTAATGAGTTTAAGACAACAAACTCTTAACGTTATTATCAATAAAATGTGTATTTATTTATTTTGGGTATTATAATGGAATGGTTGTGGACAAAAAAATAAAAGTTTATCAAAAGACGTTATGGTCAGAAGGCGTTAAAATTGCTGAAATTCGCAGACGAACACTTTTTAACTCGATATAAGCTGATGACATAGTGCAAAGTGTACGAGTGGGTAGAAAATTTAAAACAAGCGAACAAGTTTTGACTAAAGCCAGTCTTTAGAACATGTCAATTATGAATAATAATGTTACAAAAGTGGAAACGGTATATTTGCATGAATACATGTTAAAGCAAACACATTTTGCTTCATTTCAATACTAATATTGAATCTTTGCATTATGTGCTTAACGAACATTTTGTGTTTTTAGATTTTGTACTGTTTGGATATTTCAGATATACACATTTATTTTTACCTGATATGTATTTAAATACTGTAGATTCGTAAAATCGTTTTTGTATAGTATTTTTCAATAATTAGATATATTCAGACATTGTCTGAACATAGCGAATCGAATTGTGAAACACAAGCGTAAGTCTAAGGGTTATGTTTTGAGAAATAATGAAATAAATCTCTAAAAAAATGTTTTGATCCTAAATATTTCTATAACAATTTAGTATTTGTACAGCTACTTATGAATTAAAAAAATATTGAGTATTAATTCTATACCAAAATTTGATTAAAAATTGATTGATTTTGATTTTTGAGATTAAGTAATGAAAATTGTAGTTATACTTTGTAATCCGTAATTATGTTCATACAGAATTATTAGGTTAATCGGAAAATAATTGCGGTTTTTGTTTTCTGAATTCTAACCTTAATTTTTATTCATGTTAGTATCATTTTAAAGTGCATTTTTCGGTCTGTACTTTGGTAACATCGACTTTGGTTTTATTATTAATTTTCATTCATATTGGGTTATTGAATTAAAGGTAGAAAAAAGGAGCAAATTTTTGTATGAGTTCAAAACGGGTGGTAAAGGAGTAGGAACTGCTCGTATACTAAACGATTGTTTTGGTGTGGGTACTGTTAAGAAACATACGTTACAATGGTGGTTCCAAAAATTTCGTGCTGGAGACGAGAGCCTTGAACATGAAGAAGGTCGCGAGTATCCTTCTTAATGACCCACTGAAGGCGTTAGTTTAATCAGAACTATGCACATCAATTCGAGAGCTTGCACAAAACTTAGACGTTAGTCATCCAACAGTTCTAGACTACTTAAAACAGCAAAGAAAATCAACAAAGCTTAAAATGTTTATGAATTTGAAAGTCATCGACCGCAGTTATTTTCCATCAACATAATATTTTAATGCTTCGTTTTATTTTAGAAAACGCTTTTCTGTAAGTGACTTTATCTTAGCTAATTTCTACGTAGACTTTTTCATCCAAGCGGATTCTGTTCTATGTTTAACATTGTTTCATCGTTTTACATGAATTCTGAATCATAAGCGTGTCATTATTTTCTCATATGAAAAATTCATTATATGACTAAGTTAGGGAATACACAACGTTTTGTATTATAGATGAATATCTAGAGCAGTAGACCACAAAGTCCTTCTGTTATATATTCATGCATATATACATATATACATACATATATATATATATATATATATATATATATATATATATATATATATATAAATGGCGTGTGTGCACACGTTGCGACACGAAAGACTATGTAAAAAACGACACTCGCGTATAAAAATCAGATCCAGTGACATCATTTGTGAACATTGCACTTTCGTACATACACGAAGAGTCAGTCACAGATGTTCGTGTCGATTGCCTCTTTGTTTGGAGCCGACTTAACCGTTTATTAAGTCGTAGAAACACGAGCGTACTAACTCAACGACCGTGGCACATAATGATTGAGATGAGGCATGGACTGTAAACTGATACATGAATAATTGTTGCAACATATTCGATAAAAACATATGTAAATAGGCACGCAAAAATATAAACAATACTTACACACACGTGTGGTGTGTGTGTGTGTGTCAGAAATGTGGGTTTGAGTTTATACCCATGTTAGTATTTATAGGAAATTTATTGTCCTTCATAATAAAGTTTATAATTCCTTTTAACCTTAAAAAAAATTCTAATACTTTTGTACAAATTTCATGCAACATGCAAAATTGGTCTAACTGAATTGTTGATGTATAAATTAGGTCTATTTGAACTTAAAAAGTTGCCTTATTTTTCAAATTATCACTTGTCCATGTAAAAATTCATATATACATATATATATATATATATATATATATATATATATATATATATTTCTAAAAAGTATGTAACCTATTGTTTTATAGTTTATTATTTCATTTACTTTCAATAGGTGTCATTGTTTTTTTTTTAATAATTGCATTATTTTAAAATAAGGTTGAAAATATATTTTTAATATAAGCATTTATTATTTCCATTGTATAAAATGTATTTATTTTTTCAGCGTTTCTTATTATAATATTGTTTTTTTGTAAAATAAAACATCAAATTAACAACTATTAAATGAAACAAAATATTGTATAAAACAGCTGGTCGTATAAATTCTTTTAAATAATGTAAATTAATCACAATATTGTACTGACATTGTAGCTAAATTCACATTTACAAATGAATTGTTTTTCCGTCTTACAAACAATATACTTTTTTTCTGATTAAATCTATTCAATAAATCATTATTAATCATTTTTGATTGTTGTTTATATGCATTTCAATTGCGATGTCATCATCTTTAGAGCACTGAGGTATGTAAAAATCTGATTTTTCTGTACCTAGCTTTAATTTATATGACATTGATTTATTAACATTCTAATTACTAAATACAATTGGTAATCATTCTTTCCTACAAATAACTTAATCAGGGATATTATGTCAGTACCTTGATGTTATGAAAATGATGGAGTCTTCATTGAAATGGGCTTAAGCACTAATAAAAAACAATCAGTAATTCATTATTTTTGAACACAAAAAATTTTTATTATTGGGAGGAAAATGTTTTCATTTCCGAATATAAGTTGAGGATTAAGTAAATTTTTTGTTAAAAATTAAGTAATTTTCTTTCTTTGAATATAAGATGAATTTTTCCTAATTTCCTTTGTGTGTAAATATATATATATATACTATAAAATTCACATTAAACAGAATTTTTAACAGTATTTAAAACTAATGCAATTTTCACATTTAGTTGAACCAACTGTTGAATTTTAAATACATAATTTATGTGTATATAAGTGAAAAATTATAGTTACACATCAACGAGAAGGATAGCAGTAAAATATTTGATATCGATTTTTAAATCATGTATAATACTATATATATTTTAACATTCGTTAAAATATTAAAAAAATACGTGCTTTCTAAATAATAGTTTTCTATTAATTTTCTACTTATTTTACCACGAAAATTAACATACTTTAAACAAGTCATTTTAAATATAATACAGAGGTCCATGAAATAGATCATGTATTTATTCAAATAGCTATAAAATATAATACTAATTATTCCTTATACTTTAAATAAAAAAATACGAAAAATTTAATATTAAATCCATTAATTGATCTTCATACATTAATATTAAAAAATCATTGATTATAGCACTAAATCATTCAATGCAGTACATATATATATATATATATATATATATATATATATATATACATACACACACACACACATATTAATTTGTTTAAATATGTTAGTTCTAATCTTGTCAGACAAATATTTTATTCAGTAGCGCTTGTCTTTTACATTATTTATAACTATGATATCATAACAGTCCGAAATCACGATATATTTTTTTTACAAAAAAATGTAGCGATAGTTAAGTCATATATATATATATATATATATATATATATATATATATATATATATATTGTTTGGGAACAGAGGGTTAAATATATCTGTTGTATTAGTTAAATAAAATAAAATTATGTAGTATATAGAAAACATTTAAAACTTAATTATTTATTTTACTGAGATAACCTTAAAGATGTAAATAGCTATTTTTTTTCTTTAAGTGTCATAAAATAATTAATTTTCTAAACATATATATTTTAACAATTCATAGAAGTTTACTTCATGTAGGCTATTTGTATTACTGTTAATATTTTTTGTTGTCTCTCATCAAGTAGATATCTATAAACTTATATTCAGTTTTTAATGCCTAAATATTTACTGATACAAATTAATTAATATTCCACACATCATAAACGTTTCTTTCACCAAAGTGTCTAATTAATTATATTTGTATTTTTTGATAAACAAATATAAATTTACAAACCCATGTCAGTATTGTTATATCGCAAGAATAGTTTGCAACTGTGATATCAAACTCATATATGAACACGGGCCACCAAATTCAGTTTAAGAAAGTCTGCGGGCCGTGCATTTGACACCATTATTTTACCATTATTTTTGTTTCAAATATTTACAATAGCTGTTGTTTTAATAAAATTTCTATACAATAATTTTCGTATTAAAATATTTTTTATTCATAAAAATTTATTGCATGTATATTTGTGAAATAATTATTGTTTTACTGAATTCCGGAATTTGTAATAATTTTTAATTGAAATAAGACAAAAATTTGTAATAAATGAACTTTTATAATACTATAAACTCTGCTTAAAAATATTTTGATTCTCTTCAAATTTAATTCTATTTATAGAATATTTGCCCCTTCTCTCTCTCTCTCTCTCTCTCTCTCTCTCTCTATATATATATATATATATATATATATATATATACACACACACATACCTGTAAGAGTTTAAATACATTTATGGTTTTTTATGTAAATGTTTCAGAGGATAATAGCTGTAAAAAACATTTTCATTTATCAAAATCATTTACATTTTCAATAATTTTGTTAAATAAAACCTTATTATGTACTAAGTCCATCTGTAAGTTTGATATGTTATTTTTATGATAACGATCTTCAACCTATTATAAGTCTATTACAGATCTACGTTCTATAAAGATTGTTATCGTAAATGTATTATTCAAGTTTTAAGATGTAAATGGAGGTAATTTATAATCAAATACCTTTTATAGAATATTTTTAGAAATGATAAACAAAATAATACTCTTAACCTTGCTTATCTCTTCGTTTATACTGCGTAGATTGTAGATCATTTTAGACAAGTATATATTATATTTATTGAATTGAGAAATTGCTTGAAGTTCAAGATAAAAATTAGACTCGAATTAGTGTCTTCATTACAAGTAATATTTCTAATTGAAGTAATAAATGTTTATAAGACATCCGACGTTTTAATATGTTCATAATATGAACTCTTTAGATTTATACTTATTTTTTGTTGATCTTTTTTTTTCCTATGGATTATAAGTGTAACTAATAATCTCATATCTAATTATAAATTTAAAATATCGTTTGATTTATATTTGAACATAAATATCATTTAAGATTCATTTAAAAATATTTCTCTTATCGGTCAATTATATCATTTCTAAACTGTTAATTGATTTAACCAGTTTATTTATTTGGTATTCGACATATTATTAGTATTTACGTTTACATTCCTATACATATATATATATATATATATATATATATATATATATACATATACATATGTATGTATGTATGTATGTGTGTGTGTATGCATACAAGAGAGAAAGAGAGAGATGTATTTGTCAATATATGTTCAATGTTTTAAGAAACTGTAATTTATATTTTAATGAAAGAGGCTTTCATTTTTACTGAATTTATTATAAACAATATGTTTGTTTTTATCTTATTCAAATTTTAATCATTTAACACATTACTGTCAGTTGATGTAAATATATCTTTCTAGCTGGAAATTTTAATAAATTTTGAACCTTTTTCTAAGCGGAATATTTTTTAAATAGCTTTTTCTAAACTAAGAGCAATAAATGAAAACTGAATCTAACTTATTTGGATATTAAAGAAAAATATTTATATTTTTCTGTACTGTGACATCCTTTTTACCATTCCTAATGTGTCAATCTCAATATTTAATCTTCAAAAAATTTTTACAATAATTCCTAAAAATTTAGATGTTTTAAATATACTGTTTCTTAAAATAATTTCTCTGTACACAGACAAACAGGGAAGATACAAATACAAATTGAATAAAGGAGGCATTTTCAAATAGATAAAAGTGTTTGAAATCGTATCGTTTTAAATTTAATAATTTTTTTTTATATATATTTTCCGAAATAATAAAAAATAGCTGGTCTGAGTGGAAGAATTTTTTGGAAATGCATCTTTCTGGCTTAATTTTTGGCTGATAAAGTATATAGATAATATTGAAATAAAAATATAAGTTCTTAATATAAACACAAAAAATATTTTATAAAAAATTTCGCAATTATTTTCAAGGATATCACAAAATAAATCTTTTTTTATATTTGATTTAATATTTCGTTACCTGTGATTTTAATTTTATGTGGTATAATTCTAAGCTATATATCTTTCATCACTGCATTCTTTTATGTGTCACATTAGTTGAATGAACATAAGAGTTCACAAATATTTTTTTTTTTACTAAGTATGTTAATCGAAAGGAATTTATATTCATTTATAGGAATTTATATTCGAACAATTTCATAGATAATTTCGTTTGTATAGTTTCGAAATTCTTAACATTTAATAGCTGGAAATACTTGGGTAGTCTTGATACAGGAGCCTGCAGCAAAATTCCGACACTACAAGTTAAAATGATTAATGCAGATACTAAATAATATACATTTAATAAATATTATGTGAAGTATAGAGTTTGATATGAAATCGATTTAAAAAACAATCTAACATATAAATATTTCTTACAAATAATTTTTTTCTATTAATTATTTTTCACATCAACAACTTGGAAACTTCATACTGACGTATCTGTGTGCATAAGTTGAGTTCTGACAGATCCAAGAGCACGGTATGAAGTTCCTACGATGTAAAATACGTAGGAACTCTATACCTCGCTACTGGTCTACCATTTCGATGGGCACATTCTTCAAGTCTTCGTGAGTGTAGAGATAGATTTATGTGTGCTGTCGACTTACCATTGATTTATTCGATAATGATGTAAGTTTTATTTTATATTTTTTTGATCTCTATTTCAACAAGTCATTTTGATTTATTTCGTACTGTAGTTTTTTCAGCCGTTGTGATAAATAGATAAATAGTGCAATAAATAAGTTTTATATTTAACAAACATATCGCACAATTAATTTTCTTCTTTATGATATATTCAACAAATTGCTTCTTTGTCAACATATGTTATTGTTTTCTTGAATGTTTATTCAAATATAATTTTCGATTATATCGTCTATGTATTTTCAAATTTCTCTTCGTTATACTCTTTATGTTTTCACACATATATAACACTGTAAAAAAATATTACTATTACATAACATTGTAAAAAAATGTTACAAAAAAAATTATTACTATATATAAAAAGAATTCATATCAGATAATAATTTATTACAGCCGGAAAATAAATGGAAATTTCAGCTTACTTATATAGTTTTTAGTAAGGTATTTGTAAATGATGTAGAATTATAAATAAATTTCTGATTACACAATTACATAATGCATAAGAATTTTATTTAAGATAATAATAAAACTCTATAAAAATGTAAAAAACAAATCAGAAAATACAGATAAAGTTTAAAACTTGTATCATATTTTTATTATTAAGTTGGTAGAAAAATAATTGCTGTTTAAGACATACAAATTCATATATTTAGGTAGCTGTTTTAAGTGATCCAGAACTGTTGGATTACTAATACCTAAGTTCTGTGCAAGCTCTGGTTCTGATTCTACTAACGCCTTCAAATTAATAATAAAATCAAAGTCGATTTTACCAAAATACAGACAAAAAAAATACTTTAAAATGATATTAACATGAACAAGATGAAATAACACTTTGATTTAAAAAAATAAGGTTAGAACTCAACAAAAACCGCAATTATTTCTTACCAACCTAATATTTCTAAATAAAATGTGAAATATATTCTATATTAAATATATACTTTTTTCTATTATTGTAAAATTGTACATACTAGTAGTAGATTGAAAAATATTCTGCTGATTTATTAAAGTACCAGTTTGCAAGAGACAAAAACTTAAAAAAAACAAACAAACTAGTTTAGTTCTTTCAATAAAAAGAAAATATTATTTAGTTAAAAAAATATGGATAAATTTATCAATTTTTTTGCATTGTAAAACTAAATTACAATTAAATTTAAATGTGATTTTTTTAACATTTATTAAATATTAAGAAAATCATACAAGATCGAAGTTCAGTATATTTTGATGACACTTTCTTTATAAAAAAAATAACAAACTACCTGAAATATTGCAAAACAATCTTATAATAGTAAAAATTATATGATGCTTTTTTAACAATTGAATACTTAATTAATACTTCTCATCATTAGCTTTATTTTCTGATAATTAATTTTTAGCAAAGAAATAGTGTAAAGAAATTTTTAAGTGTATCTAAAAACAAGACCATGTAAGTTGTCCTTTTTATTAAGTTATTAATTATTTAATATCGCTATAAAAACAAACTAGACATTAAAACTATAATACACTTATAAATATTAAACTATACTAGAATCAACGGTTAACAATTTTTTTGAAAAATATGAAGTCATTATAAATTATCATTAAACAATAAATCATATATTGTAAGACTTCTTGACAAAAGAATATAATATATTAAAATATATATATATATATATATATATATATATATATATATATATATATATATATATATATATATATATATATTATATAGTATGTATGATTATGTATACTTATACTTGACACCTTGTCAGACTGCGAGAAGCAAGCAAAAAAACTACATGTTGTCAATTTCAATAACACAAAGTCATACAAAATATAAAAAAGTTGAGCGGGATAGCGGCGTCTGTATTCAATTCGATCTGCTTGTATGGAGAGAGACGGTGGTCGAGTTTCATTCAATTAAGTGCAGCATTCACATATATCAAGATAATGCCGCTAATAACTGCTAATTACGTTCTAACCAGCTGTTGTTTCCAGCGGTAATTAATGCTTTTGGCATTTATGTATTCCGTACGTGAAACAGAACCTAAACAGCAGTGGACTCGCATTACATTGTCCAACTAGTGACTAATAAACATGTAATTTATGCTCGCGTCACACAATATTTCAAATGAATTATTAGTCATTTTTTGTATGTATCTGTTACGAGGAGTTTAATAGAATAAGTTAAAAATATTGTAACAGAAATGAATGCTTGTTTTAATTCGAAAACTGCCAAGTTAATTCTGTATGAAAGCATAATCGTGTAATTTGTAAGACATATAAAGCACACTCACTAATTGCATTTCAAATGTAATCATTTTTACATTTGTAATTATAATTATATAAATGAAAAGTATACATTATTGTAGTAAATAATTTAAAACTACTTAGCACATTAAATACCTAGAACTACTTGAAGACTCCACATGATATTGAAAGGTACTTGAAAGATTATATCGTAAACACTGATACTATTTATTAAATTATTGTTTAAAAAAATCAATATTTTATGAAAATATTTATATTATTATTTATTACCTTTACTGCTTTTTATAATTAACACCTCTTATCTAATATTACTGTAATTGTAGTAATTAGAAGACGGTTGATTAGATGAGACCTGTTAATTGTAAGTATAACAAATTCATCAAAAAAAAGATTGACAAGCACTGTTGTGTTTTATAAACATTATGTTGTTCTTTGTGTTAAAAATATATCTTTCTCAATCACATGTGGATTAATCATCTTTTTTTGTTTTATATCGTTTAAATTATAAATGTATTATCTAGCTTAGACAGGGGCAACATGGGCCACTTGCCCAAGGCGGTAAATTTTAAAAAGCTGGACATTTTATTTTCAATCATAATTTCGATTTACACGTAGCTCAAATGTGAAATTAAAAAATTAATTCTAGAAATTTTTCTAGTTCAAATTTTGTTTTTAAAATTTATGTAACAGAACGTTATAATTTGCATTTTTTAAATAAATTAAATGAATGGAAAATTTTACAAATTTATTAGTGAAAATTAATTTTTTGTCTATTGAAATGTTCTCAAAATTACCAACAATCACGGATTTATCTTAATTAATTTGGATAAAATTTTGAGGGAGAGGCAGAATTTGATTAATGGTACAATGGCGGCACTTGTATTGTGTAAATCCAGCCCTGTGTATTATGTAATACAAGTCAAATAAAAAAAATTATGACATTAAATACACAGTGTCAAAATTCGAATAATAAGAAAACGTCAATTTTCTGAAACTTGCTTTTTGCTTTTAAATGATAATCAACATAAAATGCATTCAATACAAGTCTAATAAAAAATTATATTATAAAAAAGCTTTCAAAATAATTACAAATAAATAATTTCATATAATTGAAATTAATTAACATTCACACAATGACAAAATATCATCAGAGCTTTCTTTGTGTTTTCTGTTGTTTTTTTTTTTATTATTATTAAGTGCAATCTTCAATTTGTGCAATTTTTTGTAATTTTAAAATTATTTATATCACGTTTTCTAAAGAATGTATGTTGTAGGTGTAACAACTATTAAATCCTTTGTGTAATGCCGCTTCGTCATACAACATATGTATTCTTCTCACTCAAACATATTAATATATTTATTCATTTATGAAGCGACGTTAAATATAATTTTTGTTTAGGAAGTAAAAATTAGTTAATTGTACTTATATATTTCATTATTATTCTTTAATTAATAAATATAAAATGTTCAATTCAGATTAGTTTAAAATAAAACTTCCGCTTTAATCGATAGAATTTATTATCTTAAAAGATTTTTATTCTTTTTGATACTATTTTCTTACAAGATAGTCTAAAAAACATAGAAATATAAGTATTTCAAATAATATATAATTCAAATAATGTTAAATAATATTCAAAGCATCTTTAATATATCCTTAAATTTCCATATCAGTATCTCAATTAATTTTAAAGACACAACACTGAAGAAAACGATCAATGTTTTCTTCCATTTTTTTGAAAATGTTCCTGGTAACAAGTTATTGTTCATAGTAAAAACGCTCGATCGATAAAGTGTTAAACATTTAACATGTTAGTATACTGTGCAAAAAATAATATCGAATTTTTAAGTATAAATATAACAAGAAAACAAAACATTTGGGATGCTCATCCAATTTTCTAATCAATCATTCAAAAATGTAAAGAATATTCAATTGAAATTTATAGAAATTTAAAATGAATACACCGAACTTATTACTGACTATTTTATATTTAGATGTGTACCCTTTATTTTATAGTAATGTCCATAATTTATTTTATTTCAGTTATAAGAAATATAATTTCAGGTTATGTGCACAATTTCTTTCATTTTGAGATTAAAAATTAAAAATAAAAGAACTAATTAATTAATTAATTTATGTATATATATATATATATATATATATATATATATATATATATATATGTAGTATATATATAGAGAGAGTCAGTCAATCATTCAATCTCTGCTATAACGAGACAGATATAATAATTCCATATCTATATCGAGCATATGTTCACATGGATTTTGATTTATGCATATTTATTTACTTTTACATTAATTGGGAGCTCATTTTATGGGTATATTCAGCAAACTGATTTTTTTAAGAACTTTCTTCGCCTAAATGACAGTAATTTGACAGTTTCTTGCATATTTTTATTATTATTAACAGATATTAAATTAATCAATCCAAAAAAGAATTAATTTCTATTAGCCATAATTTTGTTTAAATTTAATTTTTTGTGTATAAAAGAAAATTGCTTGTTAGTTTTTATAGAACTAACTTCTATTAATATTCATTGAATGTATAGACTTTAACCACATATTTTTTTAAAATTATTGTATATGAATAACACTACAATTGAAACGTACAGTATTTTCTAAATACTTTTATGAAGTATTGTAATGTGATAACACTCTTTAATTTTTACATAATTGGATATTACTATAAACAAATATACTTGACTGATTTGCTATTCTACAATGTCGAAAAAAATGAATATAATTTATAATTAAATAATATAATTATAACTTAACACTATTCACACACCTGTTTAATTTAAAGAAATATTTGTATACTTTTAATATAAGAATTATATTTAAAATATATGAGAAATATTTATAAGACTGAAAATAATTAATTATTAATTTCTTACCTCAAGATTTTGTAATTATAAACTTATTATTTATTTTATACAAAAGAATCTTAAAAAATGAACCGCAAAAACACAAAACTTTCTAAAATGATATTAAATTTTTTTCTTAATTTTCTTCGAAAAATTGAACAAATCTATATCTCGGAAATACTAATAACCAGAAAAATATTGTTACATATAATAAAAAAAAAACATTTTTTACATTACTGTTTTATATACGATTACGATAAATACATTAAATCTATATTGTACGAGATAATTCAATAAATTTTATACAAATATATACATTAAGGCTATAAGAACTGTACCCCTTTAATATTCTTTCAAAAACATGAACATTTCAAAAATGGTAAGAGGCTTAAATTTAATTTACTTGACTTTTTCATGATTCTGCTGTAATTAAATATAAATTCTTCATACTATGAATAATATGAACAGTTATAATGATAAAAAAATATTTTAGTTTATTTACACTATCTTTGTATATCCGTGAGGGTAGATAACAAAAACCATATAACAATCAGTTGTCCTTGTGATCAGAAAAAATATAAATTGATAATGAGATTATCAAATATTTTCTTATCTATTTATTAAAAAAAAATCAATAGTGCACAACTGTGTATAATGATTTCGAAGAATATCTTATCAGTGACATCAAACTAAACACATTAAACAATAAATTACAGACTTAAATTTGTTTTTGTTATGTTGCAATGGAATAAAATGTTAAATAAAAATAATAAAGTATTTGATAAAACTACATATTCATCATTATTATATATATCAAAACAGTTGCTTTATCTTGAAAATAAAATAGGAAATAAATTATAGTGATAAAATTTAAAAAAATTCAACAGACAATTTAATGAAAATTACATAAGCTGTTTTTTTTTGTGTGTGGTACTAGTTAAACACTCTTTATGTTTTATGAAAATTTTATTTAGTGTTGTGGTTATTTTACTTTAGTATAAAATAGTCATTTTAATTTAATTTTTGTGAATTTAGTTCTTTATAAAATTAAGATTAAATGAATATAAAATTTCAAATTAAATCAAAGTAGTGATTAAATCAAATATGTAAGAATCGTCATTAGATTTATTTTTTAAAATTATAATATCGACTGAATGTTATAAATTTACTAAATATTTTTGGAAGGCACTGCATTTATTAAAAAAAATCAAAGCGTTCGATTCAAGACCAATCTTGTACAAAGAACAAAGAATAAAAAGAAAGAACACGCGTATGCCTATCTGGAAAAAACGGTTATAAAAACGGAAACGCATTTGAAATAAAACGTTGAGTACGACGAAGACAACAAACCGGCGGCTAGTTTGTGTGTGTGGGCTAGATTTGATTACATGTCAGAATGACTTGCACTTAAGACGATTTGTGAAAAGGATCAACGGATGAACGTGTAGGAAGAGACTTGATGCGTTCAATTGCAATCAACCATACTGTTGTGTGACGAAGGTGAGGGAACTCCGACGTACCCACTTTTTATTTAACCGCGTCCGTATCCCCCTTGTCCCCTGCACGCACAGCAGCCAAATCTCTGCGTGTATGTGTGTGATGGGGGAGAACCAAGAACGATTTAACAGTATCTCTATAATCATTACGTCTCTGTATCATTCGTCCCGCTTTCGAACATTTGTATGTAATTTGTAGTCTTACTTTTTGGGTTCTATTTGTCTGGGTTATTTGTAAAAAATCACTTGATTTGTTTATGGTTTATTCATAGATTTGTTCTTAAATAAATAATAACAAAAATTTTCACATCAAAATCTCTTCACAACCCCCTCCTCCATATATATATATATATACACAGTTAGTGTTAATTACTTATATAAGTTAAACAATATCCGAATTTAATTCTTATAACAATAACATCAAAGTAAAGCACAGAAAATG
Source organism: Acanthacorydalis orientalis (assembly GCA_034766995.1). Classification (NCBI taxonomy): domain Eukaryota; kingdom Metazoa; phylum Arthropoda; class Insecta; order Megaloptera; family Corydalidae; genus Acanthacorydalis; species Acanthacorydalis orientalis. The sequence goes on from CM068315.1 coordinate 7,701,090, forward strand.
AATATTAAATTTAATGGAATACTTTTTGTCGTAAACTCGTAAACATGTAGCAAGATATCAAAACACTAATAAAATATAATTTCCATTTTCTATTTTATTTCATTGTCACCATCAATAAAAGTTTATTGTTTACGTGCCTATGTGTATATATGTTATATATATATATATATATATATATACATACACATACATATATATATATACATACACACACACACACACACACACACATATACACATATGTAAAGAACTTTTTTCTTTAAATTTTATAACCATAGTATAAGATAATTTTGTTCACAATAATAAAATAATAAAAAACTACACTATGACAATATGCCTTTTTAAATAATTAAGTAAAATATATATGACGAGATGGATAAGTCTATCATATAAATTATATGAAATATATATATATATATATATATATATATATATATATATATATATATATATATATATATTGTGGTAGTTTTAATTCAATCTAATTTCAACACTAACCATGCTGGTTTATCACCAATGTAATCTTCAAACGAATAAAGAATATGAAAGCACTGAATTATTACAACATTTTTTATAAAGAAAACTTAAATATATGAAATTATAAACATGTCACATAAATTAAAAAATGATTATCCATTCCATAGAAAATAGTTCTGAGTGATTTTATTACTACGTTTGTTTTAAATTTTAAAAAAGGAAAGATTGTAAATAAAATGGTAAAAAATACAATAAATTAAATAGTATATACGAAGTGGAAGTAATTATTAATTTTAATTTTTAAATTCTGTATCAATAGTCCTCACAATTTAATTATAGTAAAATTCGTTTAAAGCCATTTCGAGTATACCGATGTAAGTCAAATATTTAGTTTGTTTTCATATTTAATTTCTTTGTACATTCTTCTGGTTATATTTACTTTGGATATAGCAACGAATTCAGTTATAACTTATTTTATGACCCCGTAAAAAAATTAGTTATAAGTGGTAAAATTGAAATACATTAAGAATTTTTTTCTAAAAAAAACAGAGTTGGAATAAAATAAATCTTTTTTCATAAGAACTTACATAATATTTACGGACTCCTGGTACTTAAAATTACTTACTCTACATTTATCCATTGTGGCTTATCTGCACAAGTAATTAGAATAATGTCGAACTAACTTTAATTTTTAACAATTTATTATATATAATATAGAATCTCATTCATACTAAAATACAGAAGCTCTTGTGAACTGATTTAAACATTAAATCATTGTTTAGTGAGTTAATTAAAATACAAAAATCTTACAGTGTAATTTTATTATGAAAAAGATCAATCTTAAAACACAAAAAAGTACGAATTGTTAAAAAATATAAATTTTAGAAGAGCTTTTTTATTTTGTGCATGAAAATACAGTGTAATAAACTATAACTGATTATTTAATATCAGCTTTTGTTTACGTGATTTGAAAGGCCCAATAGTAGACAAATGATTAATGAAATAATACTATTCCATGAAACTCATTTATTGACTTTACGCATTTAATAACATTATTTTAAAAAAATGTCATGAGAAGCATCTAGTTACAATATCAGTTTAATAATATTTTACTATTAACTATTTCAATATTTATTGCATATTTTGTATCCTTAGTTTAATAGTTTTTTCGGTTAAAAAATTGAAATAAATATAAACGATATCAATAAGATACTTATGGACATTCATACCCGGTTTCATAAGATATTATTTAACTTCAAAAAGGCATGAATGTACCAACTATAACATTTCAAATTAAGTTATGGCATTTATTTAAAAAGAAAAAAATGTTTTTATTAAAAAATCTTTAAAAATAAATACATAACAATTCTAATTCGTTATACAAAATATTTTTCGATTGATGCACAAATCAAATATTTAATTTCAAAAAATATAAATTAAAAAGAGACTTTTATTCAAATACGGTTTGATATTTCATTTTCTAGAAAAATATTCCCTCTTAAGGGTTAGTATGTTCTACTTTATATATATATATATATATATATATATATATATATATATATATATATATATATATATATATATATATATATGTAATTCTTTATTGAATTGTTTATTTAATATCAACATTTTGAATATTGAATATAATTTAGTCTAGTATACTAATTACATTTTCTTTTTGTTGCAGGTAAGCAAATATTGGATATATTACTGACTTATGACAAGTCATTTTCTCTATTTTTAATACTGGTAAGTCACTGATGATTTAGTTACAGTTTCATACATACGTACATACACACACGAACATACACACACGAACACACACACACACACATATATATATATATATATATATATATATAAATGTATGTATATCGTACATTTGACATATTTTTATCCATGTCTGTCACAAGAAAATTAAGATCATTTAGCTTCACATTATTACAAAATTAATTAGACTATTTTTTTAATGACAAAAACATTTATTTATTGTATACTATTCTTCATTTTACACCAAAATTGCTTAAACTTTGTTTGGATTTTTTTATTTTATATGTTTAAATATCAAAATTTTATTCAGAATGCCTATTTTGAAAAAAAAATGACACAGATATGATTTAAACCTTATACCACAACTGTTCTCATTGTTATAAATATTTTTAACTGTGGATTAAATTCTCTATAATTGAAGACTCTCAATTTACCAACCAACTCATTCTTAATTCGTTTATTTATTAACAACATTTAAATATTACAAGCTCTTTTCAGACTGAAGAACACATAAAATAAACATACTTAACAAAATTTTAACTGCTAATGACATAGTTATAAATATAAAATAAATTCGACCAATAAAATGTTTTTCTACTTGAATAATGTCTTTTTAAACAAATTACTAAAATCAACGAGATTTTTCCAATGTTGTAATTTAAAATTCAATTTGTAGTTTCTTTTATTCCCGTGAATTTCGATAAGATGTTATTTTTCTTGTCTCTGAGGTCACTATTCTTTGTTTTAGTTTATATTTTACTGGTTTTGCTTTTCCGCATCTTCAAATGAGTACTCAGTACCCAACTGGAAAAGTGGAAATATGAAGCTGGTATTGAAGAATCAAGAACAAAGAATAGTGACCTCTGAGACAAGAAAAATAACTTAAAAATATTCAGTCAATATATTTATACATACACACACACATTTATATATATATATATATACAAATTCTAGTACAAGGTCTTTTCAAAACCAAAATAGATTCTCATTATAAAACCCCATAAAGCTTTACCGAATTGTCGTATTAAACTACCCTCATTTTAATAATTTAAAACGTGTACGGTAGGTCGTCTCTTATAATCTTGGTAACCACCAACTTAACCTCTGTAATATCCTGTCATATATATATATATATATATATATATATATATATATATATATATATATATATATGTATATATATATATACATAGAGAGAGAGAGAGAGAGAACAAGAGAGAATTTATTTATAAAGCGCATGTAGTTATTCGAATTATTTCTCGAATTACATAACTGAAGAATAATTCACGTTCTGAATACCACCTATAGAGCCATCATAAAACATTATGTGTATGCATATAAGTAAATGCATACTAAGTATTTCCTAGAAGAGTCTAAATATATCATGTTATGTAAATTGTAACGACAATCTATAAATCAAAAGTTTTACTAGCACATAAGAGATGCATAAAACCGTATGACGAGTTAATTTTGTTCGCAAATAACATTTTAAACGAACTGTGAAGAACGTCTACTCCGACCTCGTATGACATGTTTATAGTAATGTCTATTTTTCGAAATGTGAAATTTGTAGTATGTCTACTGTACTTTATATACATATATTCTTTTATGACTGAATCAAGTCGTATACAAGTTTTACGAACAATGAATACATATTTTGGTTACGTTTTCATGTAGTAAATAAATTCAGTTCGCTATAACATAATTGCAATTCATGTGTGTTTCTTTTTTGTAACGAAATAGTGATTGTGAAGTTTATACATTATCCAGTAGACTAAATAATGGTAAGTTGTTAGAAAACTAACGTTTTAAATAGACATTTGATGGTCTTTGCACGTAATACAAGTACGAAAAGATATGTTAATGTATATTTAATAATAAATCTAACAATAATAAGGAGTTATCATGTTTCATACAAAACGATTATTTAGAATATAATTCTAGTTTACAGCTTGTTAAATTAAAGCAACCTTAGATTAAAAATCTCATATAATTTTATAACATTAATTACTTTATTTCACTTGTTAACATTTTTATAGTCCATCAACAGCTATTTGTAAATATTTATAAATTCAAAAATGATTTACAGCTGTTAAACTTACAAATAACCATTTATATATACATATATATATATATATATATATATATATATATATATATATATATTCATTTAATAGTTTTGGTATAACAGTATATATGAACTTTTTACACATAATTATTCTCAAATATTTTTGATTTCACAAAATTAGAATGCGTTTTTTATAAACAAAACTAAAAGTATTAAAAAATAATTTAATATTTTTTTCTTACTGTTAAAACAATTATTGTAAAAAGGATCCAATTTTTCTAATAATTGAAAATAATCGACTTTCTTAAAAGATCATTTTTAATTTTGAATTCTAACTCATGACACTGAAGAATGATTTCTCATTTTTATGCCTTTCTTGTTATTATTCTATTTTATATTTTTTCAAATTACTTACTTTATTTTTTTAAAAAAAATAAATTATTAATCTATTTATTATATACTTGTATCAAACTCAAATGAATTTAATAAATTTGACATTTATGAATAAATAATTCAAAAAACGATTAAACATTTGTACTAAATCTTGTCTATTTCTTTCTCAAACAGTTTACTACAATACCCTAATGCTAAATCTTTTTTGGTGATCTTTCCTTCAGCAATTAATTTAATATAATTGAAATTGTAAAATAAATAAACATTTCATTAACTTTTGGTAATATTTGATTAGAAATCAACAAAAAATATAAAATTTAAAATCATATTCTTTAGTTTAAACTAAATGTAAAGTATAAACTTATTGACTACTATATAATTTTTAAAATTTCTTTTCTATAAATCAAATAGACTCTCATTTCTCTTTTCACATTAACTTGTGATCAATTCAACTGACTTCTTCTATGAAAAAAGATGATTTTATAATAGTTATTATATATATATATATATATATATATATATATATATATATATATATGTAATATTATATTGGTTGTCTTAATCCGGATAAATCTCTTGTGAATTTATCTATCAGGCCTAATTCAATTCTTGAAGCATTCTTAAATAGTTTATTGAAAAATTTAAAGATTTGATGGAATTTTTACAAAATTTTATCAGGAAGTTACCTGTGTTCATGATTAAGGAATAGACTGTGTATTCATGATTAAGGAATAGAAACTAATGGTAGCAGATAAATTCACAAATATCAAGATAACGGATTTACTAGGGCTTTGATTACCAGAACAATACATCAATTAGATGATTAAAAATGCATAAAAATGAACAATTATTATAATTTTAATGCTTTTTGGAATATTTATTTTTTACAAATCAAATATGTTAAATTGGAGATCCATTTATAGTAATTGTGATTTCAAGAGAGGACACAACTCACAGTTAAAGAAACGTAGTGTTAATTACGTTATAAACCAGAAATAATGATTACCTTTAGGTAACATTGAGCAACATGTTAACCATTGTCTTTTTCATCTTCTGAACAATTATTTATTTTATATATATATATATATATATATATATATATATATATATATATATGTATAACCAATTATCAATATTAATATAGCATGATCACTTGTTAGGTTACTTTTTATCACTGTTTATAATTACAAGATTTTATATAAAAAATCTTCGTAAAACAAACTTACTCTATAATACATTCAATATAACTGAAAGTAGAATGAAAACATTTATCTTTTATTAATGTTAGTTTTGAAGATAATTAATTTTAATTCCAGTTTTGTTTTAACCAGTATTTTAGAAATACAATTTTTTACTCTTATTTGAAGACTGGAAAAAACATTCTAAAAATATAACAACTGGATACAAAAAGCACCGAGTTTTCTTGAATTATTTTTTGTGTACGATTTTTTAAATTCATATTCTTTCTCTAAACAAAATAGGTATTTTAACATAGCCTTTCATTTTATACAAATATATCATATAAAGTATCTACTTAGTAAATAAAATATATTAATAAATTAAATATTATAATATTAACTATAATTCCTAAATAATTCGATTTTATAGTATCTACAAAATGGTTACATATTCGACCATTCTTGTATCTTTTCAAAATAAGAATAAAAACTGTAATTACTAACAAAAATATGTTTTACAATATATATTTATGTGATAAAAATCAAAAATGGAGATAATTCAAAAATGTAATATGCTAATCGAAATTATTTTATATAATTTAAAAATCATATCCTCTATTCGATATTACATACAAACTTACTTGAATAAAAAACCTTGTTAAATTCTGGTCTTTTATTACTTTATTAATATAGAAATATTAATAGTTATTCGACAATAAATTTCGTTCCATCCATAACTCCATTAAAGTATATATAATCTACATAAATACATCTACTAAACTAATATAAATTAATTTCTATTTAAGTGTAGTATTAAATATTTAAAAAAAACACATTTATCTCCTGACAAACAAACATAAATTTGATGTAATATGCATAGACAGATAAATAGATATAAACAGATTTAAATAAAATAAATTAGTGATAGCCACGTTTTAACGTACCGTCTCTCACAGTAGCCATAAAAAACAAATCTATCTTTCTTTCCGCACTTCGCACATCTGTCACTGTGCAAATAGCGCCGATGACATTTCGATAATTGGTTCTTGTAAACGCGTGTATGAAACTTTCGAACCACGGACCAATCATTCAAGCAGATTTTAAATCTCTCCCCTTGACTATTTCTACACGTGCGTGTATGTAGTGGGTAACCCATCAGTAGTACTACTCTACCCTCGATTATACATGTATGTATGTATGTATGAACTTTATATATATATATATATATATATATATATATATATATATATATATATATATATATATGTTCAGAATAGACACGAAGCTATATATCTCCCTTATATAGCGATTGGATAAAAATTGTGATTGGTATTCACAATTTTACATGTTACAAGTTTTTTCTGTGACTATATTTAACACATACATACGTATATATATATATATATATATATATATATATATATATATATATATATATATATATATATATATACACACATAATATGGATCGATAAAATAAATACAATTTGACTTATTTTTCAGATGAGTGGTATTTACTATTATTAAATTTATAACAATTCATTTATAATAAACTTAATACTGTTTATACAATGATACGGGGATACCTTAAATATGTATATACACATACATACATACATGAACCTATTTAAACGTACACTGTGTATTGTATCTGTTTTTAGAATTATATAGTGATAAGAAAAGTAGATAATCTAGGAATGAAAATAATCAATATGTTTTAATGTAGTAACATTATTGCATATCATTTTCCAAATGATTTTTTCATCTTCCTACAAGCCACAAAGATGTTCAATGATTGGTTGTTGATCATTTTGATTGTTGCTTGTGCGAATTTCTATGACAATTCAATTATATATAGTCAGAGCACTTATCGACAGCACAATTCATTTGTGAAACAGAAAATTTATAATTTAATCAATAATTATTATAAGTATGTATTAACTAACTAGCAGACTAAAATGAAATTTTATCTAAAAAATAATTGATTTATTAAAATTATTCTTATATTTATATAACAAGTATACAACTTTTTTATTCGTACATATTTTTTCAAAAGGCAATCATGTAAAAATGAAAAAAATAATATCTCGACATTTATCAGTTTTTCAAAAATGTTTTAGCATCTATTTAATCTATAAAATATAATAAAATATAATACAGAAAAAAATGCATTATTGTTTAACTTACACGATGATGTATAAATTGTTCATGGGTTAAAAAAGTTTAGTGTATATATTTAAACATTTTTTTTTTTTTTGAAACTACATAATCATACACGTTTCTCTCTCTCTATATATTTATATATAATAATATATATATATATAAATTATATTATAACAATTTCTAAATTAGTAACTATAATTAAACAATTTTTCTCCAACGCTTCAAAACTTTATATCTTAAAATGAATAATTAATTCAAATATTTACTGTTTATTATATAATGTTTTATTTCATAACGTAAAAAAATTATTCCAAGATATTATCTTACCTACTGGATGTTATTTCATTATCGGTTGCAACTGTAACAAAAAGAAAAATGTTTTAAATATCATGCAAGTAAATGTATATTTAATTATCTAAGTTAATATAATTATCTACTTAACATATAAACTCGCATGCATATATATATATATATATATATATATATATATATATATAGTGGACTTGTTTTTTATACGATATTAAAAAATATGATCTCAGAAAGAGTTTAATTAAGTAGTAATATTATTAATTGCATCACTTTTAAATATTTAACACATTTAGATAACGAAAATAATAGAGAATTGTTTACTTTTGTAATAAAAGAATATTTTATTACAATTGGGTTCTCATACGCTTATGAAATAATCTGTTAATTAAAAGATTAAATGTCTCGTTAGCATAAGAATAATTTGAAAAAATTATTTCATAACACGAATATGAATTCGTTTTGGAAAGAGTGATAAATAAGTGACGAAAACATGCTTCATAGATGAAAAAACATCCGAGTTATACTGTTCACGATGTTTTAAATATAGATGGAAATGTAATGGAATTTTAATTAATTAGTGTAATGTTTTCTAGCTTTAAAATTTGATTCTGATTAGTTCAAAATAGATTTTTATCTAAATTTAAAATTTGTTATAAATTATATATATATATATAAATTTGACTAGCTGTATTATCATTTAAACAAAACAATAATATACATAACTTCTTTCATATTTTTAAGAACTATTTTACGTTTTGTAATATAAAATGTATTGCACAAATCTTCACTATATTATTAATGAATAAACATTTATTCTGAAAATGCAAATGAGCAGCTTTAGATTTTATTAATAACCATTGAAACTGTTTTCGTTTTATTTTTGCACTAATCATTTTATTAAAAAAGCGTACATTACAAATCTATTTTTATAAAGATTAAAATTTTATGATTTCTTTTTAAAAGGGAATTTGGAATTACTTGGATGGAAACTTTTCTTATTTTTTAGATTTGTTATAACTTTAAGAATTTATTTTTGCTATTTATTAGAACTAAAAAAATACGTGCAATTATTTCCAAGTATCTTTATTTATGAATGTGCTACAAAATTTCAATAAAGATGCACACGTTTAATTAATAGAACACATTTGTTGCTTACGTTTAAATGTGCAATTCCTTGTAAAATACGTAATATATCTCTTCATTTATGTAAAACCACTTTTAAACAAATCCGACATATTAAAATGAAAAATGAACACTACTAGTATTTATTCCCGCACGAATCTAAAGCGAAAATAACGTACAATCACATATCTAAATAGACATCATTATCTGTTTCCCGCCATATTCATTCGATACGTCCTCTCACAATCAACCGAAAACACACGTGAAATAAGCGTCAAATTCGTATAAACCGCCACGCATAACTACCAACCTACAACGCTTACACACTGTGCAAAGCTCACTTGATCCCGTCACATATATATGTGTATATCGGCGTTCGATGATTCCAGTACCCCCCAATCTTTTGGCGCGATTTCATCATTATCATTTTATGTTGAACATATGAGATAGATAGAGGGACGACGCCGCTTCGCGTTATAGATGAATCAGTGACGGAGAGGGGTCCAACGCAATGCGATTATTTTTATATACGTGTCTTTTATGCGCGGCGTATCCACTTTTTTTCTTACTGTTAGGTCGATCGGACGTCATAGCGTACTCGAATTAAAAATGGCGGGAATTGAGTACGCAGTGTGAAATTTGTATGATGACATGTAATCGTGTCTTCTTATTATGACTGCGCTACGAAATTTATGGAACGTTCTATTCATAAATACTTAACACACAATTGCACTTCACAGAAATATTAACAGAGAACAAAAATGACAATGTATTTTTATGTTTCTTTTAAAATGTAATTTTATGTTTTTCTCTTCGAAGGTCGACTGCAGAGTTAAGATACCACCTGTAGAAATATTATTTTAATATTATCCGCGCAGAGAGTGATACTAATTACCTTCATTATTTAAAAATCATAATATAATTATACACACACACATTATATATATATATATATATATATATATATATATATATATATATATACATATACTGAAATTTATAAAAATTAAAATTATAACTCGTTTAAAAAATTAAGATTAAACTCTCTCTTGTAGCTGTTACAATCTTTATTAATTTTTTCTTAAATTCGAATCTTAATAAATTGATCAATATTCATACACTAACTGATTAATATTTTCTTGAATTTTATTTTATCATTACATTTCTGGTCGAATATAAAACACTTAAATGCTTTCAATAATCTGTATGTTTCAATTGACAAGTAGATATATCTTAATATAGTTATATAAAAAGTATACAACTTTTTTATTTGTAGATATTTTTTCAAAAAGCAATCATGTAAAAATGATAATAATATTCTCAATAATGATCGAACTTTTTTACAAAATGTTTAAGTATCTTTTTAATCGATAAAGTATTTATAATATAGAAAAAAAGATTCATTATTGTTTAAGTAACATTATAATGTATAAATTGTTCGTGGGTTAAAAAAGAATAGTCTTTTATAGAACTAAGATTTAAACTCTTGTGGCTGTTACAATATTTATTATTTTTATGACTTAAATCCGAAGCTTAATAAATTGTTCAATATTCGTACACTAACTGATTAACATTTTATTGAAGTTTATTTTATCGTTACATTTATGATCGTATACAAAACACTTAATTTTCTTTAATAATTTGTACGTTTCAATTCACAAGTAAATATCATATGGAAATTTACAAATTGGAGTCAAAAATGCCCAACCAGTTTGTTTTATAAATTTTGTCTCTTAGTATTAAATATTTCAGTCTCTTTATTTGTAGATATTCCTGTGAACTGTCCAACTACCAAATATATTTTTTAATATTTTAGTAACTGTAACAAGCGGAACTGATGACATTTGTTATTTTCAAAAAGATAATTTCTCAGTGATATTGTACATAACTGCATTAATTTTTTTTATATCAGTATTCGTATATCCATGTTTATGAAATTTTTACATAAAATTATCTCACATGCACTGATTGTTACATTTTTAATTCAGGAATAGCACGAGATAAGTAATAATCTTGAAAAGTTAAAAAATAATAAACACATTTATGTGAATAGTTATCCACAAAAATGAACTCATCATGAATAATTTTATGTAATTACATATTTCAAATCGGTAAAAAAGCTAATATTTTTTTTAAAGTGGAGAAGACAGTCTTAATCATATATGGAATAATGGACAAATAATGAATATACAAAATATATATTTATATAATTATTTAGTATTCAAAAGCTATCATTTTTATGAAACTGCTGTACAATCTTCATGTTTACTTTGTAAATTTAAAAATAAATTGGTATTAAAAGCATTATCATTATATATATATATATATATATATATATATATATATATATATATATATATATATATATATATATATATATATAATGTGTGTGTGTGTGTGTATGTGCATGCGTGTGATTCAATACGATTTCATGACATTGACCGTCAATCTAATTTCTGAATAATGAACTAACCATCACTAAAATTTATTTTTAATAAAATATGGCAAAATCAAAAGAAAAACATAAATTGCATACATTTATATTAAACTGAATTATTTCTTTTCAAAATTCACCCTGCAGTAATTAATTTTATTGCATAAATTGATTCTGTTAAAAAATATAAGTTTTTACAATTACCAAACTTTGAAAAAAATTAATCAATAAATAATATTCATAAACTATTTTTAACTTCGAATGTGATTTTTGTTCCACGTGACTGGAAATACTTAATGTTTTATAAATGAATAATTGATTTATTAATACTGCTTCATTATGTTTAAGATTAGGTTGTTAAAAAAAACGAAATTTTTGAATGGTAATAAAATTAATGTTATAATAATATCAACGTTAAATAAAATTAACTAAAAATGAAGATAATGTCAGTAACTTTGTTAATTATTCCTATTTAATTGGGAAAAGGAAATATTTCAATTATGTATTTATTTACTGCATTGTATGTAAAATGTTGATTATTTATCTACATTTTAACTATAATTAATGTAAAAATACACAGGATGAAAAGTAAATAAATAGTTTTCGTATGCAAGGATCGAATTCCAATTCAAGCCGCAAATATTTTCAACAAACTTTATGAAACATTAGGAAAGAAAACCTTGACACATGACAACATCAAACATCGAAAACGTGCGACATTGGCATTGAATTAAAATGACCTAATATATTTTTAAAGCATTACACATACACATTCTAAAAGATATTCACATTTTAATGTCATTCGAAAACAAAAATAAATAAACATTTCCGATCTGATCTTCGTTATTATTTTAAGTTTTGTTCAAATCAATGGTGGAGAGCTCATTTGATTTTTATTACATGAAATTCGGCGTTGTGATGTTGGAAACAAGCATCTACACATCGTTTCGAAATCGTGCGTTCGTATGATGCTGTCACGTTTCAAATCGGATCACGTGACATGATATGTATAACCGTCGCTTGTTTTTTTTTTGTTTTCTTTTCGTATCGTTTTGTCTTTGTTTCACGACGCGTAAGAATTACACTCAAGGTCATCGTGACAACGCACAGCATCCAGTACGTAAATCTCTCATGTACACTTTTTCTGTATGTGTGTGTTTGATTCCATCGTTTGGTCATGCTGTATGTATGTGTTATTATGGATGAGTATAGTTTCTATGAAAACAGGTCAATTTCAATCGTTCTATTTGATCTACTAGATAGAGCTTAAAACAAGTCAACATGTAAAGTATAACAAACACTTTTTATTTATTTTTTTCAAATTAATATATCACTAAATACAAAACCAAATCTAATACTATTTCATACCATCAAAATATGTAATCTGAATTCTTAATTCCAACTATAATTGTAACCCTGTACTTCGCAACTTAAAACTGAATTTTATACTTGTATCTGCATAATTTATATTGTGATATTTAGAAAACTTGAAATCTTTTCATCACTTCAATAGTCATTAACATAAAACATTAGAAATATAATTCTAAAACAGACATGATTTCATCTATAAATTGCTGTTTTTTTCTAAAAGAATTCTTTTTTGTTACACAAGTACTTTGGTAATCTGAAAATGATGACATAGCTATTAAAAATGCACATAAGAAAAAATCAGAAATGATCTATGATGCTTTATTGAACATTTTTGAGTAGATTTTTTTTTACAATTTAAAGAGTGAAAAAATATGTTGTTTTTTAAAGTGAATTCGCCATTGTGTAAAAATTAAAAATATGTAAATTTGTTTTAAAATTATATTCTTTTTAATAATCTGTTTTTTAATAAATTCTTAATATACTAAAAGTGAACTATAAAAAAGTTTACTAACTGGCATGTATATATATATATATATATATATATATATATATATATATATATATATATATATATATATATATAACATAATGAGTTTTAAAAAAATTATTTATTGTTTCATTCGGTTAAATGTAAAGGCTTATTATTGAGAAGTGAGCGAGTGCAGTCCGAGGGATGGTGAACGAAGCGAGCAGAGGGCGAAGCTCCCCTATTATATTCATATTTATATATATATATATATACGTGTGTGTATCCTGTAATTAATTCAACTCTCAATATTTGAGATTCTTAAACTGAGATCTGTTGATATAGATGGTTCGAAAGTTCATAGCTAAAAGATGAACGAGAATACAATAATAAAATAATTTAAAAAAAAATCATAATCTAATCAAATATTGCAGTTCTAACTTACTGAAAAATAATGTTCTTGTAGCAAACAGTATTCACTTTGCACTGATTTTCTATATTCACAGTAATTAAGCATTTTTTTCACTTATTTTATTAATTTTTATTTTATTTCTTTTCTTTTTATTCTATTAATTCTACTATAAACATATGTAACAGTGTGGCTACTTCCACAGAAAAACAATTATGATGTATTTAGAATTCAAGGACGAGTCCTAAAAAATAACTGGAACGAGATTCTTTGTAAACTGTTCAAATATATATAAAAAAAAAACATTATTTTATATCAGACTGGAATTTGAAAATAATCAAAGTTCTGGTTTGAGGATTTGTGGAATTATTTTATAATAGCATTTGTTTTGTGTTATTTTAAAAGTTATCAAAATGAATAACTAAGGAATTTTAAAAATTCAAATTAAAAAAAAATCAAGAGTAAAAAAATAAAAAATGAAATTTTCTTTTCATGTTTTTATATTTATTTTGTTAAATAAAGTAGAAATTATATAATGAAAATAATAAAAATTATAATAAAAATAATAAAAATGATATAAAATAACAATTTGAGCTGTAGAAAAATGTTCTACGAGCTGTTTGTTGTGTTACAGCATTTTTTATCTAAGGAAGTTGAATTACTAACCATTTAAATATTTTGTATAATGAAATTTATATAGTTATTATTTTTATTTTTAAATTTTGTAAAAATAAAAGTTAAGATCAAATTTCTTATAAATTCTGTAGAAGCCCAATGATTATATTAATAATACTTTTTATTTAAAAACAAAATAAACATTTTCAACTTACTATAATTCTACATTACTTATAATTTTTGCATTAATGTACATGTTTATAGATAAATAAAAATCCGAGTATAAAGCTATAAAAGTTTGTAGTGAAAAAATGTTAAATTCGATGAAATAAAATTTCTATAAATTTTATAAAATAAATTTAATGAAAAATTTTAAAATATAAAAACTAAATTATAAAGATTTAAATTTCAATATAATTTTGCAGTGAAATTACTACTGCATTTAAATATTTCTTATTTAATTATTTGTCTTTATCATTTGAGAACAAAGTACAAATTACTAATATCTGGATGAAAAGATAGTGTTTAAAAGGCTTAAAATAGATGTATACTTTATGGTAAACATTATTGAAGATTTTAAAATTGGTTTACTGATTATAATACATAAATTATATTTACAGATAATTGATATATTTGGATAACCGTTGGATTATTTATATAGTAAATTTCTGTTAAATTTTTATTTACATATACAATTAGTTTATAATTCGTCGACTCATCGTATCATTACAAAGTCTCGTGTGATAACCTTTTGAATAATAATACAAATAATGAACCAAACAATTTCATCTTTGATTTATCACATTGAAAACATTAATTAATTTTTTATTGCGTTCTGCTTGACGCCAGTAAAATAAAATCGAGACAATCTGTAAAGTTTTTGAAAAATAAAAGAGTTGTGTATTGTAAAGACGTCGTCGAGCACATTCGATTATATAAAATACTCGGTAAAGCATATGGAGCTCGCGTGAAATGTAACCCACATGTGTGTCATATGGCGAACAGACGAAACGCGTGTGTATATCTCTGTGTGATAGTCGGTTGGCCAAGCCTGGACCAGTTTATCTTTCACTATACACACCGCTCACGAACTTTTTCATTTCAGAAAGATACATTGACACATCGGTTCCATGAACTGATGTAATTTCAGTAAAAAGAACGTCTCATCATCATCTAATATGTTGTTAATTTATTTTGACTGTGGTACTTCGAAAGAATTTTATTTATTAAATTACCGATTGACTGGAAATCATGTTTCGTAGAAAATTAATAAGAAAATACATAAATGTTTAATTAAAAAAGTTTATATTTAATTAACCTCTTAACAATGATGTTGTTTCTTCTGCACTCAACACCTGTTGTAATTTTGAACATACTTTGAATTGTCTGAAGCAATATTTTATTTACAGGACTGATAATTTATTACCTTTCATTTAAATATGAAACTAAAGGTTCAGTAAACATTGTTAGACAGAAAAGACAATCAGTTTTAATTTACATATGTAACAAAAGTACTTTTTTTATAACGGTTCAAAGTATTATACTCAACGAAACCTGGGCGTGTACATACATACAAACCAAAATCGAATTCTTGGTATTTATCTTCTATACACCTTACATATTATAATTCATAGACTCATATACTTTATATGTTATACGCCGACTCATTTTTTCTTTGAAGATGTTTTTTAAACAACAGTTTGAGCATGTTTAAGATTTAAACTATTTAACAATTTTGCGTCGCAGAATAAAAACGGTAAACAAATGAAATTTACAAAAAGGTACATAGTAATATTTGCATACAACTTTTATTAACTTTAAGAATTTTTGGTTTTCCATAAATCACCGACAAAATTCTAATTAAAAATTTTAATATTAGTGATTAGTGCTTATTTAAGAATGTCAATATTCGTATTCTCAGAAAACTAAGAACCAGGAAAGAAATCAGTTATTATTAATGAGAAATCGGTTATTTATAAATAATTTTAATATAATATTCACTAGAATAATCATTCTATATAAACGCTTTTTTAAGAAACAAAATAATTCCAAAAATATTCATATATTTAAATTCAACTATATTGTATTTTAAAAAAATAATGTTTTCTCTACTTTGTAAACGATTTGATATATTTTATTTGTAAAAATGTTATTATAATACACCACATTGTACATATGAATGCTTATTTTTGATTAATGATACACATATATGGGGTATTATGTGTAAAAATTAATTGTGTCCCGTTAAACTGAAGCAATTATAACTCTATTGAATTAAAATATTTTCTCCTCGTTTTAAGATTTTGATGTGCCAAAATTAACATTTAAAACACTATATATATCCTCACAAATCAAATGAAGACGGTTGCGTCTGAAAAGCAGCTTATTGCATACTTTTCACATTTCATTTGAAAAAAAATACTGCTGAAGTTACGGGAATGATTGGTTCAGCTTCTGAGGAAAATTTTGTGATGCATAAGACATGAAAAAATGCTATAATAGTGAAAGAAATTCAAAAATCGTGTACGATTTCATCGATATATCAAAGCTGCCATTTGTTTTTCAACTAGGGATCTAGCAGTTATCCAACAGATGGAGCAAATTATCCAAATAACGGGAGATATTTTGATTGAAATTCTATAAAAAGGCACCTAATTAATTTGTATACTTATCAATATTTGTTTAGAAAATTTTTTTAACATGTTTTTTATACTTTCCAAAATATTTTTTGTTGTTTTTATGTAAGTGATAAGATCTTATAAATATCAATGTAATTACAAAAAAAAAATTATACTTAACGTACAATATTATATATATATATATATATATATATATATATATATATATATATATATATATATATAATGCGTATTTGACATTCTACTGCTATGTGAAAATCTGTGTTCATGTATGCATTCATGTATGTACATACACATATTTTTACATACGGTCGAAAAAAGTACAAGATCAGATATCAATTCAATGTCATATATAAACTAACAAATGTATTGACTCAATGAACAATTTACACCTACAACATTCACAAACATGTTTAATAAAAAAGGAACATATGGCAGTAATTTTTTTATCGATACAGTTGTCAGCTTCTGTGCATATACATATATTGTTTAGAATACAATTCCACTGACTCAATGTAAATATTGATTCAAATCTTTCTTTATGTTATTCAAATTAAGATATCAGTATACCCGGGTGCAAAATTGAATAATCAATTCTCAGATGAAGGAATGACAGCTACTACACGCTAGAATTAATAAAATGTAAGATACCGTACACATACACATACATACATTCACATTATATATATATATATATATATATATATATAATTAAATTAAAACACATTGAACTGCACAGACAAGAGAACGTTCGGCTAGAATGACCTAAATATAGCTAAAACTAAAAACTAGTTCTAATTAAAATAAAAAACCATGTCAAAATAGACAAATATATTCATGTATATCAATTATATCTAAAAAGCAAAATAAATAATTAATTATGTTAAAATAAAAAACAATATTCAGTAAAGATGTCATTTAACTCGAGAAAATTTCTGTTGAAAAGATGGATTTATTCAAGTACTGTACAAAATAGTCAATAATGAGATAATTTTAAGAATAGATAAATGAATTTTATATTATATAGTTTTATAATTAAAATTTATTTTCTATATTGAAGTTCTACTATAAGTCGAGTAAATTGTTATTATAAGTTGTAAGCTTTTATAAGTTGTTATTATTCATTAAAAAGCCATTATTTTAAATTGAGTAATACCTTTTAATGGGAGGAATATACTATTATAATATTATCTTTTTAAACAGAAAAATATTTTATTTTTCAACGTATTTATATCTAATACTGTTCATTATATCTATACTGTATATTATATCTGTTATTCATTAATTCTATAATGAAATATTTATTATTTGGTAATGAATTTTACACATACTTGGCTTTTATTAGTATTAAGAAATGATTCAAAAAATATTCATTATCGTCAAACGGTTCTTAAATTTAGTAATATATAAATATATTCATTCTTTAACAGTACTCACACCAAAATCATCGTTTAGTTTACGAGCAGTTTCTGCTGCTTTACCACACGTTCTGAAATCGTACTAATAAAAAAAATGATACACTGTATGGAAAAATAAAAAGTAACAAAATAAATTAAATTGTATTATTTAGAAGTTCTTAATATATATATATATATATATATATCAAAAGACCTGATGAGACGAAGTATTAATAAATAACTTATAAAAACTTAATTCTGTAATTGTATAAAGTTTCAACTGTAAAAGACGTACTTATATAAAATATTCAAATGTACAAATAGACGTTTATTACACTGAACGTTGATCAAATGAATATTTCAACTTATGAAAAACCAATATAAAAATATATACAACTAAACAATTCAACTTTAAGAATAACTTAATTTTTCGTCTATTAAAAAAATATGTGTACATTATGAAAAACTGTTTGAAATTATGAAAAAAGTTTCAGAAAAAAATCATAACTTTTTCTTTTCATGCATATATATATATATATATATATATATATATATATATATATATATTCACATATATTTATATTGACTCACACTGACTATTTTACGTGTAGAAAAGTTGACGTTTAAGTGGAAAATAATTTTCTACAAGACCATAATTGTATATATACGTCGAAGTTTATCGTTTATGTAGTAAGTATACGAATGGTGTACAGCCATAAGGTTCATTTTCTCTTGGTTATGTTTCGTATTGGACCTTATATATTTCGTATTTTAAGATTATAAATTATCTTGAAATTTCCGGTGACGAACTTTGCTGCGTGCTGTCAACTGTAAGCTATAAATATATCTGTTTGACGTTTTCGTTAATAATTGATCAAAAATGACATGTTATACAATTATAGTTTCGATTTTGATACACTGTACTACATTTTCTACTTATATTCAATATATTCACCTATATATATATATATATATATATATATATATATATATATATATATATATATAGACCGTAATATATAATTTATTTCTAAACTTTTATACATAAATAACTACACAAAAAACCTTCAAATATATCTTAAAGTGAAAGAATAAATCTGGATTCAAATATAAAAAACTTTTTGATTAATTTCGACTAAAAACTAATTAATAAAAATGGAAAATCATCTAATTAATAAGAATGTAATCAAATTAATAAATTATTTAATATAGTATATGTGTTACATGTTTCATTCGATGTATTCGAGACTTAAAAAGTATTTCTCAAGGAATATCTACCAAATATCAGTTTTTTAATTCAATTAATTATATTACATTTTACATCCCTGTTATTTTTAAAATAATAATGACACAATTTTAACCTAAAATAATATATAAATTAAAAATATACAGCATCAAATTCGTACATTTTTGATTTTAGGTTAAATGTGTGTGGGTATTTTGAGATTGTTACTATTTTTCATAAATAATTTAAATTAAAACATACACTAGCAGACGATATCAGTAACTTAAAAACAGATAATTAATTCTTATAAATTACACTGTATCTAAATTCATACAAATAAAATCCAATATTATAAAAATAAAAATCTTCATAGAATGTATATATTCAACCATTTTGTTTTTTTATTTTTCGCCAATATTTGCATCAACACGTCATCGTTTCAAAAACTGATCATGTTTGATAATTATCATTTTGTATTATCCAAGAATCAATAGACGAAACATAATTTATCAAACTGTGTGCAAAAACTTGATTTACCCAGTATAAAATATATACTAACCAAACTGCATTACTTTTTATATGACACCAGTGAATAAAAATAAAACTTAAAATACAATTTTATGATAATTAGATACAATCAATTCATTTTATATGTGAGAAATGCAATCAAAAATGTCAGCTGTTACGTTTGTGCACATTTTTAAGACTGACAATAAATGTCATGCTGAAAAAATTGATCTTTATATATACGTATGTTTGTGTGTATATATATATATATATATATATATATATATATATATATATGTTTTCTTAATTATACAAAAATATAACTTGGTGCCATTTTGTTAAATTTATAACCAATTTTATTACATGAATATGATTTATGATCTAACTATAAAATATAGGAAAACATGAAAATCAACATTTTAAAAATATGTTAATTTGTGTATTGTATTATATTTTAGATATATATATATATATATATATATATATATATATATATATATATATATATATAGACAGAGAGATAGATATCCATGTTTACATAAATGTTAATATGTTTTATTTGACGAATTCAGAAATTTAATTATAAATTTCATATTATTTATTTATTAAAAATTGACAATACATAAAGAACACAATTATAATCCTTAGTGTTGAATACAGACTTTCGTAAGTACTTATTTTGTTAAAAAAAGTTACTGTGTGTAATTTAAAATTAGGAAATAAATTTCAGTTTGAATTGATAGATGAATGGTTCATGAATGATTAATGCTATTTTACATCAGACTTTTTTAAATAATATTTTACATTTATTCTAAGTTTTCAAATAATTTTATACATTTTATATAATCACAAATCAGTTCTGATATTGTGTCCAAATTTATTTTCACAAATGGATTATTTTCTTATCTTTCGAGTCACAAAAAAAATCCAAAATATTTAGTAATTGATTAATGGCCATTTTTGATTATTAAGTGAATTTCGATAGCAACACTATTATGCTTAAATCGATTAGGTACAGAAAAATTTGTAGATTTTTCTGTATGTTTTTACTATATATTTTTTACCCTTTTGTATAATATGATTATTAGTTAAGTTTTGAACGTACCACTTTTCATCAATAACACATTGACATAATCCTCATATCAACACAGTTTGATTACAATTTTTCAGAAAAAAGAACATATTACATATGTGTAGAAACGAAGGTTTGTTCTTTACTTTATGCATTCGTTTTATATGTTATATATATAATCATCAGACTCTGTCAGTCCACTACTGGATAATAAAAGCCTCTTCCATGCTTTTCCATTTGTACAACTGAATGCTTTTCTTTTCCCTTTGATTTTCAATAAAAGTTTTAATTTTCTTATCCCACGTGTTCATTGGTCTCTTTCTTGTTTTTTTTTTTAATATTCCTTTGTTTCCAGTTAATAATTTTATTTATTTATTTATATATACATATATACATATATGAATGTATGAATGTATGTATGTATGTGTATTCGTACATGTATTCTTTTTTTTTGTTTTTAAAAATGTTTTTTTTCTTTTAAATTGAAACCACAAAATATGATAATCGCCTCTTCGCTGGAAAGTAGTATAAAGTAAATTATTCCTATTCATATTTAATTCAACATCTTCAGGTTGTTTTTGAAGATTAATTCTAACATCAGTTTAGATTTTTCTGTACTTCAGGTTTCTAAATATCTTGACAATGCCATAGAAAACTGAATGAACAACAATCAAAAATGATTAATAATCATTTAATGAACATTTTTGATTAGACTTTTCTTGCGGTTTCAGAAGCAAACGAAAAATTAATTTGTGAAATTGGTGTGACTATTAAAAAATAACACGGTAAATTCTATACTATTTAAAGATTAATTATTAAAATGGCAGTTTTTTAAATACGTTATTTTTCTATATTGAACTTGATCTTGTGTAAATGATCATGTGTGACTGATCTATGATTTTTAAATTTTCAACAAACATATCTTAATTATACATGCATTTAATTATTTTCGGTCTTTAGAACATGTTTTAAAATTATTCAAATAAGTATTTCTTATCTATAACTAATTAATTCATAATAAATTGACAAGAGCTGTTAGAACTATGTGACTCATATTTGGTTTGAAAATACCAAAATAGAAAAAATAAAGACTTTTGCATAAAAGGAAATACTTCAAATTTTATTACTTGTCGTTAAAAAAAGTCGTTTTCATAGAATTAATCAGTCATTATAGACATTAAGATATGCATGCATACTATAATTATATTAATTAAGAATATATGCATTCATACACTCCCATGTGTATGTATATATATATATATATATATATATATATATATATATATATATATATATAATGTGTGTGTGTGTGTCTGTTGTCTGGCTTTCGTGTGCACATTTATATGTATGTATATACAAGTTCAACATAATATGGAATTACTATCATGGTTCTGTCAATGTACAGCTGAAACGATGAACTAAAAAAGTAGATGTCAAAGAAACATGTAATCCATCTTAGTCAGTGCAACCCGGCCGTTCGACTCTAAAATCTAGTTTTTTCTGTCTGTACCTCTAAAATCAGGCACATTCACTTGACTACACACAAACCGATATCAGTAAATGTACTGTGTATTGTCATTGAAAATTATAAAAATGAAAACTAAAAATTATTCTTTCAACTATGTATAGAAATATATGTATGTATGTATGTGTGTGTGTATATATATATATATATATATATATAAAATGAAACTCGACATAATTATTGATTAACTGCAGAATAAGATGAGTATAGTTTTATCAGCAAGAAATACATAAAACCAAGTTATTTATAAACGCAGTGTCATCTTCAGCTGCTGTTTTTGAGATTGTAATATGAAGCTTAGTGGCGCTATTGTATGTTCAAATTATTATTAGTCGACATAGATTTGATCTAGATTTCCAGTTCATGATATGCATATAAAAGTCATCATGTAATTACACGTGTAATTCAGTCATCATAAAATGTGCTTAATATTAATGATGATTACACTGTTCTAGATTAATCTGTGTTTATTAATCAATGAGTAAGTTATGTTTGGACTCATATATTTTAGTTTGAACTTTTGTAAGTATATATATATATATAATTTTTTCCGAAGACAAAAATTGTATGCTTTTTTTAATATATTAAAATTTTCTTAAAAAATCAATTATTGCACATAAATTTTGCTTAAATATGAACTGTCCATGTTGTTTTATGATGAAAAATTAAAATGTTATATTTAGAGATTGCATTATTTTAAGTATAAAAGTTTGAAAATTATATAAGCTACTTATTTTATAATTTTTAATAAACAGAAGAAAACAAGTATAGTACTAAGAATTGTATTCTGATCAGGAAAAATTTCTAATGTGTGTACAGTACAGTTCTGGTATTATAATTAAATTCACTTTCACAAATGAATTATTTTCTCAAACCACAAACCAAAATATTTTCTACTGATGATCAGAATTTTTCAATAAACAATAAAGTAAAGAAAACTCTCTGAGTTTCTTCACAAATCTTGAGATTTTTCTGAACCTTAACGCTTTGAGGATGATTGCATAGTCATTGAATTGCTTCTAAGTAACATTCAATAATGATCAATAATTCTTTATTGAATATTTTTGATCAGAAGAAGGGTCGTCTTTGTGTGGTGAGAAAAGAATTTTCTAATATATGTATACAATTAAATTTAAAACTATCAAAAAAACACAATAAAATCTGTATTAAATACTAAAAAAGACACAAGCAAAATAATTTTTTTTATGAAATTTCCTTTTTAAATTGACTATTTCAATTCATAAATAATGTAGTTGTTTAAAACTTTGTGTGATTAAAAATCAGTTGGTTTTCTTTATCCATAACGATAGTCATATTGAGCTTTATAAATTGTACATGCAAAAAATATAACATGTTTTTCTTAATACAAATTTGTTCTTATGAATATATTGATTTTGTAAATATCTTTCATATTACAGAAATTAATGATTTATATATATATATATATATATATATATATATATATATATGTGTGTGTGTGTGTGTGTGTCTATATACGCTGTATGTATATGTATGTATGCATATATACAACATGCATTTAAATTTATTACGTATTGTATTACTGAATATTTCCAACATGTATGATTCTCGGAAAAGTATGTACATTTTACATGTTTAAAAGCCATTTATACGATAACATTCCAAATAAAATTCATATCAGTAAAGTATTAAATCAAGAAAGTAATCAATCAATAAATCACATATTTCAAATAATATTTGATTTTCACATAAATACATTATATATATATATATATATATATATATATATATATATTATTTGAGACCGTTTCTTTTATATTTATATATGCACTGTAAGAACTTTCATATCGTTTGTAATACATTGATAACAACGAATGTTCAAGCTAACGAAAAAAAATTGTAATTCGATTTTTTTCTGATCTAAAGAAAACTTAAACATTCCATATACAATTTTATAGTCAGTTATCAACATCTGGCGTGCATGCAAAGGGGCTTTTTTGTCTATAACTACCACTTATATCGACAACAGTAGAAGGCTATATATCGCGGTTAAAAATGCCTAACGTGTTTAACGTTAACCTGCATTTACTAAATTCCAGTTCTCTCTTTCTGTTCGCCACGTTTATATAAGTTCTTTCTTTTCCTTTGCGTGTATATAACACGCGATCCTTTATCAAATGTAAAAAGATGTATGTAAAAGAGTATTTATCACTTTGGAATTGAATTATTGCCCCATATACTTATAGGTAAATAGATAATTGTGTGTCTACAGAGTTATTTTGACACTACATATATATATATATATATATATATATATATATATATATATATATACTGTTATAACATTATATAAAATATACAAGAACATAAAGTTCGTTTCATAATTCAGTTCAGTTTAATATATTTCAATCCTCTCTAAGTAAACTATTTCTTTGCATAGCATTAAAAATATACACCAACTAATAGATGCTTTATTTATAAAGAAAAATGATATAAGTGAGAAATTTAAAATATTAAAATATAAATTCATTGCCTTTTTATGGATAATGTCTAGAATTTATATAATATTAATTCTTAATTTGACGATTTAATATGACTTATTCTTTAAGTCATATTAATATTACATATATTTGTAATGTTGTTTACGATTTTTTTTAAAACAATTAATCTTGAATGAACTTGTAATATTTGTTTATATTACTGGAAAATTTAATATGACAAAATACGTATATATATATATATATATATATTATTTTCTATCCGAATAATTATTTCTTTTTTATGAAAATATATTCATTTAATTTCGGATTTAATTTAAGGAAAGAAATAATTTATGAAAAAAGAATACGTACACACATCTATAGGTTGTGTTAATTGAAATCATATATCAAATGTTTATTAAAACATTAACATTTATTTTTTTATTTAATAAATTATTCCATTTGATTATTCAGTAATTGTTGCTTTCCCAAATATAACGTTTCCTTACTAACTTCTTTCCTTGCGGTGTATTTTAGGCGCTGGTCAAAAAATCAGTTTTCATAAAATATCTTATTCTAAGTATGTCTGTTTGCTTTTTTTAATAATTATTCTTATATTACTTTATCTTTCGCATATATATATATATATATATATATATATATATATATATATATATATATATATATATATAGTAAGAGTAAACACATTATTTAGTAATAAACCCTACCCTCCATTCTACTGCATATAAATATAAATCAGTATAACCATAAATGTCATTTCAAATACTTTGAAAACATTCCGAAATGTGTGCTTTTTTTTAGTTCCATGTACAAATATTTGTAAAATTTAAAATATGTATTTTTAATATTGTATTTAAACGTTCATATGGCACAATATAATAATTTATTACGATTTTGTATAAAAATATAACTGTTTAATAACTTCAATAAGTCAATCTTATCAAAAAAATTTATATTAAATTCATTACTGAATGAATTATCCAATCTCGTACAAACTTTCATAATATTTTTAATCGTATAGACTTTGTTTTATAAGCAAAAATGATTTAGATAAACTGTTTCTAATTATGTACAAGCATATAATTTAATTGTAATTTAGTTTAGTTCAAATAATGATTATTGTATAGAATAGTGTTTCAATTTTTACATTTCGTATATATATAATGACAATATTATTTTAAATTGTTTATAATGTAATAAATAAATAGTAAAGTCACTGATTTACAAAGATATAGATTGTATATTGTATTTTAAAATGAACTCTGAACGTACACATGCATTTTGTCCTTTGAAATGTTGACTCATGTGAAGAATATTCACTCAGATATGCCTACAATAACATTTAGATTTATAGAACAGCATTCATTTTTGAAAGGCAGACTGCATAATATTTTTTTCATTTGTGTATCAAACTTTTCTTATAACTTTGATTAAATTATTTTCATACTGACAAATACAATAAATATTTCTTTTATTTCTCATTCATATTTTTTCACAGTGGCTGGTCATCATCTAAAATATTTTTCTTACATTGACAGTATAAACGAATATACTGTTCAAGTTCAAAAATAGACTTAAAAGTAACAATTATTAGTTATATATAGGTAAAAAAATAATCAATCATTTGTTTGGTTTCCGTCTGGTCGCACATGAATAAAACACCAGTTAGTGCTTCAGTGAGGACAGACATATAAAAATGATTTGTATACTGTAATATTATATAAAATGTATATTAATATTTTTAATGTATCTATGAGTATTACAATTTTTTTCCTATATATTATTTTGTAAAATATTAGCACAGAAATTATACAGAAAAATATATTTTCGAAATAACATTTTTACGAGTACTTATATTCTTATCTCATGTACTAAATCATTCATTTATTTCGATAAAAATTAATTCCCTTCCTAATATATTTGTACCAGATCTTTATTTATTATTTATTACCCAAATATTTTAGACAATAACTTTACAATACGAGAACCGTATTTAGATTTTCAATCTAATTTCATAACAATAAAATTTAATTACATATAAAATGTGTATATACAATAAACTTTTTGATAATTAGGAATAAATTCGTTAATAAAATTAATTTTATAAAGGAATCAGCTTTCGGTAAAAACTTGATACCAGCATATAAACAATGCTTTAAACCTAATATCAAAAAAAAAATAGTTAGATAAATATTTTTAACGAAATGGTATTGTTATAGAACACGAAATTAAATTATATAGAATAGAAAAATAATACTCTACTATCAAGTATATTTCCATAAAGAAAAATTCTGATAAGATTTCAATAAAAATATTGAAAGAATTTGGAAAATAAAACTATAAAATTCTATTGGAAATTAAACAGATCGTTTGAACCTACATTTCTAATACATTTCTACATTTCTATTTTTGATACGACAATGGATATATATATATATATATATATATATATATATATATATATATATATATGGATACTTCAATTTAATGTGAGAATTTTTTTAAAAAAATTACTTTTGTCGTTATTTTGTTTGTAAAATAATTTCTTTTATTCATTTCTTATATTTATTTAATTTTGTTTGTTAATTTGTGTTTTAATAATATTTTTCTATAATAATTTTTCATATTTTTTTATAATATCTATCATAAATTTTAATGTCTAGTTATAATACGGTTTCAACGTTCAATACTAAATCAATAAATTCATATTCTTTATATATAAAGATTATGTTTCTATCACGATTCTATGTATATTTTCATTTTAGTATAGTATTATTTTATATTAAAAGAATAGAACTCATATGTCAACACGTTTTTAAGAATTATATTTATTTTATAGACCTTTATTTATGTTTAAATAAAGGTCTATCAAATGTATTTAATATAAATAAATTTATATAAAAGTAAACATGAATATATATATATATATATATATATATATATATATATATATATATATAATCCGAATCAAAATTAAATATAAAACCATCCTGTCTTGAAAGTTGTGGTATTGTATTTCGTTTACATACATTTTTTTTCATTCGACCTGAAGGGTTGATATGTTTTTTCAAGAGATCAAAAAGTGAGACTGTCTAGAATGCAGGTGTATTCTGTTGTCTATGAAAAAAGGTGTTTTTTTTTTGGAGTCAATACCCATCATAAAGAAATCTCTTATTTTTTACCTGCAACGATGGTATTCGATAAAAATGTAGAGGGGTTTACTTCAACATTTTTTTTTAATAATCTTCGTATTGAAACCAGGAGCGTGGATTTTTATATACTATTACATATATATATATATATATATATATATATATATATATATATATAAATATAACATTACATTTAAGGAGAGATATAAATCTTAATTTTCGATACAAAAATAATTATGAATTATTTTTTAAGAAAATCAGTAAGAACTAATTTTCATTTTTATACTTTTTCCACGCTCATTAACTCATTATTTATAGAATCAGCTTTTACATATTTGCATTTTTAAATACTTCTAGTAATTCAACTAGTAGTGCACATAAAATTGAATATATTTTTGAATATTAACATAATTAATTAGTAACTGAACGGTTATTTGCCTTTAAGTTTTAAATAAATATGAAGAAATATGTAGGTATGTACCAATGTTTTTTAAAAAATTATTGTAAACAGAAAAGACAACCAGTTGTAATATACTCTCGTTTTTTTTAAAAAAAAGTAGAAATACAATAGAAATAAAAAATATACGAAAGTGTGTGTGTGTGTATATATATATATATATATATATATATATATATCACACTAAGAATATGTTAAAAAATATATTAGTAATTTGGAGTGTTTTCTATTATTTTTAATCTTAGAATAAATAAAATGTATCCAAGAAAACATGTAATTCTTGTATAAATAAAACAAAACATTTATCTGAATCTCTATAATATATGAAACTCTAAAATCAACAGTCACATAGCTGAATTTTTCATATTTAGAATAATCTGAAGATGCACACCTTAGTATTTATCTGTTCCAGAACTTACGTTTGAATTCTATTAAGGTTTAATCTTCTAACTTAAACCATTTTAAAGATATAGCGATTTCTAGACTCTATTTTTATTTAATAAATAATCATTATTCAATTTTTACCTAAACTACTATCCTACATGTATTTAGAATCCTTATAACATATCCAAGTTATAAAAAAGTTTTAATTTTCAAACACTCCTTGGGAATTGAATGTACTTCAGATTATTTAAATAAAAAATATTATTTTGTGATAATAATTTTCATCTAATCGAAAAATCAAAATGAGATTTTTTTTTGGTATTAAATTTTGGAAAAGATCCGTTTATTATCTGGTTATAATATCTGAAAAGATCTGTAGATATTGCTAATACAATAATACAAGTTTAAAATTTTGATATGGATTTTAAAGAAAAAAAAACACTAATTCAAAAGAAGATTACCATTAATATGATATTATATTTTATAAAACATGCGCACCTTTAGATTTATTTGTCTATTTAAGAAACTATGATTTGTTTCAGTTCTTTATTTGATAAATTAAACGTTTTTTCACAAAGTTTCATTTCTGCAAACCATTCATTTTTCAATAGTGATAAAAAATTATTATT
This sequence comes from Acanthacorydalis orientalis, assembly GCA_034766995.1. Classification (NCBI taxonomy): domain Eukaryota; kingdom Metazoa; phylum Arthropoda; class Insecta; order Megaloptera; family Corydalidae; genus Acanthacorydalis; species Acanthacorydalis orientalis. The sequence goes on from CM068315.1 coordinate 7,731,332, forward strand.
ACAGATTACTGAATATTTTTTATTTAAATTTTTCAGTGTAAATTTGATCTATGTCATTTGTAAAGGCACATAAATTTAAAATTTATTTTATAAAAATATCTTGTTTGTTTACATACAGTTACAGATATAATATTTTATATATATATATATATATATATATATATATATATATATATATATATATATAGCGAAAGAGAAAGCGTGTAGAAATATACAAGAAAACTTTTAGACCGTATTCAATATTTCAAAAAGAGAAAAAAGTCCAATAAAAAGGAATGTCCAACAAAAGTTCGTATCTATATAAGAAACAGGATTTTTGAACCACTAATGTAAAAACTTAAAACTTATAATATAAAATTGCTGTAAAAACTTGAATTCTATAATTCTCAAATAAATTAATTTTGAATACAAATTTGTATGATTTTGTACTTATTTTTGAGCAGACACTGTTTTGTAGATTTTGTTGCATATTTGTAATACTCGATCTCTTACTCTCTCTCTCTCATACATATATATATATATATATATATATATATATATATATATATATATGTGTGTGTGTGTGTTTGCTAGTGTAGTTACAAAAATACTTTGAAAATATATAAATGTCTTTATTTAATTTTCTATAGGCACAACAAAAAATTCTTTTTATGGTAATTTCTACAAAATTATAATTTTTCTTATTTTTTTAAAATTTTACTTTAAATATATTAGATATTAAAGGTATCTACTTGGTATTTAATTATGAAATTTTAATTGTATTTTAGAGTCTGACTATATATATATATATATATATATATATATATATATATATATATATATATATATACTCTCCTAGTTTATACGTCCCTGTTAAGATTCAGGTAGAAAAAGTTCAAGGTCGAAAAGATATATTAAAGAAAAAACAACAGATTATATGTGAATATGAGTAGTATTCGAATAACACAATAACAAAATTACATCAAAAAAAAAATAGAAAGAACGAATGATATGTATTCGTTACCACAGGATTACTGTCTCTGTAATTAGAAACAAACACGAATATAAAATCATATTATTTTGATTTTCACACGTTACAATATTGTACAGGACAAGTAATAATTAATCGGTAGTTTATAACGTGTTATAAATGAATTAACTATCCAATAAGTACAATGAAAATATTTATGTTTTTAATGAGATATTCATAATACCGAATTCTGTAAAACTTGAACATTTAAAGTTTCAAGAATTATATGTCAATATTGTACTGTACAGGAAATTAATTAAAACAGAGTGTAAAATACTTAGAAACAATTTAAAATCTATAGAAAATTTATTAAGAATTGCAGATTATCATTTTATCTTGATTTTATATACCTTTTTAATACTGCAATATATTTCGTTTATTATTTATGTTTTAGAAGGGAGTACAGGTCTTGTAAATATGTAACTATTTTAAAGAAGATCTATATGTTAATACTGACATTAATACAGAGTGTACAATACCTTGAAACAATTTAAAATCTGTAGAAAATTTATTAAAAAAAATGCCTACGATCATTTTATCTTGATTTTTTTTTAATACTGGTATGTATTTCGTTTATTGTTAACATTTTAGAAGAGAGTACAGGTCTTGTAAATATGTAAAAAGTGTGTTACTATTACTTAAGAAAATGTGACGTACATATATATGTATGTGTACATATATATATATATATATATATATATATATATATATATATATATATATATATATATATATATAGGGAAAGAGTAGAAAAATAAAAAAAACATTTTCTCCTTTTCTTAGGCATGTAAAAAATCCATATCTTTTAAAATCTTTTATATAAATTAAAATAATAACACTGTATTATGTTACACTGGTAACTACCTTAATTTCACTATCAATGCTAAGTAATTATTCTCACATTAGTAAACTGTTATAGGAATGAAATTCAATTTAATGGTAAAGTGACTTTCGACAGGAAATTAATTAATTTTCTTTAAAGTAGTTATCTAAACGAATTATTTGGTGTTGAATGAGAAAAATCTAATTTCTAAAAACCTTTCACAGCCACATATCACTGACTCTATAATAAATTAAAATGATATCAAGACAATTATTTTCTATGATTTAATTGTAAAATATTACAATTATTAAATTTTATGGTTGAAAAACTAGAGTATTAAATAGAATTTCTGGAAATTATAAATGATAAGAAATTTTAATATAACGAGATGGAATGTTCTTTACACGTACGTCTTTTAATACATCTGTACATAAAACAAGTCTTAATTATATTAAATACGTTTTTAAATGACACACACATATATATATATATATACATACATATATCATTAAAAACATTTATTAAATGAAATAAAATCGTGACAAATATTCACCTGTTGTTCAACACTTAAAGAATGCAGGCATTTTGAAAATTTCAAATATTTTAATGTCGACAAAGTAACGTTCATACATTTATTAGCTTTGAATTTAATAACTACACGCTAGTGTAATTAAATATAAATACATCACGATAATAACATATACAGTACATTAAGGAATATTGCAAAATTTATAATGTTCTGTTGACTTATGTTATTTATGTTGCATGAACATTTTAAGTCCAATTATTTTTGTTTTGATATATAAATTAAACCCACATGAACGATTTTTAATCTTAAGTTTAATAACGTCGATACAAGTTAATTACTTATAATTATATGAATACTCTCATATTTATATATATATATATATATATATATATATATATATATATATTTAATTCGTGTATGTGAAATAATTAGAATTGGAAGACTTGTGTATAAATTTTGAACATAATTTCCATTCAATCTTGTTTAGAAGACGAACGTTAGCATTTTAAGACATTTTTTTATATAAAGAATAAATTTAATTGCCGTGAATCATTTGATTTATAATCTGAAAAGATATTTTAACAATTTAGTTAAACACAAAGTGGTCAATTCAAGAAATTTAAATATTCTGGTCTCAGGCATAACTTAAAAATATTGTGTACCAAAATGAATAAAAATATAAATCAAATATGAATTAATCATATTATAATAGATATTTAATTTCAATAAACTGCTATTAGGAAATAAAACAATGTTGTGTATTTACAGTTTGTTTATTAAATTATATGCTAAAATTATTTAGGAATGCTCATCTGTAATATATGAATTTTCAGAGAGATTTATTCATAAACACAGGAATATTATAAACGACATTAAGATTTTTTAGAAAATATTATAGTTGTATGTATATTTTAACTAATAATTATAATTTCTGAATAGTTATTACATTTCTATTACGAATTTATTTGGATAAATATTTCACTAGTCGCACAAAGAATATGGCGAAATGCTTTCAGCTAGTGTATTAGTTTCTATAAATGGAATATAAATTAAACAATATCAACTTTTCATATTTCTAATTACATAATATTGGAATAAAGTGTAAAAAAATCAAATACACTCAATCCATTTATAGCATGTAATAATTTCTTTTATACTTCTTTATTAGGTAACTATTTTATGCATCAACAAAGAACATTTTTATGTAACGTTTTTTAATTGTCAGATAATTAATTATATTATGAAATCAATAACACTTTGATGTACGAGCATTAAGATTAACTTCTATCCACTAATGATACAGCTAATGGTATTTTCATTAAACTAAAAACATTGTCTAAATAAATGATTTATTAAATGAAACAATTCATAAATTGTGAAATAGGAAGGAAACTGATTTCTTTATTTGATGCAGTGAAATTTTAATACAGTAGATTCTTTATTCGCATAAAAAAATCTAAATTACAAATAAAAATCTAGATTCAACTAGTATAACCAGAACTGAAAACTGAATTAATATGAACTTCAATAAATAACTAGAACAAAAACATTTTGATACTATTAAATATTCCTAACATATGTTTGAAATAAATTAACTTTCCAATTCGTGTTACCTCATATCTAAAAATGAACTTTTCTATGCTATAAAATAGAATATACAAACATTTATTTAAAAATATAAATTATTATTTTACTGGTTTAAAATGTATTTATCTGTACATTGAATATATGTATATATATATAATTAATAATATTTCATTCAAAACGACAACGTCAAAAATTGAAATAATAATAAAAAAAATGTATCAATAGACAGCATAGATTAAAAACATACTACGTTTTCATACGAAGTCTCCATCCGAGCTCATTTGAATAATATTCTATTTAATATTTCAGAACCCCAACTCCTTGTACAGTTTACCCACGTGTTTTGCGATTGTCGAATACTGGAGAGTATTCAACTGACAGGAATACATTTATTATCCTTTCAAAGACTTTTATACGCACATATGACATGTACAGGATCGGATTAAAATATCAGATTAGACGTATTAGTACTAATATAGATTTACATATATATATATATATATATATATATATATATATATATATATATGTGTGTGTGTGTGTGTGTATGTTTAATAACAGAACATTTTAAAAATTATACTCAGAACTATTTCAATAAATAAGTACTTCTGTTACTCGAACTTTTTCTTAATAAATTAGTTGTTTAAATAATAATATCCTTTTTTAATTTTTGTATTTATATATGTATTATCAGATTTATATTTTTTAATGTGAAATTAAAATGATATATCACTGTATATTTACTGTAGCTATATATTTCTTTAATACAGTAGTTATTTCAAATAAATTATTAAAAACTTTTTATAAACATTTTTGAAGTGTAATGAAAGAACATATTTATTAATAAACTTAAAAATCATAAGACAAAAATGGAAAGAAAATAAAATTAATACAAATTTTTAGTTTTTAGTTTACATTAAAGTAAACATAGATCTGATAGAATACAGACTCTAAAAATTGTTTAATAATTTAAATGATAGAAAACTAAAAAAAATAGGCATACACTTCAGAAACGAAATTAAAGAATGATTTTATAAAAAAAATGTAGAAATATTGGTACAGAATTAGAAAAATATTCAAATAAAGAAGATTATAACACTATATACTAAAGATAGGAATAACTGCAGTTTAAAGAGAAAATTGAATCTATGAGAAAATCTAAACCAGCTCATATTTTTTTTATAATTATTTGTAACTGAGTTTAGTTATTGAACTAAAAATTATATTCCTTTGATTTGATTGTCGATATGTTACGAATTTAAACTTATATACAAATATTATTTAATTGGAAACAATTTCTGGTAGATAAGTAATATTCAAATGTTTACCAACTGGAGAAGGAGCCAAATTACATTACCTAGAACAGTTTTCATAATATAACCTTTCAAACTATTTCATTGCATCATACAATACACACCTCTACACATTTATTTTTCTTAAATATATGTTTCATTGACCTCTAAAAAGGAAACTACATCTTTAAAAGAGAGTTTATTCTCTGTTATAAAAGACTATCTACAGTAAAATGGTTCCACTTATGATGTCTTATCGTTTCCTTTGAATACAAAATATAAATAAATAAATACAACTAAATAAAAAATCATTGATTCGTATCATTGTTGTGGTTGTAGTAATTTAAAATTCTTATCTTTAATACCATCTTGTTTCTTGCGATACGAGCTATACAGGTTTTCAAATAACCGACTTGGACCTCGATATGAACCATTGAACCATTAACCGTTAATCTGACATACTACTACTTCACTAAAATCATCTTGGTCTTACTAATAGATAACAATCAGCTGGAAAAAAATAGTAGTACCTTAAAATACAACTATAAAAATGTATTTATTAAACATTCATGTAGATGAAAGATATATTAAGTCGGAATGAACACGTACAACTGTCTCATCGATACAATCTAGTTTTAATTTTTTATTCAAAATGAATCCTTTGTCATTCATTAACTTTTAATATTTATTATTTTTAAAACATTTAAACATTGTTATTTTTGTAAACTGTATGTGTTAATTAAAACTAAGTTAATGCTGATACAAATAAACTAATTTTAAATAAATCATTAGATTTTACTTCTTTTTTAAAAAAAATGAATAAAACAAAGATGGAATAGTATAAAAATTATAATTAAAATATACTTACATAATATTATCTTTTTGATCTATGAAAAAATATAAAACTGGACATAATTTTCGTTCCTGAAACAGAAAAAAATATTATTAGATAATATAATTTTAATAATTTGCCAGTTTATAATTCAATTCACAATTCATAAATTTTTGAAAATGTAGCTGTAATGTGTAATATTTTTTTACATAAACTATGTTAATATATATTAATGTATGTATGTATGTATGTATATATGTATATATATATATATATATAATTATGTAAATTTTGTAGTCAATGTATCTAAGTAACATTTAAAAAATAAATATTTGCCATCATATGAAGTGTTTTTGTAAGTAAAATGGATGTTTTCATGCCATAACTAGAATATTCATGTACTAATTGTACACATTGTAAAATATTATTTCTTAAATATTTCTTACTCACGAAACATGTTAACTTTACGTGAAGTATTTTATAATATTTATTTTACATATACGTCATCTTATTTACATCCTGTATACTTAATAAATCTTTTATGTTTTTCTTTAAAGAACAGTCAACCACTCCACTGTTTAAGAATAATTTACGAAACTTAATTACATTTTTTAAATAATGAATTTATTTTCGAGTAATTATTTTCTATATGACTGCAATTAATTTGCAACCTATTTAAAAGTTTAATGTAATTTTTTGATTTACTTTTTTTATTTCTTACATACACATGCTGTTAAAAAACAACCAACATATTTACGTCACATTTACGTCATATACGAGTAGAGTCATTGAACTTGATAAATATGTCATGTTCGATTTAAAAGATTTAACATAATTACAAATTAAAACTAGTTCTTTATTTAACAGTATAATGAGAATTGGATATTCAAAAAAATACTTCACTTGTAATGTTGAGAAATGTTTAAATGGATTTTTAGTATTCAATTTTATTTTATTTTATTCTTTGTATAAATATGAAAATTTAAAAATGTTGATATAATAAAAAGAGTAGAAAAATATATTTAAATTAATTAAGAATCGAGTTGATCCAGTTTATTTTAATTATAGAATTGCACAATTTATAGAAATACTTGTTCTCAAGTATTTCTTCTTTAGGATCTTAATACTTGAACTGTGAATTATGATTTTTTAGAGGATCACAAGCATCATAAACGATACATTTCTTGAAATAATTAAATTTTAGAAAAGAAAAATGAAAAAAACTATAAAAGTAGATTTGCTTTTTTTTGTACATTTCAAGTCAAATATTTTCTATGAAGAGTTATTGTAATATCAGTAATTGTACAATTTTTATCTCTTAGTTTTAATTCCAAAAAAAATCTGATAAGTCACTAAAATTTATGTAGCACTTTAGGTAATCACAGTATCAAGGATCACTGATTTACAATTTAATACATAATGAATATGTATAAACTATTTATTTCTTAATCAATGTATCTTTTTTTAATATTATTCTATCTACAAATCTCCTTAATTGTAAATTTTTATTGTTTTACCCGTTGAATTATAATCAATGCCTTTCTAGTTAAAATCTAAGCTTCCTTCATCTTTTATCTCTTTATATAATCTATCAATAAACAAGCAATTATTTTAAATGTTTATTGAGCTTGTATCAACAGATGTCAGCAATCAGAATAATCTTAATAATAATAAGGAAAATAATTTAAAAAAAACTGAATAAATAACGAACTTTTTTTACTATAAATCTGGTCTTTGTTTTAAAAAAAAGAAATACATAAAATATTAATATATGCGTACACATACGCATATGTGTGTATATTTATATTCCAACATTTTGCTGACAGTCTATGAAATAAAAAAGATATAAAAAAATAAATTATGTACGTTTCCTTTAAAGTTTTTTTTTACATTTTTATAGGACTAGTTTTGAGAAATACTACACGACTAACAATTTACTGACGAGTGGGTAAAAAAATACACATATATTTTAGAAATATGCAAATAAGAAATCTAAATATATACATATGTAGTTTGTAAACGTAATATAAATTTAATGTGTGTATATATATATATATATATATATATATATATATATATATATGTTATATAATGATAAAATAAAAAGTACGAATCCTTTTCAACTATATTTCCGGAATGAAATGTGAAATAAATGATTTATTTGAAAAATCTAATTCGATATGTCAATATTAATTAATTTTCTTCATATTTAATATTATTAAAATAAACTAATTATTTAAATATTTTAAAGTGAAAATGTTATATTATAATTATATTAATTATAAGAAATAAATCTCAAAGATGATAATATTTTCTAATGAAAAGTCTTTTTTTTGTTGAAGACGACAACTTTTTTATATAATATGTTTAATAAACATCAATTCTAATACAAGGAAATATGAAAAAAAAATATGTTGAAAATTATTTTCTTAAACTAAATTTAATACTATTTCTTCATAGTATTTTTATATTATCTATAATACTATAAATCATTTATATACATTTTTATTAATTATAGTAACATGTCTTGTTTATTTTATAGGAGTGAACGTTTTTATCAGTGAACAAAAACGAAATAGTAATTAAAAGTTAAAAAAAAATTTTTTTTATAATTTACAAAACACTTAAGTAAATCTATTACGAAGTTGAAATTCAATCGAGAATAATATTATTCACAAACAAATTAGTTAATTTGCAAGTAAAAAAAAGATTTTGATTAGATAACCAGAGGCCAAAATTACAAAGTCACGATTTGATCTCGAAATAAATGAATATATTGAATGAATTCTTAACGATCAAATATTTAATCAGTATTGGATTGATTTATATGAATCTTCTGTACACACCCTTTACATATATATATATATATATATATATATATATATATATATATATATATATATATATATATATATATATATATATATAATTTAAAATATGTTTTTTATATACCTTCAATTTTAAATCAATTTGAGAAATTGATATGGCAGATTGATTAGCTGATCATCTAATATAGAGAATTAATTTTATTTAAACTGACAGTTTAAATAACTAACTTTAATTTGTGTATTAAAATCTGATAGTTTATATATATGAGGTAACCAAGAAAGTTCTCTGTCCTGTTATAACGTACAATAATTCCAAGAATTGTTTACACACTTATTATCGGATAAAATTCCAAGAATTGTTTATCAGTAATATTAGCATGTGTTTTAAATGAATCTCGAACTGTTCACTTTAATTTAAAAAATAATTGTAACCCTTCAAAATTATTACACATTTTAACATTGTATTTTGTTGTTAATTTTTATAAAGTTTTCCAATAAAAGTTTTCCGACTTACATTTTATGCAGGTTATTTGTGCGAATCATTTATTCATTATTATTTGTTAGGGGAGAACAAGCGTCAGCGATCGGGGGGCAAAGCCTCTTCCCGAAGGTCGATGAACATAGAGAGTAGAAGGAAGAGCTCTTTTGGTATATTAAAAAAAAATACTTATAGTATTCAATGTAGAACATTAATTTAGCACAAGAAAAATTTAAGAATTTAAGAAGGAAAATTAAATTCTCTCTCTTCTCGTGTATATATATGTATATATATATATATATATATATATATATATGTGTGTGTGTATATATATATATACCAAAAATAAAAATAATAATGGACGACACTTCCGGTTAGTTTTTTCCATATTTTCACGTTTTTTGTTTCTGTTTCCTTTTTCAATATATTGAAAATCTACGTGAAACTTAAAAAACAGATTTTAAAAATAAAATATTTAAATTAAAACTGAGTGCGTTCCTCTTAAATTGGAATAAGTCTGTAATTTAACAATAACAATTCAATTAATCAATCAAATTATCAAAACTTTACTGCGTGTTCGCAGAATAAAAAATTAAAATGTCTGATAAAGAAACGTATATTCTTTTTACAATTTTGGAGGAGAAAAAGGAATATTGAATTTCTTTTTATATTTTTTTTACCACATCATATATTTAATATGATTTTTGCAACACCTGTTACCAAGACATATATAAGTGGTAGTAAAAGTTATAAATTATTTATTTTATGTGGTTACGTATTAAAAATCGATTTGCTCAACTACTAAGAACGGATCATCTCTTAATATATGTAAAATAAGAAATATGTGAATTGATCTTGCACAAAAAAAACTATACTAAAAATAAAATTTGCCAATACGAAAATATTTCTTCATTAATATCTAAACTATTTTGATTCATTCAGATATATTATATATATATATATATATATATATATATATTATATATGTGTATATTTCAACGTTCCTAATATATTTAAACACATTAATGTTTCAAAAAAAGTTCTATAATATTTTAATTTACGACCGATATGTATATACTTGAACAATATCGCATAATATTAACATCTAATATAAATTATAATATACATACAAATTATGTAATTTAACTTGCACTTTGTAATAAAAATTCCAAATCTATAAATAAATTGTCGAAAGAAAAAAAAAATCATATTTTATAATATAAATTTAATCGTTATCTGTTCTTGATTTCTTTCCATTCGTTCATTATTTATTGAACTACTCTTTCGTATCCAAAGGTCTTCAACGTCTTTCTTCTCTCGACTACGCTTGCAAAAGAGAGGTAGCCATAAAACCATGCCCGTCTCTATTCACTATGTATATTATCACATTTCTATATTAAAGATAACCTTTCGTAAAACGAGTTTTTTTTTAAGCTGGTACTATCTGTTCAAAGGTGGGTCAGCATTTAATTAACCATCTGTTTTTCAAGTTCTATTTATAAATTATTCAGGGATATGTGTTTTTACACTAGTATTATCTGATTTATACACGTTTACTATATATATATATATATATATATATATATATATATATATATATATATATATATATATAACTATTACATTATTTTATAGAAGAAACAGCCGGAAAGATAAAAATCAGAAAAAGGTACTTAATAAATGTCACTAGAACTTTTACTGAAAGAAACTGATTAAATAGTAATTCAGTAAGAATACGAATTTAAAAAATATAAATTACAATCAATAAATTTTTAGTTTTTATATTAATTTACATTAAAATGTGTTTTTTTTTCTTTATAAAAACATATCAAAATTGTAAGAACTATTTTATATTTCAGAGGATTAGATCCAGTACCTTTTAATCAAAATGTATTTTAAATGTTAGTAGTATTTGAATAAAGTAACAAGAAAAAGTTTTCAAAAATATACTATTGTTTTTCAACTAAAAGATAAAATAATTAATTAACAACTAATTAGAAAAAATATTTAAAAATAAAGAGTTGGAGTAGCACTTTATGGTACATTCTTTTTTTAAAAAAATAGTAGATTGTTAATTTTGGTTCTCAATCCTTTTGGCCCCCGAAATTTCTTAAATTTCATAAAATTATTTTGGAATCGCAAAGAGTTTTATTAACAATACTCACACCAAAATCACTGTTTAGTTTACGAGCAATTTCGGCTCCTTTACTACTCGTTTTGAACTCATACAAAACATTGCTCTTATTTGCTTCTTTTCTATCTTTAATTCAATATCCCAATTTAAAATAAAATTAATAATAAAACCAAAATACAAACCGAAAAATGCACTTTAAAATTATATTAACATGAACACGATAAAATGACATTTATATTGAAAAAAATTAAAGTGAGTTCAGAAAATAAAAACTGCAATTATTTTCCTACCAACCTAATTATCCTATTAATAGGATAACGTAAGTAAAAATATACAAAATAGAATCTCATTTAATGTTTGTAACTTTTTAAAAGAATTAGAACTTATTTTTGGCTGAAATCTCAAAATACAAATTTAAAACATGTAATATTAATTTCATTTTAATATGAAGCTTTTTCTGTTTGTTTATTTTATACTTATTAATTAAATAACTTAAATTTTTATATCCAATTTTGCTATGATTAGTTAATTAATACATAGTGTTATGTATGTATTTCATTCATTTATCATTATTTTATTTATTTATAAAAAATATTATATAAGTGTGAACTTATATGAATTTATCTAATTTAAAAATGGCATAGATATTTTTTCAGTTCATTTTTTATAGAAAATACTATATGAAAGAAGAACAATGTTGTTTTATATCTTGAGAATATATAAAACAACATTAAATGTTTTTTTAAAGATATAATTCAAAATGTCTAGTCTAGTTTTTAAATATAATAGTTTAATGTAATTTTTTCAAATATCAATTTTTATTACTTTATATGAAAAGTTGTTTAATAACACAGACAAATAGAAAACTTGATTAATTCACCCGTATAAAATATACTAAATTATGTATTCATTTGATTGTCAAGAGATTAGAATGTCATTTTGTAAATTATATGATTTTATAAGAAATTTAGCCACTAAGAAATAATTTAAGAAGTCAGTTCAAGTATTTGAAAAAAATCCGCATACATTTCTGAATTCTTGAGTCTCGAAACTAGATAAGTTAAAAATGCATACCGAATACCACGTAAAAACACTAAAAAAATATTCACACGAATATCTAACGCATTCCAAATGTAATTTATTACGGAAAGGATTACTTACATGCATGCATTGAACGAAACGTGAATATTTTATAAATGATCTTTTAAAGGTAACCACTCAAATGTAAATACAGTACGACATATTTTAAAGGTGTTCTGTTTATCATATTATTCATTGTGTTCGAATCTATTTTCTCGAATATTGATTTATGTGAGAATATTTGACAAATAGTAATAATACAAAAAAAATATGTATCGTTTCGGGATTCAAATGACTCGGCTGCCGTGCATATTATACATATCGCATCTCTCATAAGATTTCAATTTATTATCATATTAAAGAGATGAAAGTTACCCGCATGGGTACGTCGCATGTATAGAGATGGGCTTAATGTAAGTAAATATATGTACCATAAATTTTAACTTTTTTTATATTCACAGGTAACACCGTGCGTCCAGGTAAAGGGTAAAGACCTATGCTAATATTTATAGTCCTTGTACTACATATACGTTCTCACATATTTTATATTTACATAATTTATATATATATATATATGCTTGTTATCAAAAATAATTCCATGCATAGTTAAAAATACGTTAAACTCACAGCAAAAAAATGATGTATACATATTGGATATCCTGAACATTTTGTACAATTACTTAAATAGAAAATGTGCGCTGAACCTCTAAATGAAAATGTTAGTTTCATGTATGTCTTTACTAAAGTGGTATAGTTACATGAGAGACATGTTGAATGAACAAAGAAAAAGAAATAGTAACATATTTGATAATATCTAAACAATCAGCACACAAAATACTAATAAGGGACAAAATGTTAAAGTTAAAACGATTATCTAATTCAATACTTTTTTTGTTAAACAATGTGTTGTTAATGCCAACGATATGTTTTGTTTGTATAAAAAATTCTTCAACTAGGTTTTATTTCAAAAGTACTTCTCATATCTCTTTTATAGCAATTGTCATAAATTAATTATTAAATCATTGAAACTGCATATTTTGTTAATTATTTTCTCTAACGAATTCATTCTTTCTCTCTCTCTCTCTCTCTCTCTCTCTCTATATATATATATATATATATATATATATATATATATATATATTGAATTTGATTAAAAATAGTAGACAGTAATTCAATTCTTAGAAGCATTATTTTAAATAAATAATTTTGACAATACTATTTTCAGATAATAATAGTCTTTGATTATAATTACATATGTGAATAAAAATGTTTTTTAATAAACAGAAATCCAGATTTTTTCGTTATCTTTGTAAAATATTTCAATATTTCTACCAATTCTGAGAATACTAATTTAAATATGTGTTTCCAAATGAAGTAAAATACAGAATACTTTATTGTGGATGGAGGAAAATTCATTAAATTAATTTAAACTGAGCGATATTTAAAATCTTGATTTCAGTTCATAATTGTGTTACATGACAAATAGGAAAAACAACTTTTAAAATTGACAATGTTCTTAAATAAGAGACCTAATGAAAAAATACCTGTGTGTGTGTATTATGTGTATGTGTGTATCTCTCTCTCTCTCTCTATATATATATATATATATATATATATATATATATATATATATAAATCACTAATATTTTTTTAAAATCATAAAACTTAACACACAATATATATAATGCTCTTCTTAAGTAAACAACAAAATGCTTTAATAGTGTTTGCTTTTTTCTTAAGTGTTTCGCAAAGAAATTCCTAGATATAAAACCTGTAAAATAGTTAAAGAATGTAAACACTGCAAGTTTGTTTCTGTTAACTAGTTAAAATATAAAAGTTATCGGTGTTTTTTATACGTCTGATAATTTGTACATCATAACACTTTTAACAAACGAGAACAATTAACAACAGTTACCTAATGTGTATTATCTATCACAACTCATAAAATTCGTCCGAAGACAGTCTTTTTAAGTACATATTTTACACAGACACACACAATATACAATATATATATATATATATATATATATATATATATATATATATATATATATATATATATATATATATAATAGAGAGAGAGGTTATTTAACTTAGACTTCCACACGAAAGTATTAAAAAAAACGCAAAAATTAAAAAAAAACATGTACCCTCTATTTAGTATTTTAGTTCAATTGAATTTTAATATTGAACTAAATAAATAGTAATATGACTTTTATTAACTGCTGAGCCCGGCTTAATACTTCCATGTGGAAGCGTAAATTAAATCACCTAATAGAAAGACAGAGAGAGAAAAATAAAATTCTATATATTCATTTTTCATTTTGCATATTTCATCATTTTTTCTTAATGTATGTGTAAAAATATTAATTCAAATAATATTAATTTTATGAAAACATAAAAAGTAAATTTTTTCGTACCATTATTATTTGTCTTCGTCTTAAACAAGCTATTTCTCAATTTAATGGTTTCTGTAAAAATACACATGTATTTTATATTCTACAACCTTGATATGACATTTATTTAATAAATAATACTTTGTATAATTTTCTTCGGACATGCTAATTGAAATTAAAATTCTAATAGCATTTTCTTGATATACTGTCTCAATATAATTTATCAATGAAAAAATAGTTATAATGTTTATAAAAATTTCAAATTATTTTTATTAAGATTTTTTACAAATATTTATTAATTCAGTAATTCTTTTTGGCTTATTTTGTGATTTTTTTTAAACTTAAGTGTTATACATATGTGTGTGTGTGTGTGCATATACGAGTATATATATATATATATATATATATATATATATATATGTATATATACATATATATATATATATATTATAATAATAATTCAATGTATATAATAATTCGATCTGAATGTAAAAGAACATAACTGCATTTGCTGTTAATATTTGTAAGCTAAATGGACATTTATAAAAATATAATTTATTTATAACATATGTTGTCAGAAGCCATATTTTTATTGTTGTTAATATTTAAAATATATATATATATATATATATATATCCTTACTTTTTATCTGTTACAATTTCTTATTTTCTATTAAAAATATATATGACAATTAATTACCTTTTACTATTTAAAGACGTGTAAAATGTAAATAAAATTCTATGTTTTAAGCCTATATTTAATAACTTTTAAAATTCATTTAATTCACAAGTCAGTAATTTGTTTATTCTTTATTTATAACCTTCGTTTCATATTTAATTAGTATTATTTATTAACACATCTTTTTAAAAAATCTCTAAATATTTTGATATATGAAAAACATATCTAGAGTAATTTTAATACACATTTACATATTTAATATATCTATTTCTAATATTTATAAAAAATTAAAAAAAAACTAGCAGAAAAAAACAATTTTTTCACATTAATAAACTCAGTAAAAAGGTCACATCACATTTACAATTTAATGTTTGATATACATTTTCGTACAAAGAGTATTATTTACTAATAAAGGTAGTTTCTGATTCATCTTTCAACTTTAAAACAATTACTTATCCCTATATTTGGTAATATTACTCTTGGAACAACATCGTTTTCTTCTATACGTATGTTTTTTTTTATTTTTTGACATTACGACTTTCACAGGCTACTTGTGCGTAACAATGATATGTCGAGTCATTTCAAAACTGACCACATAATAACTTTTATTTGTACGTGGTATGTCAGAATAACGATCGTACTCATTTTCAGTTATATTGTTGAAAATCTATTGAATAAACTGGGTTTGGTTTTACTTGTAAAAGATTTTAAGTTAACTACATTTCCTCCCTTCGAGTTACTCAATGAATGCAATCTACTGACCAAATAATTGTATTCATAAATTGGGTTTCATTATACTCGTAGAGTTACGTTTTTAAAAAATGCGATACTTTTTTTAGAGTTGAAATATTCAGAAGAATTTTAATATAAGTTAAATTATTTCTTACGAAAACTATTTGTTGTGTTCTTTTACATTACATATTTTAAACATTCTTTATAGTATGGGTGATTTAAATATACAACGAATTAAAAACAAAAAAATTACAAGTATTTGTTTTAAAACTTAAGTATACATTTTGGTAATTTTATATATTAGTTTGTATTACATGATTATAAAACAAGAAATTTATGTTTGTAGTATTCAATTTATGAAAAAGAAAATTATGGAATTATACATACACACACACACACACACACATATATATATATATATATATATATATATATATATATATATATAATTTTGATACATATAATAATTATACACCTAAACATTATCAACAATTACGAAACGTCCTTGAGTTACAGCTTGTGTGTTGCTATCATATATTTTGATAACACTGACTTTTACAGGTTTGTTATTCGATATCTAATGTACACATTTATTTTTGTAACACGATAAACGATTATATTTAATGTCTAATGTTGATAACAATTATTTTTATTTTCTGTTTAAATTATAACTCATGTAACATTCAAAAAGATTTAATTTCATTCAGAACAGATGTTAGCAGGTTAATAAAAAAAATATTAAAAATTTCAAATTTCTAAATAATTACCAACAGTTAATATACCGGATTTCAGTTTAAGTATATGATAAATTAAAAATTATAATTCGATCTGAACGTAAAAGAAGCTAACTGCATTTGCTGTTAATATTTGTAAGCTAAATGCACATTCATAAAAATATAATTTATTTATAACATATGTTGTCAGTAAACATATTTTTATAGTTGTTAATAAATAAATAAATATATATATATATATATATATATATATATTAGATTTGTTGGAAAATAATTGCAGTTATTGTTTTTTTGAACTTTAACTTTAATTTGTTTCAGTGAAAGTGCAATTTTCATTATATTCATATTAGTATCATTTTAAAATGCATTTTTCGGTCTGTATTTTGGTAACATTGAATTTGGTTTCATTATTAATTTTACTTCAAATTAGGCAATTGAATTAAAGATGGAAAAGAAGCAAATAAGAGCATTTTTTTACGAGTTTAAAATAGAAGAACCTGCTCGTAAACTAAATGATGCTTTTGCTGTGGACTCTCTTAAAGAACGTACAGTGCAATGGTTCAAAAATTTCGTGTTGGGGACGAAAGCCTTAAATATGAAGAACGTCGCGGTGCCCTTCATTAGTTCATGACGACCAAGTGAAGGCGTTAGTTAAATTAAAACCATACACAATAATTCGAGAGCTTGCACAAAAGTTGGGCGTTTGTCATCCAACAGTTCTGGATCACTTAAAACAGCTAGGAAAATCAAAAAATAAAAAATGTATATGAATTTGAAAATCATAAACCGCAATTACTTTTCTACCAACTTGATATATAAATATATATTACTTAATATTTATATATATATATATATATATATATATATATATATATATATATATATATATATAACTTAATATTAAATAGTTTATTGTGTGCAGGCATGCACAATATTTAGACTTGGATATCCAAATAAATAAATGTTGCAGTCCCTTCTAAATTTTCATTTTTCTCTTCTACAAAATAAAAAAATTGTGAATTATCATAATTCATTCCGAAGGAGATAACTTTCACTAATGTTTTATTGAAAAAAAAAAATGCGCAAACAGCTTTTTACAATACAGTTATTTTTTTCTTAATTTGCCTATAATTATTTGCCATTTATAGATTTCTAATTTCAGACAAAATTGATTAATTGAAATTAAAAAAATACAATCTTCTATTTAGTATACTTTTATATTAATAATATTATATTTACATTTTTTTATATGTTCTTTAATATTGAAAGTAAGTGTGATATATTTTTTTATATTATTTTCAAACTGGTTTTACATTTCCTAAGATATTTAACAATTTTTTTTACAAGTTATAAAGCACTCAGATATCATTTGTAAAAACTGTGTATGATTACAACTAAAATACATTTTATAATTATTAAATATCTTTGATACAGTAATTCCCATATAATAAATTGTAAGTTTGTCATATAAAAAAATCTTTTATAAAATTTAATTAAATAGCATGGACATATAAAAATGATATTTATATAATTTTATTAAATTTTTAATGGTATTTTTAAAACAAATTATTACATAATTTTTCGCTACGATTATTTTATGAATGTGTAAAATCATATCCATATCAATTAAAAATTCGTTCTTCATTGTATTTGAAAAAAAACCCTATTTGTATGTATAGGAATATAAGTTCATTCTGCCAGGACTTTTGTCAATACGGTCAGTGCAAAATTTCAAATATACACATCAAATTAATACTCATTTTCAAATCAAATCAATACACATTTTCAAATATAACATAAATATAAAAAGATGTGTACTCCATTTAATATTGATACATATATAAGACTTTTCAGCTGATACAAGGAGAGCGTTGCGCCGGTTTAAGATGTATTAATAACGGATGCTTCTACGTCTAATATCCATTAATAAATAATAACAGTTGTATTAAACAATATGTCGAATCAGATTAGTTTATATATAAAAATTAGATAAACATCTTTAAAATATAAAAAATAAAAAAACAGTTAATTTTAGTAGACTTATTATTAGAATATTCAACTTCGTTGTAATAAGTTTTGAATTCTTAATAGAAAATATATTCAAAGCAGTCACCTTTAATCGTTCATAAATCAGAAAGACGAACGGTTTACACATTTTAATACCGTTCTAAAATCATTTATAATAAATCCATTACACTATTATATTGTATACTAAACGTCATTTACGTACCTTGTACAGTTCTTTCCCACAATACGTTTATTGATTCAAATCGCAACCCTTTTATTCTTTCCATGGGATCAAAATGAATTGACGGTGAGGTCTTTTCACAAAGATCTTGTTTTTAGAAAAGTATATATTATGAACGTGTGCTTAAGCATGCGATACAAATCAGTGTATTCTTTCTGCTTTGTCAAAAGATAGTCAGGTATGTATATTAACTGCATACTGGTATAATTTTAAAAATATCAACCATACATATACATGTGTATTTTATTGAAATATGATTTTCTCTTGATTCATATTCATATGAACGAAATAAAGTACAGATTTAAAAAGGAGTCATTTGTATAAATCAGACAGCGCCGTAGGTTGTGTCACGTGTTGTGAGTATCCTAATGAATCAAATCAGCTACTAATTGAAAATGGAAATCGTAAAAAGGAATCAAACTAAATAATTAATTTCATATAACATAGTTGAATTAATTAGGCACAATGTGTCCACAGTTGGTACGTATTAAAATTTCATGTTGAAATGTACGAATAACAAATGAGCGAACCCCCCGTCGTGTACAAATGGAATTGAGACATTGGCGTTCGTTCAGTGGCGTGTAGGTGTCGTTCTTAAGTCTATTACTAATCTACGTAAGTATGTACAGTACTATTTATCTTCGTTATTTTTTTTTTCATGTACCAGTGGCCTTTAGAGTACAGTTTCACAATAAATTGTTTTTGTTATTTTTAATGTAAAGTAAAAATTTACATTTTAGTCTGGCAAGCCATTCTAAACAAATCGTGTTTAAATAATTCAAAAATTATAATACAATCAATACAGAATAAAAAATTAAAAAATAAATATCCTAAGGTCGTTTCATTGCCATAGTATTATTTAAATATATATATATATATATATATATATATATATATATATATATATTTGAAGTTATTTTAATTTAACTATATTTATATAATTAAATTGAATTTATTACGAGTATAAGAGATTTTTTTTATAAATGCTTATATATTTCCACGCTTTGATTTAAATTTGAGATACATTGATTTCATAGCTTAAAATTTTATTGAAATTCCGATATAACGTGTATTATTAGATATTTTATAATTATATTGTTTATAAAATTACAATAAGTTCAGATAATAAGCTAATAATAAGTTGCATTATTTGTGTTTAGATAAAAAAAACATGAACATTTCGTATTAGACAAGTATTGAATTATAAACGATTTGTAATTTAAAGATGTTCAAAAAATTGTTGAACTTTTAAAGATATGGTTTATTCACTTATGATTTAAATTATGCACTCTAATGTTAGTTTTTTTGATTGTCGTTCGTAGAAAATTGTGAGTATTGAATTTAACTAAAGTTACCTTAGAATTAGAATGACTTTCGCGTCGGTACAAATTATTTGTCTTGTACAAAAGTAATACAAAGAGAAATAACTAAAAATTTTAATTTAAAGCGGGGATACATATTTAATAATAATGAACATTTTTTATAATTCAATAATATATATGGCGGCATGATAAAAAATTTGGTTTTTCAGAAAATTTCAATTATTTTAGTCTAAAAGAATTAATTTTCGTCATTACTTTAATATAATTACAATATATCATAATTAAAATTCTAACCATTTTATAACTATATTTTATATTCACTTTTTGTTCGATACTTTTCAATATATAAATACAGAAACATATCTCTCTCTCTCTTTCTCTCTATATATATATGATAGGGAAAATAAGTATAAAATCACTTGATGCGCAGTCGAAGAAGATTATCTAACCCTGTTTTAAAGTTATAAAAAAATATATTAGAAATGACAACCATAATTTTCCTTTTCTTTACAGCAATTAAAGATTGATGACCGCATAATAAGTACATAGAGTTAAAAATGAATCCGAATATCACATGTGTTTAAATTTAGTACAATAAACTCCCACGGATACCCCAAAAATATATTACAAATGACAACAACAATTTTCATTTTCTTTACAGTAATTAAAGAGCGATGAACGCATGTTTGTTTCTCAATAAGTACAGAAAGAGTTAAAAATAAATTCGAATATTACATGCGTTTAAATTTAGTACAATAAACTCCCACGGATACCCCTTTTAGCATTTTTTCGTTATAGCGCCCATTTTAAAACTGTGCAATGTACAAGACATTTATTCTTAATAATACATTTCTCTATAAGTGATTATGATGTATCTTCATATGATATTGACACTGTAGAGCGCTTTCATTCTTCCTTGCACTTTCTAAGGACATATCTGGACATTTTCACACTTTACGGACACTTCTTATATTTGTTGAAAAATCAACTGAACTCATAAAAAATCTAAAACATTTTTATAGTATTTTTCATATATTATACTGGCATTTAATATCAGTAACACTAAAAATATTCGAGGTTACTGTTTTAACTACCGTAATTTCATTTAAGTAAGCTGAGTCTTAAACTAAGCGGTTTACATGCAAATGGTATTATCTGTACAATAACATAAAAGCGAAAAATACAATGTAAACAAACAACATTATTTAAATATCGATTGTAATATTTTAAATACTCTGTCACTCACAAATGCCTGACAGTATTAATTTTTCAAGTGGTACCAAAGCTTAAAGTGTTATGAATTAGATTGTTTTTTTTTTATTGATTGGTTTTTAATAAAACTACGTAGATTAGATATTATACCTACATACATATTTATACACAACTTCAATATTCAATTATTGATTTCCGATGATGGATACACCTACATTTTTATACGCATCTCTTGAAAGCAACTACACTATCCTACAATGGCGGAAATAATATTTATGTTAATATAAATGTACTGCATGGCCAATTTGTAGTACAGTATATGGTACTTGTACAAACATTTATATATATATATAAGTATGTTATCGAAAATCAATGATAAAATAAGGATGGTATTATAAGTAGACCTTAAATATAATTGTATTACATCTTTAAACTGTATTATATAGTTTGTAAATGAAATTAGAATGTAATACAATGGTATAAACATGGGTTAAAATAAGATACTCTATTATAAATATCATTTAATGTGTAAATGTTCAACAGTAAACAGAAAAAATAATAGACCTGAAAATATTTCCCATAATTTTAAAGAAAATCTCTTATACATGAATATTCATAGTACTATTTTTTAAAGATTATTAAATTATGTTTCATTTCTTAAAAACAAAATAATATGAAAATAATTATAAAAATGCTTGATCTATTGGCCGTAATGAAATCAGAACTACGATCTTACTATAAGTGAAACTTATGTGTAGTTTATTAATTTTTAATGTATAATATTCATTATTTCAGAAAATACTACTATGAAATGTGTATGGATATATATATATATATATATATATATATATATTGATTTACAAAAAATAATCATTATTTCTATTTTATACTAACAATATGAGAATCAGTGAACTCTATGAACTCAAAGAGAGAATCAATATATAAATACATATACATGTATATTTGTACATGTATATATATATATATATATATATATATATATATATATATATATGTGTGTTATGTGTGTGTGTATTCATTTATAGAAAATAAGTATTGTTTCTATTTTATATTTTAGATCTCTGGTTCTCAACTAAAAAGGAGCGTTAAATATAAAATGGCAGAGTGTAATGTGCTTAGTTTTTAACAAAGAATTTATCACCATTTTGATTCTTAATAATATATCCATAATTACGATATTTTTATTACTTATAAATAGACTACAATTCAATTAAATAATACTCTTAGTATTCTAGGTTCTCTTAGTAAATTTAGTTTTACTTTTAATAACTTAGAATTTTAATAATATTTTAAAAACAGAGACCATTTTAACTCTATTATAATATAGTATATATGTACATTTCAGTAAATATAAAAAGACTATTTCTTAGTGTTCTCTGTCTGTAATAATCTCATGTCCCTGAGAACCTGGAACATGAAAGGTATTCCTTTAAAAGGAATACCTTCAATAAAAAGGCTGAAAAACCAGCTTCAAATGTTATTTATTAAATAATCTTGTAATTTTTAGTTTTGTATTATTATATATGTATGTGTATATATATATATATATATACACATACACACACACACATACACACACATATACACACACACACATACACACACTAATTAATTTATATGCTCGTTACAGTTCTTTATTATTTTTTCAACCATTTGTCTTAAAAATGAGTATATTTTGAATGTTGAAAAGTATATTCAAAAATCCACAAAAAATGTTTCATTACTAAATAAAAAAAAGTTTTCTTTTTAGAGTATACATGAAAATATATAGTGTATAATAATTATAGTGCAGCATAATTATATACACAATACAGTGCATAATTTACACGAGTTGTATTTGTAGTCAAAAATAAAAATAAATTCTTAAATAATACACTTTTTTTATGAATCGTTATACACAAAAATAAATTTAAATCAATTATTTAGTAGATATGACTTGTAATTTTTAAATGATTTGATTTTGATAATAGTTTGAATTAATATACAAGTAAAAAATAAAATATAAACATTCTATTACCAACAAATACATTTTTTATAATTTCCAAAATATATGAACTTGTAATAATAGCTTATACATTTTTTCAAGTCTAAAAAAGAAATTATATAATAACTAAAAATAGTTCTTGATAAGAACCCTTACTTTTAGAACTAACAAGTATAGTAATCATTGTTATTAGTTTAATGATTATTGCTGATGTATATCTTAATCATTATTATTACTGATAACCTCGATATACTTTTTAGATATTTAAACTCTTTAACCTTTGATTTCTATGAATCACAAACTATCTTTATTTTAATTTATTGTAGGTAAATAACGCTTTGGTATTATCAATAAATCTTACTTCACGAATTATAAAATGTGTAGAAGGAAATAATTGAAAACTGTGCAGAAGGATTAATATTTGAGTGTGTTATTGTGAAAAACGGTTCGCCAACTTATTCCAAATCAAATAGTATATACAGTATGTGATTATATTTGAGATAAGATTTATAAAAAAAAAAAAACACAATACATGTATGTATCCCATTCGTTCAGAAATGATTAAAATAATTGTATTATAACAATTATGGGCTGGTTAAGAAACACGCGAAAATATAATGACCATACATGTACACACACATTAGGTTAACAGAACGTAAAAAGTACAAAAAAATGAGATATATAGCAAGTAACATGGTACGCTGATAGGTTTACTTATTACAAACATCATGCAATGGTCGTTATACGTAATAATAATCATAATGACACAATTATTTAGGATTGTCCGGTGGCAAAACACGTACTCCACTATCTAAAGAAATAGGCCTGAAAAATTTGTAGGCACTTATTCTTTTTTTGTACTCTTCACATTGTACCCATACTTCAAATATACTTATTATGGTATCGTTAAGACATCTATTTTATGACATTGAGTCAACGCATGAAATAAATTTAAGACTGTTTAATGACTACGTTTCTGTACCATTACTTTCTAGTGTGATGTTTTTTAATGGTATGTTTTGTTACGGATATACTGTTATTATCGTATTAATACCTTTTGAGATTTTTCTTATTTTCATATTTTACTAAATAGAAAAAATGTAAATTCTGTTTATTTCAATCAATGATCCATAACATTGTTTGCTTACAATTGAAAGGTGTACCATAAATATTATTTTTCTGTTTATATTAAGTATTTTTTCGGAAAAAATATACATGAAAACAACTTAGTTGTTTTTATTTATTTATATATTTATTTTTTGTTATTTGGTTAAAAAATATAATGAATTCATGATTTATATTTTACCTCTTACCTTTAAAGTGGCAATATAATGTCAGTTTTTTTTAAAACCTTATAATGAGTTCGTACCCAGTACAAAATCTAGTATATTATTAAAAAATAATTGTAATTTTTCATGTCGTTTTAAAACCAAAGTTAATAATTCAGTTTGTGTTTATTTATTAAAAAGAAATCTTCTTAAATCTTAAATATGTATTAATAAACTATATTAAAAATATAGAGGCAAAAAATATATTCATTTTTGTTAATTTCTTATTTGATAATATAAGATTGGTAAGAAAATAATTGCGCTTTTTTGCGATTTCTAACCTTAATTCTTTTGGACATTTCATCGTGTTCATGTTAATAGCATTTAAAGTGCATTTTTCCGACTGTATTTTGGCAATATAGACTTCGGTTTTATTATTAATTTTGCTTCAAATTGGTCTATTGAATTAAAGATGGAAAAGAAGCAAATAAGAGCAATTTTTTGAATGGGGTTCAAAAATGGCAGCAGAAACTGCTCATAAACTGAATGATGGTTTCGGCATAGGTACGGTGTAATGGTGGTTCCAAAAATTTCGTACTGGGAACGAGGATCTTGAATATGAAGAAGGTCTCGGACGTTCTTCTTCAGTTCGTAACGACTAATTGAAGGCGTTAGTTGAATCAGAATCATGCACAACAATTCGAGAGCTTGCACAAAAATTAGGTGTTAGTCATCTAACCGTTCTTGATCACAATTGGAAAAATAAATATGTACTTGAAGATAAATAAACAGGAATTATTTTTCTACTAACCTAATAATATTAGAATGTTTTTCAATAGTTAAACTTGCAACTTTTTCATGAAACTTAATTTGGATATTTATTTTTTGGCGTTGATACCTCTAATATAAAATGAAAAATTGGATTTTACTATACACAGTATCAATTCAACACAGACTACAATATGTTAGTCGGACCCATAAAATAATATTTGAATGTATATTTTGTTCATACATACATTACAGAAATTTTATAATTATTTTTAAAAAGTTTCTTAAGACAGTGTAAAGAATATATAACAATTAAATTTTTAAATATTATTGTTAACTGCTTAGTATCCGAAATATTAGTACTCTAGTTTTACAATTTAACTGAATCTTTAAAAACGAGAGTTTCAGTTTATATACACAATAGTGCTACAATCTGATTTAGAATCTTTCCCTTTATACTTTCAAAATTAACTCAAACTTTGTTGAACAAATAACACCTATTTTATTACAAAATTAATAAATAGTATTTGATATATTACCTTATTTTCAACCTTTTTAAAATTATATTTTCCTCTAAACGATAACACCTGTATGCTTCTTGAAAAGAATTGTGTGTTATTTACTATTTTATTTGGAAAAAATATTATTTAATAAACGATTAAAATGTAAGAGTATTACACAATTGTGATAACTGGATTTTTATTGAGAGATGATGCATCTCCAAAACTTCGTCACATTAAAATAAATTTATTAGTAATTCAACAATTAAGTAAATAGTAATCACAACATCTTTTTATACTAATTATGTATTAAACAATAGCTGTTTGTAATATTAATTACATTACTGTCTATATTCAAATATTCGCCAAACTAAAATTATTTAATTTATTTATTTATCGACAACAACCACTGAATGTACAATTTTCAGTTAAACATTACAATGTATGTTAATAAACATATAATTAAAAAAATAAAAACTTTTATTGTTAAAACAAACACTATTTATTATCACTTTATAAAAATATTTTTTTACAATTAAATATTTTCAATCTTCACAAAAAAGTGTGGCAATTAAAAATAAATTCAGATTAATTCATTTTACACAAACGAATGAAATTCGAATTTGCTTTTTACTAAAAAAAAATATTAAAATAAACTTTATTGTCTGTCATTTACTTTTTATACAACATATTTTGTTGTTTATATTAATAGAACGAAAATTAAACTCTAAAAACAAATTTGATGGATATTATATATATATATATATACACATATAAATTAAAAAATATATTTCGCTTATAAGCGAGCTTGTCATTTCCTTTCACTTCCATACATACATTTTACAAAAAGACCTTGTATGATGTTGTTTTTAAAGTCCTTTCTAAAGGCATTTAATTGACTCGGTTTAATAAAAAAAAATACATAAACATTTATTTATTTATATATATATATATATATATAATACACAACAAATAGTCAAGCGAAGAGAATAATATTCGACGTATAAGGCTCGGGGGAAATATCTGAAAAAGGATAATTAGTTAATTAAATAATTATTTACGACTCGGAACGTTTACCATTGAGCAATCAATCGGTTAAAAAGCAGGTGTCACATTATTTCATTTCTATCTAGAATTATAAACTAACGAATACAATTTTAATCATACATATATATATATATATATATATATATATATATATATATATATATATATATATACTTTTTATGGTTGTACCTGTTTTATAAAACATATTGGTCACTTTCTTTCAGACTAATTGTTGAACAAAAACTTGCCTGAATATCTTACTTTCAATTGACATAACTTTTTGCAATAAAGAATAGAATATTCATTCGATACCACAAAACACTTTTTATATAGCACCAAAATTCAGAAGTTAATACATACAGTCACATCTACATCTACATATATATATATATAAATGTATGTATGTAGGATGTCGAAATCATTCTTAAAATGCCAAACACATATATTTCTTCGATTTTTATTTTGCATTCAATTCTTTCATTATAAACTATTCAATGCAGACGAAATATTAAGATAACCTCACAGTAAGAAGTCAATAGATGTAAGATATATAATCTGTAGGTGATCATTTGTCGACGACTTTACCGTCCAACCTACTTTTTGGAAACATCTTCAGAAAAAAACTAACATCTTATTTAAAATTATTATTATTCTTTTCAAACAGACAGTTGTGTTTATTTTTTTTACAGTCGAATAATAAAATGAAAAATTTGAATGTTTTCAAGCGATTGTATTTATGATTTCTATAAATGGAATAACAACATTTGTCAAATGCCCTTCTACACAGTGTAGGTACTTGTGAATTTTTTCTGACCTAAATTTGATATTACCTTATTAGTTACTTGTGAAACATGTCATTTGAATCAAATATGGTTTTGATAATGTACACTTAATTCAGTAATATTTTTACACTTTTAAGTATACATGACAAAGTTTAAATTGTATTATTTAACACAATATTATATCTTTGAGAAATATAACAGAGTATATATATATATATATGTGTGTGTGTGTGCGTATATATATATATATATATATATATATAGATAGATAGATAGAGAGAGATACATGTTTAACAAGGAGTAGTTTCTTTAAAACTGTTAACAATGTACGTAGAAATCCAATTAAAAAATATATTAAATCAAAAAAAATTAAGCCTATATTAATTTTTTATGAATTTCATATTGATTTTAAAACACGCATTTGCATATAGAAAAATATATTATACATACATACATACGCATGTGTGTATATATATATATATATATATGTACTTATGTATATATTAAAAAATAAATAAATATATACATGTTTAACAAGGAGTAGTTTCTTTAAAGCTGTTAAGAATGTATGTAGCAAATCAATTAGAAAATATATTAAATCAAAAAAAATTAGGCCTATATTAATTTTTTATTAATAAGTCGACTAAATTTTTTTATATAATTAAATTTCATATTGATTTTAAAACACACATTTTCATGTATAAAAATATATTATACATACATACGCACATATATATATATATATATATATATATATATATATATATATATATCTACTTATGTGTATTAAAAAATAAATAAATATACATGTTTAACAAGGAGTAGTTTATTTAAAGCTGTTAACAATGTATGTAGCAATCCAATTAGAAAATATATTATCTCAAAAAAAATTACGCCTATATTAATTTTTTATTATTCAGTCGACTAAATGTTTTTTATATAATTAAATTTCATATTGATTTTAAAACACATTTGCATGTGGAAAAATATATTATACATACATGCATACATACATACATATATATATATATATATATATATATATATATATATATATATTAGACAATTATTAAAAAGTAAATTGTCGTAAATCGAGATAAACTACAGCCAATCATACGATACTAAGAAACATAAATTCGTCACATAAAAACAAATTCAGAATCTAATAAACGAAATAAATTAATATATACTTGTATATTCAAATGTATCAATTTAGTTCGAATATATTTTTAGCGACGTATAAAAATACGCCAAATAAATATACAAATAATATGTTTGATTTTAATATATAATGAAATAGTTACATAAATTTTAATATAAACCATAACCCTCGAACGAGTTCCTATCCACTTAAATTGATATAATAATATATGCACACATACCAATTCAAACAGATGGCAAAAAAGCCAATTGCAGATGTATTATTATAATTCGGTCTTTGGATCGTACGTGTTCCAAAAAAAAAGAACCAAGTCAAACGAAATTCCATTATACTGGGCCGTAATTTCGATATAAACGAAATGGGGTGAAAATATCTAACATCTAAATAACGTTTCGTATAAGAGGTATAATATATAAGCAGGTGTTTTCTTTCAGTGTCAGAAATGTCAAAATTTATTATTATTGTGATGATATCATTTTTTCGTGCTACAAATTGAGAGATTTCTCGTATTAATTATTTTTATAGGAGTATTTTAAGTGTGCATATATATATATATATATATATATATATATATATATATATATATATATATATATATGTATATATAATTAGAACTTAATGTCAGTAATATCAAATAATACGACGGAAATGTGTGTAACACGTTAATATAACGTTTCATTACAATTTTCGTTCTAAGTTTTTACATATAAAAATGTTTTTATAATTATCCATTAATCTAGGTTCAGCGTTCTTTCTTAAAAGGAATTATTGATTAGCATAGAAGCTTATATTAATATTTGTACATAAATGAATTCTGTAAATATATTCAACATTAGACAATTTTATTCTTGAGTCATATTTTTATTGCTTTTTTCTTTGGCAGAAAATCAAGTGGTTGTTATAAGCTGATAATTATTGTTTCTTTGGAAAATAACTTATGTTATAAGGGGAAAATCCAACACAACTGAAATAATAGTTTATTTTCGTACGTTACTGTGACACATTGGGTAAATTTGTAAGATACGTTTAATGAATAAAATCATTTCGAAACAGTTTTTGGTATTTTTTGGAATTGTATTAATCTGATTTTTTATTTTTTATTGAATATAATTTTGTATACATTTCGGTTGATTTCATTTAAGATTTTTAAATCTTTTATAGTCATTTAAAGATGAATTTTCTTTTTAACAAATTCGCATAAAATAATTTCTAATAAAAAAACAGTTCTATGATAATAAATCTCAATACTTTTTTTTTGAAAATAAATTTACTTATTTTAACGGTTTTCTTCATAGAGATAATGTAAAACTATTAGGATCTATTAAAAAGAGTGGTTCCAATCATTTAATCCTTGATTCTTTCTCAAGAAATCTCTTTTTAACTACAGAGTCGTTCACTGTTAACTATATATTATCCACAAATACAACATCTATGACAAATACTCACTGAATTGTATTTTTTATGATTTATTTTCCGTTTATTATACGCTGTTTTCTATTTAAAATTGTCTTTTGGAATGTTATAGATTTTTTTTCATGAACACCTGTTATATAATAAATTGCTCTGTACGAATCCTGAAGGCCACATGTGGATTCTTTTCTTCTACGACGGGTTTTAACTTTTGTTATTTACAGACAGATATTAAACTGTAAGTTCATAATATATCTTAATTCGATGAAAGTCAAAACCGGTTGTAGAAGAAATAAACTCACACGTGGCCTCTAAGATATGTACAGGACAATTTTATTTTTATAAGATATGCGCAGCAGAGTATTATTTAACACCAGATATCCTGAACGTGGTCTCTTTTATCTTGTGAAAAGGGTTAAAGAGTATCGTACACAAAGTTTATAATTATTGACAAACCATGACATAAGTTGACAGAATTGTTAATTTATAGAAAAAAAAATAGTGAATTGTAATAGAACCAAATTAAAAACGTGTATCTTGTGTTTTATTCAAAATATGAATTTTATTTCAATATCATTCTATGGAATGTTCTTTCGATTCTTATGTAATCATTATCATTCTTTTTTTTAAAAAAAAACTTAGATTATTGCTGTTGATCGAAAATATATTAAAATAATTTACTGTTAAACTAAATATTTTCTTTAAATCAACACTACTGATATTATTTATTATAAAATATACTTTTTAAAGTAAAAATATAAATTTTATAATAATATAGAAAAATAATGCAGATAAAAATGGTACTTAATATTTGACCGAAAATATATTAAAATAATTTATTTTAAAACTGAATATTTTCTTTAAATCAACACTCCTAATGATATTTATTATAAAATATATTTTTTAAAATATATATATACATTTTAAAACAATATAGAAAAATAATGTAGATAAAAATGATATTTAATAATGTACTTATGAAATTGAATTTCTTTCTGAGCTAAAATATATCATTAACTCTTATAAAAAATAAGTCTCCTATAGTGTTTATTAAAATCAAATATTTCATCCATTAACATCATCGATAACTTACACAAATATTAAAAAATATATTTCTTGAAAACGTTATATATCATAAAGAATATTATAAGCATTAATTACATTAACACTATGTATATTAACTGTAATTTCTATTTATCTTTCAAGATATTAATTGAATTCAACAAAGGTTTCCTTTAAATTCCAAAATCAAATCAAAACTTTATAAATGAAACACATACCGAAACTGAAACTGAAAAATATTCATATATTACTCAAAATCCATATATATAACTAATATAAATGTTACTCCATTGAGTTATTAGATCAATGTATGTAATTAAATCTAATCCAGGTCGATAAAATATTCCATTATGTTTATCAAGACTTACCATTACTATAATTTAAAATAAGCTACTTAATATTAATTCTTTAAATACATATGTACGGTAATTTTTATCAACGTACTATTTGTATGTTTCATTATTTTTGAATCATACAGCATAATATGTATACATATATACATATATGTATACATATATATATATATATATATATATATATATATATATATATATATATATATATATATATATATTATTAATAACATTTTTATACACTTGATGTTTATTTGCAACTCCATAAATATTAAAAATGATTAAATACTAATTTAAATAATCAACATTTCTGAAGTAAAACAGTGTAATATAATGTACACAACATATATTTTATACGATGTACGGTCAATTAAATTGAATATATTAATTTTTAATTTAATTAAGTTCTTGGAATTAATTACACTATTAAAAATAATGAACGGTGACTTTTATAATAAATTAACTACGAAGCACTATTATAATATAAATCTTTAGTTTTATTTGTAAACAGATATGATTATTTTCTTATTATTATACTTATACAGTAGAATAAGTGTAGATAAATTAAAATAAATATACATATAACAATAATAATATTTAATAACATTGAAAGTTATTCTTGATAGCTTGTTAAAACAACATGGATTTCAGAAAATATCAACATTGAAAATTACTAAAGCTATTTATTAAGACACTAATTGCTTATATATATATATATATATATATATATATATATATATATATATATATATATATATATATATATATATATATATGTATTACACACATACACATCTTAATATTCAAGAATTAGATATTATTCATATGAGATATTATTATATCTGTCTATAACTGAGAGAAACTAATCACTGAATTTGTATGATTTGTAAATCTGGAATTATGATGAAAATTATAGTTGTAATAATTTTAATATTGATAAAATGTTAACTTTTTTGGTAACAGTAACTATTGTAAGTAATCAAAATCTGTTTAATTTAGTTTTTAATGAAATTAACACAGTAATTTTTAGGTATGACTGTTTTATATTCAATGGTATCAATGTAAATCATCCTATTAATTTTTTAAAATGATTCAGTGTACAAAAAAAAACTAATATTTTTTGCATAAGTGAAACGATTAACCTAAATTCAGAATAAATCAGATAGGAGGAAAGAACATTATTCACTGTTATTAATTCTTAATATTTAATGAATATTTAATTGTTAATAAATTGCATTCAGAAATGTTAATTATATATTGCTTAAATAACGATATATATATATATATATATATGTGTGTGTGTGTGTGTGTGTGTGTGTGAGAGAGAGAGAGAGAAAATGTGTGTATGTTTGTGTGTTCGTTAGTATGTATTTAGATATTCACATTAGTTAACCTGAAATATGAGTTTGTTTGTATAAATTAAACAGCCTTATAAATTCACATTGCGGTAAATAATAATATCAAATCCTGAAAGCAGTATTACAAGTGTTACATTTTAACACACCGATTAATTAAATGCAAACAGTTTTAATCTCTCTCCATGAATACATGTATATTTCAGTTGCTTAACGTGATAAATTTCCAGCAAAGTATTGTTAATTAAAACTTATACACGAAAATGTATAAATGCTGAAGGATTTATGAAAATATTACCTGAGTGAGACGAATAAATCATTAGAATGTATACATGTCAGTAGTATAAAAATTGATTATATAATTTGTATAAAAATATAACTAATTTCAAATATAGATGTCTGTACAGAATTATGATTTTTTGTGAAACGTCGGTTAATTTCACAACTGAATGTGAAATGTATTATTGATAGCATCACTTTTTAAATTAGTAATTAATGATCCGTGAAAATTAACTAAGTAACCTTGTGAATTAATCGGACAATAAATTAAAAAAAAAAAACAAAATGATTCTTTGCTTAAAATACAAGCTTGTATATTTTTTGTATATATTTCTTATAAAAATGCGCGTATATTATGCTGAGATTTTCAAACTTGAATAATTCATTAAAAATAATCAAATTTGGTACTTGAGTGTAGTTTTTTTTTAAGTAATAATTAATTAACATATATATATATATATATATATATATATATATATATATATATATATATATATATATAATTTGAATGTTTTACATCACACTTTATTATTAAAAAATAAATTATTATTAATTAAACTTAATGAGAAATTTTATTGTAAAACTGATTAAAATTTAAGCATGTATACATAATGTGGTTATATTACTAAAATATTTAAACTGATGATAAGACATATACATATATATATATATATATAAATTAAAATTCTGATCAAATATCGAACCGTTTTCCATTTGAATAATGATGGAAATCAGCCTGGCCGAATTTGTATCCAGTTAGAACAAATTATAAAATATTAAGATTAGAACATGTGTCAATCTAAATATTTTGTAAGTTTTTGATGAATATTTATATTTAGAGAATTGGCTGTAGTCCAGTTATTAGAACATACAACGAATATAACGTACGTTTCCGAATCTATTCACGCTATTTACTTATAAACACGGTCATTTCATACGACGAAAGATATATACCATCAAGTTATTCGAAATAATTTACAAATAGAACATAAATAATTATATTTTGTACTTGTATAAATTAGAACACATAATAGAAATTTTAATTCAATATATTCCAAAAAATTAATTCGTCGAATGGTATTTATAATTATGTGATATTTAATTATATGTATAATTCATATTTTAAATTATTCTTCTTTAGATAATCTTAAAATTAATTAGTATTTTATACATAGTACGCGGTTGTATAATAACATGTTCATTTCAATAATTTTAATGTCGATTTTTTAGTTCTTCAATGTGTACAAAAGTGATTTTTTATACATACTTTAATAAGTTTCAAATAAATGCAGATCTCTCTTTGAAATTTTCAGTTTTACATGTATCGATAAATAAATAACAATTAAATATATTACTACGTAAGTGACATTGACATTTATTGACATTAATTTTAGATATCATTTTTTTAAGTCACGATATATATATATATATATATATATATATATATATATATATATATATAAATGTAACATACATAACCTCGAACTATATATGTAACCATGCAATGAACCATGCAGGTGTAACTATCAACGGTATGCTACATTTAACAACATTGTATAAAATATATTATAAAGTGGTTTTATTTGAGAAAAAATGTAATTAAATTTAAATGAAAATATTTATTTCTTCTTTAATGATTTAAATTTTCTAATAAATATATATATAATGGAATATTAATTAATAAAAGAATCCTAAATTTAAATTGAGGATTGCTTAAAGTATACACGTTTGAAATAGTGTACAATTGGTAGTTTTTCGATTTTAATGTACTATCAAAGTCAATAAACGAAAGTAATTAAAAATGGATTTATTTTCCAATCTATGCAGTTTTTCGCTGTGTTTCGATTTAAAAAACAAATAAATAATATTTGCAGTTTTAATTAATTTCGTTGCAGTTCATTTAAGTCATGTATGTATGTACCTTGTATGTGTGTGTGTGTATATATATATATCGTCGTAAAAAAGTATAAAATGTATATTCTGATATCTAAAATAAACTATTTATTAATACTATATTGTTTTATATTATGATTTGAACTCAATATATTCTATCAATTAAATCAAATATATATTTTAAATTGCCATAAGGTAATATTGAAACAAACAAATAAAATACAAGGTAATGAAATTAATTCATTTTTAATGTATTAACACTATCAGTACAAAATGGTCAAAATACCTGAATTATTTATGGGGAATCACAAAAGTGGATATATACATCATTCATACATACGAAAATGCATATATATATATATATATATATATATATATATATATATATATATATATATATATTAATATGTTACTTGACAATAAGGATAATATATTTTAAATTATTAAAAGAAAACACATATATTAGACAATTTACTAAATAAAACGCATATATTTATCGACATTACATTATTTTAAAACAATCATATATATACAATTTTGTATTTTACTTTTTTATTTTATAGAAAGAGTATACTTTTTTATTTTGAAGAATTAAACGCATGAACGGTATATTTTTATATAAAAAATTAAAAGATAACTTTTATAAAAACGATCAAGTAGAATGACCGAAAGAAACATTTTTTTTAAAGTTTTCTTGAATAGATGAATATTACTATATGACTATATGGTTTTATTTTATTAGAAATTTACATATTTCGAACTGTTGAATATGCTCAAATGATAGAAAGAGATCTATGAAATATATTTAAAAATTAATTTAAGAAAAAGGAGTACTGGAATCTATTAAATACGAATAAGTTTATAAATGCAAAACTTGCAATATATTACATATAACTAATAGATTTTTTTCAGATACTTATAATTAAAAAATTGTGATGTTTTCTTAGGTTGAAATTGAATTTTTAAATTAAGGAGTACCAACCGCGGCAATCAAAAACATTTAAGAATATTTGAAATGCAAATATAATTTTGCATCGGTAGTTAATTAATATCGATTATTGTGATTTTTTAATCAAAGTAAATTAAATTACCATAGATTTATTATTAACATGCTTTCATCCGCGCCCGTTAAAAAAACAGTCTTAAACAAAATATGTTTTAATTAAATAGAATATTTTTATAAATACAAATGTTCACATACTGGTAATACATACATACATACATATATATATATATATATATATATATATATATATATATATATATATATATAATAATATAATATAGATATTAATTGGTTAAAAAAATTAAAATATTTTTCTACTTATGTGAAACATTTTTTTTTAAAAAAATTGAATTAAAAAATTCATAAAGCAGTTGTAATCCTGAAAAAGTTTGAAATCTTAAAACCGCATAATAGAAAAATTTTTTCAGTGATCACGCATGAAAAAGTTTGAACCAAGTGTATGATAGACGCGTGTCTTCGAGGTTAGCAACCCTTATTGTGTATAAAAAAAACTTGTGCACAATAACATAAAAGGCGGAGCTTCATTCGACATTTGTGGTTAAAATATAAAAGAAAAATGTAGGTGTTTAGATTCTACTTACTTTTTTTTAAAAATTAAGCCGCACAGAACTAATTTATTATTTGTGTGCATGTGTATTTTGTGTGCGTGTGATTGTGTATTTTTTCATTACATTTTTTTATTAGTTTCAATTTTTCACAGTACTTTATCACAAGGTCACAATTATTTCTAAATCACTATAATTTTCATTTATTATTTGTTTTTGTTTAAATGTCACAAACTTTAAACCAGTTTTTTAAGTCCTTCGTTTGTTCATCGAATGAAATATTAACTGATGACGAGAATATTTTAAAATATATTTATTTTTAATAAAATTTATTATTTCTGTTGTTGAAAACACATTTGTTAAGTATTATAAATTAATTACGGTTTTTTTTAATAGCATTATTATTTAGATTAAATTACTTAAATGCTAATTAGTTGTATTAAATTAATAAATTGAGAATTGATTGATTGAACTTCTGTACGTCACGTGATATCACTTTCTTGAGGGACCATCTTACTCTAACAGCGGTTACTGAAATACTGTTCATAGAATAAAGTAAAGAATCAGTAAAACCACAAAGAAAGATCAGCATATGTATAAGTTGACTGGATAACCGACGAATCATTCTTTACTATATTGAAAAAAAGGAGGCGAACAAAACGGTTATTTCTTCAACTAACTTGGTTCTCGACTATATTTTCTTAAACGAGAAACCTTACAAGTCAGAGAGAGAGAACGTACAGTTGTCCAGATATATTAAATGGTCCGCGAAGACAAAGAACAACGACGAAGACTTGCGTATTTAGTCATCTCAAGATGTCGCATGCGTGTTGAAGCCCGTGGTGGGGTGAATGTTGACTTCGTGGAGGTGATATGTAAAAAAAGTGGGGTCGACGTTTAGTTCGAGGAGAAATTTGCGTGCGTGTTTGTGTGTATGTTGGCTTATGTATGATTTCCCCTCTTTTTTTCCGAAGATGTCTTTTGAACTGAAGAATGATGCAAGACAGAATTGTAATTGTTGAAAAATGCAGCACGGACCGGTCGGCTTTTTCGTGTTTCAAATTTGGCGGGTTAAAATTGGCGCCAAGTTTTTTAATTACAACGTTTTCTTGTTTATTTTTTTGTACTTTAATGTTTATCTTTATTGGAACTAAAATATTGATCTGAATACTATTCAATGTCGTGATTTTTTTTAATTTATTTTTATTTTAGTATATATGACATCTGATTTAACAAAAGTCGATGTAATTTTGAAAAACTATTCAAGAGTAAATACTTAATTAGATAAATATTTCAAAAACTTTTCAAAGCACACATATCCAACAAAATTAAATATGTAAGTCCATTAACAATTTTACAATAATTACTACATCTTTGCACTGATTTTCCTAATATTTTCAAATATAGAGAAGATGATTCAGTTAAATCTGTTTCGATTCAATTAACACCTTAATTCAATGTGATTTTATGAAGTTCTATTCAAAAATATATTTACACTAGAATTTAATACTGGCATACATACGTACATATATATATATATATATATATATATATATATATATATATATATATATATATATATGTACGTATGTATGTATATAAAACTACGATTAACAGAAGATATTTTCAAGCTTGGAACTTCAGAACATGATTATAATTAATGTTTTAATTGTATGATGTTAGCCCTGTATTTAATTTCTATTCAAAAATTGAGAAGAATAATTGAATAAGTATAAAAAAATATATAGATCAAATTTTAATTAGCTTTCACCTGACTAATATTTCTCTTTCTTGTGAATTTTTATCTTAAACTTAATACAGTTGTTTTATTTAAATTTAATTTCAAAAAAGTACAATACAAAAACAAAAATAGTATATTTTTTTGAAGTCATATTAAAATGAAAAAATGTCGAAATAGAAGATTGATTATTCGCAATATATTTCTTTTAAATTATAAATGTCACACCAGATTCTGTTCTTTAATTATTTTCCAATTTCTGTACCAATAAATCACTGTCAATGTCATTGTATTTTAATCTTGTAACTGACCGTAAACACTTCAATCGTTTGCAAAAAAAATAAATAATAGAAACTTAATTAACTTTATTAAATATTCAGTTAACATATTAAAATTAGTGCATCAATGTATTATATAAGATACTCGACATCACTTAAAGTAATGGAAATTAAAGTAATGCACATTAAATGTTGCTTTATATTTACTAATATAAAGCAACATTTCTATATACAACTATATACTAATAATTTTTATTAAATGCTTTATATTTACGCATTTTTTTTTATATTATACATGATATTTATTATAAAAATTATTCATTGTCAAATCTACTATTAAATTTTTAAAATTGAATGATTCAGGCATAAACTAGTTGACATTTTTGTTCTAGTTTCTAATTTATATATATATATATATATATATATATATATATATATATATATATATATATTTATTTGAAAAATAAACGAATATATTACTTTAATCTAATTTTTTTATAAAATCCGAAGGTTCATTTAAGTACGATTTACAAAACCCATTCCTATTTTGTATTATATTATGTAAAATTCTAAACTTTGTTTAATAACCTTTTTAGTAAAGTGTTATAAAAATTAGCTTTCATTTTAAATTATAGCCTTTAAAATAAATATTAAAAAATTCGGTAAAGAATATTTAGCATTTTTAAAGAATATTTTAATTAATGGATATATCATTCAATTAAATTAATTTAGTTTCCGTTAATTAGTCGTATATATTTTTGCACTTCTCTATCAATATTTAAATATTATAAAAGCAATAAAAAAACTATACACACACGCACATATATATATATATATATATATATATATATATATATATATATATATATATATATATATATATATATATATATATATATATATATATATGTATATATACAAGTATATACTTTTAATTAATTTCAATCTAAAAAGTTTTGGGTTTAAATATCACAATTTAGTATATGTAATTAGTGACAAAATTAATATAATACTTAATCTAATATTTACTTAATTAAAATTTTAATGCTTTCGATACCAAAAAATCCAATTCTTATATTTAATTAATTATAGATAGAAACATATAAAATTTATGTTAAGAATGAATTAATAATACCATAAAAGTAATTAGGAATGTGTGTATGTATGTATGTGTGTGTATATAAATATATATATATATATATATATATATATATATATATATAATCTATACATATAGTGAACGTTTTTAAGATTATTCTTAATTAACATATGTAAATGTTACATTATTATCTTATAACTCGGGTGTCTTAAAACGTGCCTTTATAAACATATATATATATATATATATATATATATATATATATATATATACACATACATACATAAACACTGATAATTACATTAATTTTTTCGAGATCATCAGACAATATTTGAATTTTTTTTTTAAAAATATGCTATCATTTTTTGTATTCCTATGGTTTAGTGTTGTCATATTTTTTAACAAATATTATATAGTATTCCAAAATGTTGTATCTTAAATACTGTAATAATCAAAAAACAAAAATCATACATCTATCGTCTTATTGTACACCTTATTGTTTTTTAATGGTCACTAAATGTCCCATAATTATTTATTTCATTCATATATGTTCTTAGCTTAAAATATATTTTGAATCATTGGGTATAGATTTTATTATTTTAAACTTTATTACTTTGATAATGAGGAAAAACATATTATTACAGTTGACGTTTAGTCTATAGTTTCATATCATCGAACCGTCGAACGAATTGTAACTTTTATATATATATATATATTTATATACATATATATATATATTTATATATATATATATATATATATATATATATATTTATATATAAATATATATATTTATATATTTATATATATTTATATATATTTATATACATATATATATATATATATGTATATATATACATACACATACATACACATAATATTTAATAAATATATCTTTAAAGTTCGAAAATAATATGTTCATATATGTAAGGGTATATTTACAAAAAAATGTTTAAATTTGGTATATGTATTCTTTTTTATTTATAAAAACAGTCTGTATCGAAATCTATATATTCTTATACTATTTCTATTAAAATTATTTGATAATAGTTTCTATTCCAATATTTCCAATTATTAAAATTTGCATATACCTTAAGATTTAACATAATTAAGAGAAAATAGCTGTAACTCTAATAGAAATCTTTGTCATTCCAGAATATTTGATTAAAATACTTATAAAATAAATATATATCATTATTTTTCGTATATTACGAAAGTAATATTATATACAGTAATAACTTGTTGTTTAAATTATTAATTAAAAAGCGATTTACTTTTTTAACAGATACATTTATTTTTATTTCAAATTTTTTAAAAAATATAATAACTTTAAAAAAGGTTTTGTAAATGTCGCCTATCTTTCGTTTTTTTTTTAAATCATATTATTTAACAGTTTATGAATTGGTTTAAACTAACATTTTCTATTTATTACCTTGTTTTTTAATTTCGTTTGATCGTCTTGATTTTTTTTAACTATTCCTAAATACATTTTTTAATTTCATATCTTAACTAATGGGAACGGATTAAAAAATTACAGTAAAATTTAGATTTGTTAAAAGTATGTTAGAATTTTGAAATATAAAAGTTTGACTCATAAATGTTAAAAAGATTCTCTGTATTTGACTGATTTCTCGTTAGATTCTGTACAATAAATCGTACTTCAAGAAATTCAATTCTTATTTTGTATTAAGATATTTTATTGTATATTATTAAAATTGTTGGTAACTGTTAAACACTTCTTTGAGTTTCCCATTTCATTATTGTATGTGAAAATATTTTGTACACTGAACATATAATTGTATATTAGAATTTTACATATCTAAAGAAATAAGTAAAATATCAATGATTACCAAAAGGTATAACCTGTCAATAATATTTTTAACTGTATGATATATGTACATTTTTAGTTTAAAAATATATTCATTGAAACGGAATTTCAGGTTGACTATTCAGATACTTATTCATAAATTTTATTAACATTTTGTACAAATATTGTACATTATTCAGTTAACAAACTTTCAATTAATGTGACCATTTTCAGTAATAATAAGATTGTAAGATCATTCTCATCAATTTATTGCAAGATCATTCTGATGAAAAATTATCGAAAATCAATTTAATTCATTATATAATAAAATTATAATTTGGTTTTTGAAAATTTAAATAAAATACTATCAGTTTACTTTATCAAGATTCATTGTTTAATATAAAAAATAGGAAAACTACTCTTTTTTTTTAAAAAAAATAAAACAATATGTAGTTACAAATTTTAGTATCACA
The DNA here is from genome assembly GCA_034766995.1 of Acanthacorydalis orientalis. Taxonomy (NCBI): domain Eukaryota; kingdom Metazoa; phylum Arthropoda; class Insecta; order Megaloptera; family Corydalidae; genus Acanthacorydalis; species Acanthacorydalis orientalis. The sequence continues at coordinate 7,774,097 of CM068315.1, forward strand.
AAATTGAAAATCTGCTGTTCTTAATGTATTTTACTAATAGGATAAATTGCAAACAATATATATATATATATATATATATATATATATATATATAATTTGATTGTATTATTAAATAATAAACTTACTTTTATTTAATAAAGATGTAACTATCACTTGAACTCTGAAGACGTGTGAGGAATCAAAAAGTAAAAAAAGTATTTCTTTTTTTTTTAATTAATCCACTTGTAGAATTTAAAGAAACGAAGAACGTGTTTTAAATTTTTATATATATTTTTAATTATTGAATAATTTCTAATGTTTGAAATTAAACATGAGAATTTGTTTTAATTTTAAAAACTTTATTAAAAACTCTATTTAAATAAATCGCTAAGAAATAATTTAATATCGCAATTAGTTAAATATATTTATTTCTGAACTTTCGAAATGCTTTAGTTTATTTGGAGAATTTTTCTGGAAAGTGTATGTTTTAAACTTAAAGTACAGGTTGTTACTTGAGAAAATTGGTAATTTTATGAATGTGTATTATATATATATACATATATATATAGTACACATGTCTTTATTAATTACTTTTATAAGTTATAATTAGAGTATGTAATACTTTTCATATGAGCTTGAGAGAAACATTTTTTTTGTGTATTAAAACGATTAAATTTTATATATTATTATTTTTTTTTAATATTGAAATAGTATTCTAAATATATATTGGTGATACCAGTAAATATTAATAAAGCAGTTACCCTTGTTTAACAATACAATTTATCCAGAAAAAATTAATAATAATAATTATAATCCATATATAAAAAAATGCTTATAAAAACTGTTTAATTTTCTTTTTACAAAAATGATTTATTTTTTTTATATTTGCTCTTCGAGTTGAGAACGATCTTAACTTGAAGAGCATTTTGTGCACGAATTTAAAAATATTAGTTTGTAATAATTATTAAACATTTAACAGACTTTTAAATATTAAATCTTTTTTCGTAGAAAATCTATGAAAGGATTATTAATAGTATTTATAATTTATAACATTTTTTTTAAATATTAAATAATGATTTAAAGCAAACCTGTTACGAAATCTTATTAAAAACATATTTTTTAAATACTGTCGTCTCCGCACGTGGACTGTTACATAAAAAAATTAATGATAATTATTTATATATATATATATATATATATATATATATATATGCACATGTGATTACCATTATTTTTTTTGACTAAATTTTCTCGATCATTAATTAAACTTAAAAGAATAATATATATGTAATAAAAAACATTCACATTTTTTATTTAATGTCAGTTCAGCTCCATAAAAAAGAAATATATTCTATAATCTGAAAATTATTTTTTTGTATGAAGCTCATTAAACTACATATAATAAAGTAGAATATATATAAATATATATATAAATATGCCCTTAAAATTTTTTTAAGGTTCAGTTTCTACGTCCGTTTTTTTTATTAACAGTAAAAGAATTGAAATAATTATAATTGAGTTAATTGGAAATTTCTATTAATGTTATATAAAATATTATTTTTTTTTATTATTACTAAACAATTTAATAAGACACTCCGTATTTTTAATCACTTTATTATCATTAATCCTTTATATATTTATTATTTATATATATATATATATATATATATATATATATATACATACATATATATATATATATATACATATATTTATATATATATATATATTTGTGTGTATATATTAATATGTTCATTTCTACTTAGTTTTTTTTAAGAGCACATGTTTAAATTATATATTTTTCTAGTAGTTTCATTTGTAAAATTAACACATCTGTTGGTAACATTTTATTTTTTCTAATTCAGATAATAGTTCTAAATAATCTTAGCAACATTTTCACTTCTGTCGTATGTGTTTATTTTATTCTCACTCATAATGTTTATAAGGGAAAGAATAAGAAAAATATCTATATTTAATGGAAATATTATGTATTAATAACACACGCGTATAACATAGTAAAATCAAATATGCAAATGTCAATAACCACATGAAAATGTGATTTAAAATATGATAAAACATTTTTGAAACGAGCAGGTGTCGACATGTCCAAGTACGCACAATAGTGTACGAAAAAAAAATAAATATAAAAATATGTATGTTCGAATGAAACAAAAAAAAAATGTACTCAACATCTACTGCACTTGCTTTCACACAAAACTACCATATAGAGTTGTATGTCTTTATGTTGAACGCAAACAAATAACTGATAAACCAAATACATTCGCTTCAGTATCCCCTGCGTCGTTTTGTCACGACCCCCTTGTCCCCTCAAAAACGCGTGTATATGCGCTCAACATTCCTCTATCCGTTCGTCGCGGGCCCCCGCGGACGCCTTTCGGTCATGAACAGTGTTGCCGTCATGCGCGAACCGACTATGACCCCGCCTTCCCCTACGACGTGCTCACCGCGAAACGTAATTTTTATGACCCCGCCCCAGGAAAAGATCCCTTGAATAGAAAAAAAATTTCACCCATTCGATGTTTTTTTTTATTCTGATCGCATAGGCCACGCCTTCTTTCTATCTTCTTTTTTCGATAGTGCACTGTTTTTTTTTTATTGTACTTCGCATGCGTATACCTGATAACGTGCAATCGAAATGAGGTTTGTGTCAATGCTGATTTCGTACTAGTGGCGCTCCACGACGACGAGTAGAGAAACTTTTTGCGCTTTTTTTTCAGTTAATAATCCTGATATTGGTTTTTTATCAAGTTTTTTTTTCAAGACGTGAATTTTTTACAGCGGTGGTTGTCCACAATCAGGGTGTATGTCGAGGTTTTGAATTGAGCGTCGCGACGCTGTCGATACGTGGAGACGCGTGTGGCGACAGTTTTAACTAAAACTTTGAACTTGAAACTTTTTTTAAACTTACTTTTTTATATAAACTAATTTATCTTATATATATATATATATATATATATATATATAATGTAACAATTATTTTAATTGGTTTTATTTGTTTTTAATAAAATTTGCATTATCATAGTTGGAGTTTAGTACTTTTTTTAACGAGTTTTTAGTTTAGATGACAGTTTCTATGGATCTCTGTAGTCCTGTGATTGATCTGTTGTTTCTGGGGATTTAATCCCTTTAATACTAGACTTCAACATGTATTATCTATCATATGGTTCATCATCATTTGTCATAATCTTGACTTTGTTGCCTAGGAAAATTTTCAAAAAATCTAGTTGACCTCATTCGACTGGAATAAAGATTCTGCAATATCGCCCGTTGGGTTCTAATTTGCCAGTACATATTGTCTTGTACCTTATGTTTCTTTCTTAGATTGTCACAATTATCCTAGATATATAAATTGAATAAGGATTATCATGCTGTTCTATCACAAGAAGTTTAGTACTGTTTTTATATTTATTTTTATAGGAAAGCAATGAATACATATTATATATGTATATGTATATGTATATGTATATGTATATATATATATATATATATATATATATATATATATATATACATATACATACTAGGGGGCTTCGCTAACTAAACCACAGGCTCGCTGCACCCACTTCTCAATTATAAGCCTGTACATGCAACCGAATAAACCAATAAACATATTTTTTCAAACTCATTATTTTATATTACATAATTATAATCAGATATATAGCAACGTAATAGTTATATATATATATATATATATATATATATATATATATATAATGTGTGTGTGTGTGTGTGTGTGGAGTATTTGTTAGTAGTTCTATATAAACATGGGAGTAGATTATTTTTTAATCTTAGTTTTTGGTTGCTAAATACTATTTTTTTTATATATATATATATATATCATAAAATATTTTGCATTAAAATGTATAATTCAGTATTGTTATTGTACAATTAATTATTGAATTCTTTCATTCATTAAGCGCCCCTGTTGCGTATATGCAACTTTAATTTTTGATTTTTTTTCTCTGTTAACAATAACTTTTTTTTAAAAATTTTTATACAACAGTAAACATTTATTCAGCAGCAATAGAACGGCATTATTAATTATTTCGATTTTGGAAAAGTGAGAAAAAAGCTGAATATGTGTACGCTTTGCAAGAGCCATACCGTATATATATATATATATATATATATATATATATATATATATTTCTATATATATATATATATATATATATATATATATATATGTAAAAAGTGCAACGTTTTTCTCCATCCGAAGTGTTTTACCAACTATCACGGCATTTGATCAGGATTTTAATAAAATAAATGAATTTAAAATTTAAAACAGATTAGCTTTTATTCATTTTAAAATATGTCTTTTTGATAATGATAGCATTAATCGCTGCTGTTGCGTATACAAAACATCTCATTGTTGAAACTAATTTTTTATTTTTTTTTCATAACGACAAACTAATTACAATGAACTTAGAACCAATCCATGTTACGCGTTTTCGAAAATTTCTACGAATTGTGTTAATAAACTAAAGTATTGTAGTGTGTGGAGTGCTAATTAATTTTTATCTGTGAGATAAATAATAAATATTTTATTATTAAATTGTTATACTGGCAATAAAATCCATTTTCACAAATACCATCTTTATGCTGAAATTTTATCTAATAAAACATATATGCCAATAAGTAGTGATGATAATGTGTCAAAAATCTTATGTTAGCTTGTGACATACACTTGTAATTCTATTATAATGAACGCTGGAATAACTAAACTTTCATAATAACAAACTGTTTATGTGGTTCCGCAGTACAAATAATGTTCAATATATTTTGTTTTAATTAGCTAAAAAAATATCTATTACTTACTCGTATTTGTAAAATAATATTTCAATACATTTTCAATTAAAACAAACATTATGTTATATAGAATTAATTTAATTATTTTTAATCTAATGTAAATAGGCACGATACAACTATTTGGAAAATATTTTGAGTAGTTTACTGTTCTGGGAAAATTCTCTGGGTATTTCAATAATTTTTTAAGATCAATACATGAAAGGTTTTTGTTTTTCAGGTGTTCAGTTTTGACATGTATTTATTTAATTTATTTCTTACTATTTTCGAGCGCTAATGACCTTAGTTTTTGACGTGCCTTTAAACTCCAAATAACCAACCAATATATCATTTAGTGTATATTGAAAAGTAAATTTATTTTTAATGATTATTTTTATTAATACAAAAAAAACAGGAAAGTAAATAATTCACGTTGGAACAAAAATGGAGAATTTTGGAAAAGTAAATGAATGGAAAAAAGTAATATTACAAAAGAATTTAGTATTCAATTTTAAAATTTATTAACAACAAGTCATAATAATAATGTAGTACCTAAGATCTTATGACAATTTATTAAAGATGATTAAATGATTGTGCAAAAATATTGTAGAAAGTGTATAAAGATATTATTATGATACTGATGTGATATATGAAAAAGGAAACTGTGAAATGCTATGGGACCAAATAAAGAAAATATCTATTTTTTAGATAATGGGAAAATACTTGTTAGTTTCTGCTTTTAACATTTCATTGAATGTTATTAGACTGTTCTATGTTTTCTCTCGAAAAGAAAATTTTGCATCGCATACAATTCACAACAATTGTTTTTAATCAAAAATGATCAGTTTCATTATTTATAATGCATATTTCAATAGTACTGTCACCGTTCTCAGGCCTTTAAAGTACCAGGAAACATATTTTTCCTTGTTTAGTTTTCTGAGTATAATGTTATTGTTATCTAAATATAAATAAAAAAACGATAAATTATAATCAATAATGAGTTATTAAACTTTTTTAATCGAAAATAATTTTGTGGTTTGTGGGATAGTAACAAAATAATTTTTGAAACCTTGTGTTAATTTTTTTCAAAGAATTATGAAACCGATTAATGTTATTTTTACTTTAAATTACTTTTATAAACAACTGTTTCAAGGAATAAAATAATTATCCCAATTCGTCATAACTGAAAAACTTACAGACATGTATTTTTTATTTTTAAATGATAAGGTATGTATTAGTAGACTCATAAATAAAATATTTAAAATAAGGATAAGATATTGCAACTTGCTAATCGAGAAAGGAATTTTCAACCTACTTCTATTTTCTGATATGATATGGTCTGAATGTTAATTTCGTCAATCAAGTGATTAGAGAAAGTAAATTATAGACTGGTGAATTATCTTCTAATAAGTGTAAATATTATAAATTTGAATATTTTCGTACGTGAAATTGTTAATAAATTCTCTTCTATCTTTTTTAACATGTTTTGAAAAGGAATAAATAAATAATTAATTTTTAATTTGTATAAATATTTGATAAAAGATAAATCATTTGCAATGAAGCAAATACTTTAACATTTTAATAAAAAATTGTATATTTTATACATTTTTAAATATTGACTTAATTATGAAAATCCATTTAAACAAAATTGGTTTAATTCAGAGACTTAATGAGTATTCGTTGTATAGTTTTCATAAATACTTATTCATATTGTTTATTTTTCAGAATATATAATATTACTTTGTACAAATATATTTTATTTATAGAATAAATATTATAGAGTCTCTATTAACTATTATAATTACTCTGAGTTTATTTTTTAGATTTTTATTTAACACCAATTAAATATTAATTTTAGTGTTCCTTTTATGCTGATACTGAGTTATAAAATGATAATATGTTTTATAAGTAGGCATGTAAAAAATATCTTGAAATTAATATATATATATATATATATATATATATATATATATATATATATATGCATACGTGTTTGTTGCATGTGTGTATCATATATTTTTATTAACATAATTATTAAATAATTTATTTAAATACCAATAGATAATTAAAACGTCTATAACTATTTGACTTGATCCTGCTGTGAATTAAATGATTTAAATTTGTTCGTACACCATTAGAAAACGTGGCATTAAATTGATAAATGGATGCGTTCACATCTTTTTTTGTCATCGCCGTTTGAATTCATAGCTAGCAATTTATTCGGCTGAGATTCGAAACTGCGTTAACATTTTGTCTCATTGTCATTTTGGAGTGAATTCATATACCAATTAATTTTAAATATTCGATAAAGTTTGTCTTTTATGTCTAGTCACATTTATTTATTATATCATTAAAATAATTCAATGGCCATTATAAGCATTAACATAACTCAATAAATACATTTTAATCGGGTTTATTGAATTTTTCTGTTAATTTGATTAGTTGAATGTACGACATTTATATTAATTTATATATTTTTTTACTATTTAGTATGACAAAATTGTTATTAATTTTCGATTCATTTTAAATTCACATATTTCTTAATTTATTAATTTATTGAATACCTTTTTTTAGGCCCACTTGTTAATTTTTAAAGTTATTTTTACCAGTAAGTGTGTTTTTTTTAAAAAAAATGCAATGTAATTGATATGATTACTACCGTGTAATTCGTTTACCTTTTAATTTTACATAAGTGCTAATTATTTATAAAAATATATGTAACTTGCTACTAAAACATGCTTTAAATCCATTTTTAATACTAATGTCCTAGTTTATTTTTAAATTTAAAAATCAGTGTAATTTTTCAAATTACTTCAGATTCTATAAACTATTTATTACGAGTTACAAATAATTTTAATGGTTTTTTACTAGTATATTAGATCTGAATATACTGTAATAAAAAAATTCTTAGATAAAATTAACAATAATTATTAGAATTCTATTATTTTTTTCAATTTTTTATTTTAATTTAATAATTTAGTGATTTGAAATATAAGGGGATGGGTTTTAAATATGGGGATCTATTAATATCGATACATTTACAAAACTGAAGTATCAGGAACTAAGAAGTATTATTAGTCTGAATTCTTAAATATTTGCTTTGAAAATTTAGATATATCTAGCTTCAAACATAGCTCCTATTTTAGTTTGTATAACTAGTAATATTGTTATTTTATTACAATTAATATGTTATATAAATTAATTAAAGCAGGGTTTTATAAATAATAAATGAATTGTCGCATTTTTCTTACTAAAGAATGTTTCATTGGTAGATTGTTGACAAGGTATACTTTTTACTTATATATATATATATATATATATATATATATATATATATATATATATATACAGAGAGAGAGAAGAAAAGAGAGATGGTTTAAATTTAGAAAAAGTAAAGTATGCATTGCTGCAGAAAACTACCATAAAAATACTAATAAAGAAGAAAAATGTCTACTAAATACATTAAATAGAAAAGAAAGAAGATAGTTATGATGAAATTGGGGTCTAAGAGATGGACGTTTAGAAGTACAAATGAGGTTTGTGTGATGTACGGAGGATTCTTGTCTGGAAAATATTTACCATTGGACTTGTGAAAATATGAAAGAAATAGTTTTCATTGTAAAAATAAACATCATATTTTTGACTGGTGAAAATCAGAAGTAAAAAAAATATCAAAATTCATTGAAGTGATATTCAAGAATGGATACAAAACTTATATTTATGAATATATTATCACGTGTACATCAGCAAACCATTTTTTTTGTATAGAAAATATTGCAAAGTGGATTCAGTAATTTATAGGAATCATTTTAATTATTACAAAGGGGTTTTATACAAAACATATTACTATGTTTACTGTAACTGATTTAAAAGAATTTATCTTACATATAAGAAGAGCAATAGCAAAAGATATTGCTCTTCAGTTGTTTTGTAATACATGATTATACTAACAACATACTTGTTTTATAAAAAAAAATATTATTATGAAAAAATATAAATTATTTTACAAGATACTCGTATTTTAAGACATATTGTAAACTGAAAAGATTAGTATTACATAAAAAAAAATAATTTAAATGTTCTTAGTATTCTCTGAATCATTCAAATTAAATTAGTAAAATCGTTATATACACACACACACACACATATATATATATATATATATATATATATATATATATATATATACATATATATATATATACATATATATATATGTATATATATAATACATTGCGTAAACCTTTACAACTGATATAAAAAGAACAATATTGTAGATAAAATGACTTAATTAGTGTAGAAGTTTTTGTATAATTTATAAGTAAAAAAAATGAAGTACAATGAACATATAATATTCATATTTATATAAAAATAAAAACAATTTGCAATTAACTTAACATATAATTGAGCTATAAATATAAAATGCATCGTTGTAATTATTCGTTGATGCAATTTTACATTTTTTTTTCTTCTTTGATTGTGTTTTTGCTTCTTATTTATCACAATAATTAACTTATATATTACGAACAGTAATTGAATAGTTGCTGCCTGAATTATTATATTGTATTGTATTTTATTATATTGTATGCCATTTATGTGTTTGTAATTTACATTCATATATTATTTTCAGTATTAGTTATCATACTATGTTACTCTTGAATTTCGAATTTGTTTGTGGGTAAAATATATGATTTGCTAAATATTTAATAGTATGTACATGCATGAGTGTATATATATATATATATATATATATATATATACATATATAATATATAAATTTATACATACACATATATACATATATATATATATATATATATATATATATATATATATACATATATAAATATATATACACACATATATATATATATATATATATATACATATACATACATATATATATATATATATATATATACTTCATATGAAATGGAGCCTATCTTACATTACAATCATTTGTGTCGGTATATAATTGTATATGGAATTTATACGGTTATATGCAATATATTTGCACTGTGTTATATTTTCTCATGAAGTAAGTTAAACTGTTGGATATTGTTTTATATATTTTTGCAAAACATTCAAGTCTATACTCTCATCTCTGTTCTGTATAATTATATTAGATAATAGTAAGGTGCGGTTTCATTAGCTCTTTTTTCTTCACAATCCATTATTAAATGTTCTTCATTCAGAAAAAAACATACATTTATGTGTAATATTTTTATATTTCATTATTGTTTCCGTTCCTTTATAGTGAGTTAATTTTCTAATGAAGTCAGCAGTCTTAACTTTTCATTTGTGTCTTTTAGTATTTTTCTCTTCGAATCGTTTCGTCAAAATTGACTTTGTCTTTTTCGTAAATGCATTTTCTGATTATAATATATTACTCAGTTTTAAAACTTCTCAATTTCCTTGTATTTTGTTTTATCTAGATGTGAATATGTGACTTTAGTACATATTTTCTCTATTTTTTTTTCTAATTTAAACTATTTCAATATAATTTGCTACAGCAGCGATTCCAGGCTATCATTATTAAAACGATCTAAAGACTTTTTTTCTCTCTAACAATAAGTTATATATATATATATATATATATATATATATATATATATATATATATATATATATATAAGGTATGTATACATTTGTATTAAATTATGTGTTGTAAACAAACACACGAAAAAGTAAAGTTTGTAAATACTGAATTGTATATTTATGAAAATTTGTATTTGACAATTCGGATGAAACATGTAAAAACATTTCTGGAATATGGTCGGATGACTTTCAAACAAGGCAAAGTGAATAAGTTAATTAAAAAAAAAATAATTAAACAGCGAACAATTTTGTAAATGTTCGAGTTGTATGAAACACATGTTTTTTTACAAAAAGTTCGAAACGATCTGTTGTTTTAAAACGATGTTGTACATTCAATTAACTATATTAAACTGATTTACTATTCTACACTTAATCTGTTAATATCGATTAGAGTAAAAAACACTGGACATGTGTCACAGCCACTGATCGATTGATTAAATCCTCGTATTAAGGATATGCCGTCATTCCGTCAGTCAGTGTACTGACAACATAATCCTGGATTAAAGCAGTCTCTGCGTGTATGGAGTGACTGGAGCACGGGAACGCTGCCGGATACAGCCTCCGTTACGTTCGTGTATACAGTAGGACCGTCATGCAAGACAATTTGCATACAGTGACAGGCATTTTGCGATCTAAAGAAGCCGTATTGGCCGTCGTAAATCTTCCTTCGATGTCACTTTAGGCTCCAATCAAGATAGTTGCTAGTGCGTACGGTTGTTACTAGACTTTGTCGCTGCTTGCGTCTCAAATAAATTACTTACACACATGAACGCAGACATTGTTCGTGGGCATATATTAAAACCTATACTCTGTCTCTTTCTGCATTTACCTATTCTATCTATCTATCCATATATATATATATATATATATATATATATATGTTATTAGATTAAGCACTAGGTTATTTTTACTTTTATTTTAATTGCTGTAAACATATCAAGCTAAATAAAAAACAATTAAGTGGCTAAATTATATAGATTTTTATTGACGTTCTGACATAATTGGTCTTTCATAAAAAAGTTTCTACAAAAAATCATCTAATTATGTTAAATGTATTTTATTTTATGTGCAACTATATAATTTCTTTTATCTGGTTAATGACTGTCATTTTAGGATAAAGAAAGCAATAAATCATTAAATAAATGTGTTAAATACGTGTATAGACAAGTAAAATAAATTGTTAAAAAACCAAATAGATAAACAATATCTTTGAGTACAGATCCTCACTATACAGGACGAATAGGGCATAGAGGATTGTAGTAGTTGCCGTAAAAATAGAAAAAACGAGCAAGAAATCACCTGTGGCTGAATCGGGTCTATATATCAGATGACATAGAAATCGAAACCTGGATATTGAATACACTGATTTGTTTTATTAGATGTGTGAGGGTAGAACATTGCCTTGCAGCAAATTACATCATTAGAAAGTTTTTCATACTTATTGAAATTAATCTTTGACTTCATTTCCCGCAAATGTTCACAGTAGCTGTTAATATTTATTATTTTACATTTAGATGTGAAATAAACCAAACTTACACATTCTATATTCGAAGAAAATATCATCCTTAATTTTTTTTAAGAAGAAGGCTATATTTTAGAATTTTCTGGTGTTAGCAGTGATGTTATCCTCAGTAAATTTTACCACTTACACTTTAGTTTGTAATGATGAACCCATCAGTTGTAATTAACGAGTCAAAAACGAATTCCTTTCAGCCTCTTAATATAGTGCAAAAGTGGCCGTACAAGAGTTCAACCACTTTTTTCCAGGATGTAATTCGAAAGCTTATTAAGCATTAAATTAAAGCATAAAAGTTAGAGAGAATTAAGAAGTAAAATGATTTTCATAATTAATATTGGATATAGAATAAGAGTTTTTTACTTTTCAACTGACCATTTACTTTTTGACTTATCCTCGTATATAAATACTATTATTAATAATAATAACTGGTGACAATTTGCACATTCTGTTTGCCATAAATATTTGATCTTACTTTTTTATCGTTTACTAGACATTTTAGATTTTTCAAAATGAAAGAAATATTATCATAAAATTTGTAAATAAATGTTATTAACAGATATCTTTTTGTCCTGTTGATTTAATACAGAATTTAAATTGTAAAACATGCTGATGTTTAAGTTAAATGAATTTCAATTAGAATGAATAATTTTATAAAAGGATCTACGGTTTATTTCATTGCTATTTATAAAGCTTTGGACAGTATTGAAGATTTAATATACAACTTTACATAAAATATTTTAATGTTTCATAATGACTAAGTCTGTATATAAATTATGTATATATATATATATATATATATATATATATATATATATATATATATATATATATACATGTATATAATGAGTTCTACACACGCCTTTATATTTATTTTGCTGGCGCAGTGACGGAATGATCAATTACGCGTGAATCGCTTTGTGTCTAGCGCGCACGTATATGCGACGCGAGGCTACTTGATATATGTACCGGTCGTGCAAACTGCACGCAACCCACTTGTCGCATTAATTTGCATTGCAATTTTTTATATCATTTCACCTGATAGAGTAGACATACTCGTACAATATACTCATTCTTACTTGTATGTAAAAGTTCAGGTATGTATTTCAGTATTTTCAATTTGTTATCATTTCTATTTAATTTTTACATTATATATAAATAATTATAATAATATTATATATATATATATATATATATATTATGTTATATTAGATGCAAAAAATAATTCGGTGCCATTAAACTGAATCAATATAACTCAATTATAAATCAGTCTTCTATTGATTTTAGCACGTGCTGCCATTTTCAGGTATTTTAGTATTTATATATTTAAATCTACCTAAAACCAGTGTATATGAAACTAGTTATGCAAGAGAGAAACAAAATTGATCCAAAACGATGAAAAGACTAAGATAATGCATTAACAGGATAGCTGGTTTAAAAGTAAGAAATTATAACTTTAGTACATAAATATGTGATCAATTTTTTTTTCAACTGCCGGTATTCCTGATCTAAAAATGCTTTAAAAGGTCATACGTGTGAAAACTAAGAAGACCTTGTAAAATATGGAAAATTAAAATCAGAATTAAAAGTATTGGAAAAACAAATTGTACATTACAACTTATATTTTAAATAATAGATGTAAAAGTTAATTCTGTGTATTTAAATAGAATCAGTCATAACTCTGTTTTAAATTAAAATATTTTCTCGCTCTCTTGATTTTTTAAAGTGACAATCTTAACATTTAAAAACACTATATATCTTGACCAAGTAATTGGAATAATCTCAACAACAAAACAGTAGTTAACACAATGGCATCCGAAAAGCAGCATATCAAGCGTTTTATACTATTCGCATTTCAGTTGCAAAAAATGTTTGCAAAGTAATAGGAATAACTTTTTCAGCTTTAGAGGAATGTGTTGTGATATATAAAATGCGAATAAAAATGCAAAAACAGTGAAATAGGCCTGAAAATGCATTACGAATTCATCGACTCAAAGCCGTAATCATTTTTTCCACAGGGGTTCGTCATTTACAGTTGTAGAAAATAATGACAAATATTTTAAGGATTGAAATGTATTCAATTTTTTCGTTAACATTCATTTTGTATAAAAATGATATAGAATTAATTAGTAGACCTAATACATAACTGTACACAAATTTGTAGTAAACGGTGGTTCTTGAACCACAAGAAACTCTTCTACTTCATTGTAGTTTGATATTTCAGTAGTACGTGTCTAAATATTTCAAAATAAATAATAATAGTATAGGTTCAATAAATTGTTGTATATAAAAAATTGAAATTAATTTCAAAATTTATAAATTTAGGCTTAAGAATAAATAAATACAACATTTTTTATGTTTTAATATAGAAAAAAATGTATAAAGGCTATTTATATATGTATATATATATATATATATATATATATATATTCAAGTATATGCAAAATTCTTTCTGTTAGTATTTTCTAACCAAAAACGTCATAAATTTACATGATATTATACACACATAAAAAGGTCAGTACTCTTTCAAAAATATTGTATATTCACTCAAAAGCTAGTGTATTTTTCATACTTTATTGTATGTTTCATGTAGATGCCCAAATTGAATCACCTATATTTTATTTAATAATATAGAAAATATCAATAGTAAATAAAATTTTAAGACTTATTACTGAGTTAATTATACTGATCTTTAGATTCATAATTGAACTAAAAATCTCCATTAATTTTTAATGAGATTTATGAAATTTCATTAACACTATTTCTTCTTCTCTCCATATTTTTTCCTGCTATTTCATCAAGTATTCAAATATTTTTTTTAATTATTGTGTTAATACATATGATAGAGGGGAATCAAGGTGTAGGTAACATAAATTAATATTGAATTTCAAGAGTATAAATTAAAGATATTTAATATTATATCTTCTGATTGACATATGAACAAAAAACTAGGAAAAAAGTTTTAGTAAAAAAACCTTTGTTGAATCGGTTGCAAAATGCTAATAAAGAATGTTTTGCTTCTATTTGAAGATTCGACTTGAGTATATTACATTTATTATTTATTCTATTATTATATTTATTAAGCTATTAAACAGAAATCTACGAAAAAAAATCTTATAAACTAATGATTATATTTTGTTTCCTAAATAAATTTTAAGTGTTATTGTATATTAATATTGTTTAACATACACATTTATAGAAGAATGAGTGTATGTGTATAGTTGAATAATGCTTAATTTTATTCAAATATTCATTTAAATTTGTTTCATCTGACTAAAAAAATAAAATATTTCTAAATTATGTAAATTTATGTCTATTTATAATAAACCATTATTTATTTTACACAGTTGAAAATTTAATTTGAGACACAAAAGTTTTTATTTGCCCTATATCAGCACTTCTCTATGTGTGGTCTAGGGACCACCAAGGGTTTATTATCGTATTCCAGGGGGTCCGCGATATTTAAAGTTGAAAATTTAGTTATTTATTAAATTGCTAGAATTGTTAAAGTATTTTAACTTTATTATTAGGTACTGAATGAAGTGAAAAATAATGGGTTAATGCAAAGTTATGAAATAAAAAGAATTTTTTGAAAAGAATATTAATTGTAATTGATATTTTTTTAGTATCGAAATAATTTGATATGTTCTAATTATAGACAAAATAAATTTACTATATAAATGTAACAAATCTCAACGGTTATTTTCTTATATATTTGTATAAAAGGGGATAATTGTATTGCTTTTTTATAAAATAGACTAATCCATTTTATATATCTTTTCAATACGAGTATGTATACATCTCTTAAATTCGTATACATTGAATACATCTTTTAAATTTGTTATTTCACATAACTGATTAAAGTACAAAATAAATTGTGTGTCTAAACACAATTTTTTTTTTGCTCTAATCAGTTATGCGAAATAACCAATTTAAAAGATGTATTCATTAAATTTGTTTTTAATTTCCTTCAATATTATATATATATATATATATATATATATAAGGTTGGTAGAAAAATAATAACTGTTTTTGTTTTTGAAGTCTAACCTTATTTTTTTCAATGAAATTGTCATTTTGTAGTGTTCATGTTAATATCATTTTCATTTTTTTTCGGTCTGTATTTTGGTAACATCGAGTTTGGTTTTATAATTAATTTTGCTTTTAATTGGGCTATTGAATAAAAGATGAAAAAGAAGTACATAAGAGCAATTTTTTGTATGAGTTAAAAACGGTAAGCAAAGCAGCAGAAACTGCTCGTAAACTAAACGATACTTTTGTTGTGGATAATGTTAAGGAATGTACGGTGCAATTGTGGTTCGAAAAATTTCGTGCTACAGACGAAACCCTTGAAGATGAAGAAAGTCACGGGCATCCTTCTTCAGTTTATAACAACCAACTGAGGGCATTAGTTGAATCAGAACCACGTACAACAATTTGAGAACTTGTACAAAAGTTAGGTGTTAGTCATCCAACAGTTTTGGATCACTTAAAACAGCAAGAACATGTATAAATATATAAATTTGAAGATCGTAAACCGCAATTATTTTTCTACCTACTTAATATTTTGATTAATTTGCATGTATATCATTCTTTTTATGACCATTCATTTCATTTCTTTTTCATACAAGATCAAATACTTATATAGTTTACATGTGCTATTTCTGTACTTCTTTTTTTTAAAAAAAAACAACAAAATATAAAAATACACTTATTGTTTCGTCAGAGTCTAAATTGTACATTGGAGGAAATTTAATGGGAAAAGTCTATAAACTCATTAAATCTCATCCAAAAGTTCTGGACCCTTTAAAACCACTTAAATAAAAAAATGTACATGAATTTGAAGGTTACGAACCGCAATTATTTTTCTACCAATTTAATATATATATATATAATCAGCAACTGTTAATATTCTGGTTGTTAAAGTTACTTAATTGAAGGAAAGTAAATTAATCGATTGTATTAAATATTTATTTCATTCAGATATCAATTTGAATTGTCGTAAATATACGAAAGTTTCTTGAGAATATTATTAAACAAATATATGTTGATATTTAAAATGATTTTTACTAATAAAATCAATATTTTATTTTAATTTTACTTATAATACTGTATAAAGCTTTCGATTTAAAGAATTAATTGTTTTTTTTGCCGAAGAATTGTAAATAAGATTGATATTCTATTTAAATAAAAAAACTATAAAAATTATTTGTTATATGAAATTATTGTCAATTATTTTTAGATTGTGTTTTTTGAGGTAGGCATATTTTCATAGAATCATTTTGAGTGAACTAGTTAATAAAAAACATAATAAATTATTTATTTATATTTGTTTCCGATATTAAAATCAATTTTAAATACACCTAATCTATAAACAAGTTGTTCTTTATATCACTCATATTACACATACATACTTTTAAACTCTGTTTTTTAAATAAAATTAATTTGTGCAATTTTTAAAGATGACAACGTTTTAATTTTATTTATTTTTCAAACAAAAAAGTTTTATGCCATATTTGTTTATAAAACCGATTTAATGTCAATTATCACTATTTTTTTACAAAGTTAAATACTGTAATAATGTAAAAAATATTTTACATATATTTTTTTATAGAATAAAAGAGCTGAAGTTAATTTATTTCAAAAAATAAATGATATTAGTTTTGTTATGAACATTATGAAAAATGTATAGTATTTTAAAACTTTGTTAAAGAAGTAAAACTTAGATGAAAAGTCAGTATATTCAATTTTTCAAATACAAAAAAAATATTTTTCCACATCTTCTTTTAAAGAGATTTAAAGTAGTGATCTTATTTAAGACTAGTATATATATATATATATATATATATATATATATATATATATATATATATATATATATATATGCTTACTAAGCTATTATTAAATTCATTTTATTTTCTTTAATATCAACTCTTCTAAAATATAGTACAGTATGACACGTTTGATGTATAAAAATATGCTATGTAATTAAACAAAACAAAATATTACGCAAAAAACGATGAATCACTATTAATATTTTCTACAATTAATAATGTAACTATAATGGCACATCCGCAATTGTCAATACGATCCTGTTCTTTTAACCACATCCGCTGCAAAGTGATATGTGGATAATTGAAATGCCTGCCTGCATGACCCAT
Source organism: Acanthacorydalis orientalis (assembly GCA_034766995.1). Classification (NCBI taxonomy): domain Eukaryota; kingdom Metazoa; phylum Arthropoda; class Insecta; order Megaloptera; family Corydalidae; genus Acanthacorydalis; species Acanthacorydalis orientalis. The sequence continues at coordinate 7,792,157 of CM068315.1, forward strand.
CGCCACTCTACATGATATTATAATGGCAGCACATGCTGCAATAGATATGCGCGAATACCGACACGTATGGCGCAAGCAGCCTTGTTTCTTGCATATGCTCCAGTCTTTACATACATATATATATATATATATATATATATATATATATATATATATATATATGCGTATATATAATACATGTTCAAAACCGTGCATTGTGCTTGTATAGTCACAAAGATGATTGCGACGACGCCCATTTATTTTAATTACAACAATTGATAGACATTTTTTTTAGTAAAAGAAAAATATGTACAAGAATTTTAATTGTTTCAAGATGTCGTATAATTATACAACTAACATTATAAAAGAATTATAGTTGGAATATCAATTCGATTGAACCTAGACATTAAAAAAATGTATTTGTGTAAATGTGTACATATTTGAGTACAGTGGTAATTGTTAAAATATAGCGACTGCATAAAATTTACAAGGCCTTTTATTTATTCACGTAATGTTAAAATTATTATTCCTTCAAGATTTCTTAAATGACAATCATTATATATTATCACTAGAATTTAATAAACACGTGATGTATATTTTATTCTTTTCAATCAACTGATATAATAATAACAAGTTAAAGACGTAGTTTTAAGAATAAATTAATAAAAAACACCTGGATCTATATTATGATCAGAGAAAGTTGAGAATTTTAATAAAATTTCAGCACTAATTATAGGGTTGGACAATAAGTATTGTTTGATTTTTTCATAAGAGATCGTTTCTGCTGTTTTTAAAACAAGACAATTCGTAACCTATAAAACACATGCACAGTCTAAAAGTTAAGACTTTAACTTGTAATTTAAAAAAAATATTATATTTAATTAAATTTTTTAGTGTTTTTTTTTTGAGTTGAAAATGAACAACGAGAAGATGATATTTTCGTACAATTATGCTTTTTTATTTCCGTAAAGGTAAAATGCGGTATAAACGGTAAAAAAGATTTTTGATGTGCATAATGATGGTACTGTGAATGGGAGAATGGTTGGAAAATGCTTTCAAAGTTTTGTGATGGAGATTTTAGTCTTACCGATGATCAACGCTCTGGCAGACCTATCGAGATTGATAACGATCAAATCTCTTTTCTAATTGAATTCGAATTAATTCGAACTAGGGACGAAAGCCTTGAAGATGAAGAAGGTCGCGGTTATTCTTCTTCAGTTCATAACGACCAACTAAGGACGTTAGTTGAATCAGAACTACGCACAACATTTCGAGAGCTTGAATGAGTTTAAAATGGGTGGTAAAGCAGCAAAAACTCCTCGTAAACTAAAAGATGCTTTTAGTGTGGGGTACTGTTACGGAATGTATGATCCAATGGTGATTCAAAACATTTGGTTCTTAGGACGAGAGTTTTAAAGATGAAGAAGGTCGCGGACGTCCTTCTTCAGTTCATAACGATCAACTGAAGGCGTTAGGAGAATCAGAACCAGAGCTTGCACACAAGTTAGGTGTTAGTCATCCAACAGCTCTGAACTACTTAAAACAGCTAGGAAAATCAATGTATATGAATTTGAAGATCATAAACCGCAATTATTTTTCTAACCTAATAATTATTTTTTTACATTGAAATTATCCACATAAATCATTATCTCGGTTATCTTCATTCTTTTAGAACAGTTAAGTATCTTTTCTCTACCACTAGTATTGGCATGAGTGTCATTCTCAGGTAGATGTTAAAAACTATTATAGATTTATGTTGAAATCTACTATAATTTTACAAGACATTTAGCTGATTCAAAACGATGAAGATCTTCATGACAACAACTTCTTTTTTCGACTTAAAATCAAAAATTAAAAGAATGTACAGTTATTTATAAATATTCTGTTTTCTAATTAATATTCACAACTGAACATACATAGAAATGTATTTAATAGGAAATTTTGAAATTTTCTCTCCACGTATTCTGTTTTTAATATTCCATTTATGATTGTTTTACAGTTTCTTTACGTAGAATTGTATTACTTTTATTTTTTTATAATGCGTTTGAAATATTTATATGTTCGTATGTGTTAAAATAAAATTATATAAAATATGTGCGTATGTGTCTCGAGTGTGTATATGCATTTTAATGTTGCAAACGATGCATAAGAAACATATGTCAACAGAAATTTAGGTTAGCAAATAAATGTAAATATTTGAAATGCTTTTCTTTTGCATACATTGTCAATGCGTTTTGTTTAGAAACGGAATCCGTGCAAGAATTTATTGCATTCTAGAACAAACATTTTCTTGTATGGTCATTGAGTGTTTTTCATTAGTAATGCAAGTTAGTAATACTTAATGTGTGCTCAATTAACATAGTACAAATATATAATGCAATGAATGACACTGTGTATTCCACTTTAATAATTAATTTAACTATTATAACAGAAACAGATATAAATGCATTTGCAGAAATGTTCTAATGCACATATATACATACACACACACACACACACACACACACACACATATATATATATATATATATATATATATATATATATATATATATATATATATATATATATATATACAGTGACTTCAAAAACTGTTCACTAAAGTATGATGTTTTAAAAAATTGCGAAATTTGATGCATATAGAAAGATATTAATTTGTTTATTCATTATTAAATTTTATAAAGAGTGTGATAAAAAAATGTTCAATATAAATATTGTATCATTTGTATGAATTCTAGAAATTGTTTCATCTTTCTTAGTGTGTGAACCCTTTTTGGTTCGCGTGCAATGTTTGCTGCTTTTCGGATCTCAGTACACCATATAGCTTCCTTTTGCTTTTAAAACTGTTTCTATTCATTTTGGCATACTGCCTTTTAAATTTGTCAATGTGGAATCTTCAATACTTTGCTATGCTTGATTAATTTTGTCGCATAATTTATCAATGGTTTTTGGTACTTCTTCGATGGATACAAGTTTTCTATTCAATATTACCAGTAAATGTTCTATTGATGTTTAGTGAGAAGATTGTGGTAGTTAATCCATTACAACAATCTCATTGGTTTGGAGGAAATTTTTCGTAATTTTAATTGTATGTTTGTGGTTGGTGTCTTGGATAAATACTAAACCTGTTCATACTCAAACTTTTCAACGCTTGGAAGGAACGACTTCCTATGGATTTCTACGTAGTCCAGCGCTTTTACAATCCCTTGAAGTTTACGAAAGTTTCCTAATTTATTTCCTTTGAAACAACCCCTAATCATCAAAGAACCGCCTCGGAACTTTAATATTTTCAAAACTCTTCGTTTCTCCAGCCTGTGTTTAAATTCAAACGCTTCTTCTCATAGGTATTAGTCAACAACGGCATTTTTATTTTGTATTTAGCTTTTAATCCTGATTTTTGTGGACAGTTTTTGAATATCTGGTTAGAAACATAGATTTGCAGATCATTTTGTAAGACATTGTTGGCCTGTGTGTCATTATCCACAGTTCTTGTGCAGATTAGGCGACGAATTTTACGTTTATTCTCTGAAATCACCTTTTCTGGACGTCTTACATTATTGAATTCAACAACTATTTTCAATTCTTTTTTGGTTTTTGATACTAGCCTAATAGAAACACAGTAAAAGGAAACTTTTGACGAACTGGAGTTGACTTTTTAATTTCCGTTGCAATTACAAGTCTCATAAATACTTTTTTGTTTTCCCATCTAAATGTCGGAACCACTTACTTACTTTGTCAGATCTTCTTTCTTACCTTGTTTCTTTATTATTTCTCAGAAAATTTTGAGAATAGAAATATTAAAAATATTTACTTGGTTAAATTTAACATTCGAAAATGCTGTGCTTAAAAAAACTGTACGTGATCGTTATTGTACTTGAATGCAAATAATTTTCAATAATAATAAAAAAATGACTAAAATGCTCCATCACTAGATAACGTGATTTCAATCTAGTAAACAGAGAAGTTATTCGAGAATTCTTCAAATTAATCGTTACTTTTTAGATTAGTGTTTCCAAACAAAATTTCGTAAACAATTTTTGAGGTCACTGTATATATATATACATATACATATATATATATATATATATATATATATATATATATATATATATATTGTACATGTGTGTGTAAGTACATTGCCAAGATAAAATTATAATGTAATCGGCAATAAATCTGTCAAAGACCATCATTTCTTGACTTAAGATTAATTCCATGTCAGTTTATAGCATACTTGGAATCATTGATAAATTATCCGAGTTATTGGTTTGAACGCTTTACAAATCTTGTTTAGTTTGTTAATATTTTTTCTCATTGATTTTTGCAATTCGTTTTTATAAATTTTATCTTTGCAATGTAGGTATAAATTATTTTAAAACATTTCTGTTGTAAGAAAAACTATACATTTTTATACATTCAGTTGAATTGTAGGAATAATTAATATATTGTCATTTTTATTGAATATGTTATCTTTATAATACCCTTTTCGATATTCTTAAATATAAAAACTTATTTTAAATATTTATTTGATATTGACATTCTAAATGTATCTAATTTTAAGTATTTATTCTACCTGAAAAATATCGTTATATCATGGTGTTTTCATATTTAATCATTTTGTATTGATTAAATTTTTTAATGAGGTTCCTATAAATTTTTATTATCATTTTTTTACTTTATAAAATTTTTATTAACCATTTTTTATACTGAAATGATCAACTTATATCAAATTCACCAGACAGTCTAACATATCAAATATTTTAATCAGATAGATTTTTATGACTTTTCTAATTCTTTAATTTTCAAATATCTTTTAATAATTTAATTTAATTTTGAAATATGCGTTTTTATAACTGAATAACGCATAAAATAAATGATTATCATCTTAGATATAAATCAATATATAAATTTCAAATGTTAATTATTATTAATCTTCTGATAACCGATTCCGATTGCCGTTAAAAACGAATAAAACTTTTAAAATATGAATGTGGTCGTATATAAAACTGAAATCTATATGTTGTTTGGTTTAATGAGAAATAAATGTTTGTTGTGAATAACTTATGACTGAACACGCATTATATTTACAAATAGATACTTACGAATATTTATATATATATATATATATATATATATATATATATATATATATATATAGGTATTTAATATTTTATTAAGTTCAAAAAATGACTTATTTATTAAAAAATGAAACAACTAGATAAAATATATTCACGATTAAATTGTATGAATTAATTTTAATGTGTATCATGAATAAGCAGAAGAGAAAAGGAATTAACATGAATATCAAACAAAAAAAAAATTATTTTATCAATTATATTCATTTTTGTTAAATTGTTTCATGATTCATTTTCCTTTCAGTTGTGATTATTCATCCGGTTGATAGTCATTAAAAAATATATATAATAATAAAAAAGCGTTTATTATGCATTATCACATCATTAATTAGTCACAAAACTTATTTTTTATTTCTTTTTTAAAGAAGAATTATTTATAAATGTTAACAAGTATGTTCAATCTTTTCTGCTTATTATTAATCATTTAAATTATTTAGATAATTATAAATTAAATATTAAAAAGTTTATTTCGATCAAAAAATATTTAAAATTAAATATTGTTCACATCTATCAAATCTTACTTTATATAATCATAGAGAGTGAACATTCTAATTTAGCTTTTAATTTTTTATTAATAGAGTCTACTTGTATTTTAGAAAAATATTTTAATTTTATTTTGATTTGTAGTTTCGAATTCGATGCTGAAACCTGTTAGTGAAAACAGATAATTACATAAAGGGTAATTGGTTGACCGTTCGTTAAATAAAACATCTAAACAAAAACATTCATGTTTAGTTCACACGTTCGTTCGCACGATTAAAATAGTTTAATTTAGTAGTAAAACAAATAATTACATAAAGGGCAACGGGCTGGCCTTTCGCTAAAAAATTAATTATCTAAACAGAATATTATTTGTAGTTTAAATATTAGACTGGTGTTTATGTATTATTAAATATAGATGAATAGTCACAATCTAAGCATGCCGTATTTATATATGGCTTATAAATTTATATAAGTAAAACTAAAAGAATTATTTTGAAGTTTACACACATGTACGTTATTAAGCTTTAGTTGTGTTGAAAACTGTGCTGGATTCTCAGAAATAATTTCAGTGAGTAAATTAAAAGAATCAAATCTTTATATATATATATATATATATATATATATATATATATATATACGATGATTAAAATATTTGCACGTTACATAATATATTATGCTATCATTTTATTGAATGGGGATATAAATTATTTTGCGAATGTAATCGAAAATAACCTTTTCAAGGAGATCAATTAGATTTGCTTTATTTCAAAATTTATATTTATCTAAAATTTTATCTTTATATAGATAACAGTATATATTATTTAATTATTTATCAGTTTTAAAAAATTATATAATTATTTTAAATTTGCTAGCAGATAATATATCATTTTTTTGAAATTTTATTATTTTAATTGTTAATTGATTGAAAACTAACTTTGTAAATTTATTAATTATAAAATTATCAAATTAAAAACACATATTTATCAAATGAGTGTTGTCGGTTTAATTCTTTTTAGTCTGTTTTTTTAACAATAAATTTAATTCATCTTTAATTAAGTTTAGAAATATTATGTTCTCTTGTGGATTTAACATTGAACTAAAAGTGATTTTTTAAATTTTTTAAAAAAATAAAATTGTAAAAATATTCTACGGATTTAGTGACTCATAAATTTACGGTTTTAAAAAGAACAGAAATTAATGACATCATTTAGATTATTTTCTAGAATAATTTTAATCGCATAAAATATATTTGTGTTTTTCATAAATTAATTCTTTTTTCACCTCAGAAAGTTTCAATAAATCGTTATTAATCATTTTTGATTATTATTATATGGCGATACCATAAAAAACATTAAAAAACTTGTGATTATTAGAATTTTAGTGTCAAATTTCTAAAATAAGACTTTATTCTTACCAGAATGAATTGAACATCAACTGCAATCTGAAAATTAAACATTTTAATCAATAATACAAAAATATTTTAAAATTTTTTTCGAGGAATTGTAAAGACTACATGGGATAAAATCAGATATAGAAAAATATAACTGGGTTACAATTAAAAATCATTCTTACTAAATTGACAACGAGAGCAGATGGGTTACGCAATCTACAATCGAGTTAAAAAAGAATTACTGAAGTTTAGTAATACAAAGAAAAACTTGTAGAGAAATACAAAGAACAAACAATTAAACCTGATATCGAAACACTAAAAAAATCATCTTAATAAAAATATACAAAGAATTAAAACAAATTGTAAAATAGAATATTATTAGATTAGTAGAAAAATAATTGCAATTTTTGTTTTCTGAATTATAACTTGAATTTTTTTCAATGAAAGTGTCTTCATTGTGTTCATGTTAATATCATTTTAAAGTACCTTTTTGGTTTGTATTTTGGTAATATCGACTTCGATTTTATTATTAATTTTGTTTTAAGTGGGGGTACTGAATAAAAGATAAAAAAGAAGCAAATAAGAACATTTTTAAGAGCAAGATGTTTCTAAAATTTATTAACTCTTCATTAATATATTTACTAAAAATAATAGCTTCTACTATTTTTTTCAATTAAATATATTTTATACCTATGTACATATTTAACATCAAATACTAGATCAATTTTATTTTTTATATATCGGGCCACCGTATTTGTTGAAATGTTAAAAAAATTCAGAATTTATTCTGCGTGAAAGGTATGAAAGTTAATTGTTATTCGAATTGATTGTTTTCAACTTTATTCAAAAAAATATATTCTAAGTAATATAAAATATATTGTTTATAAAATAAATACTACACATCTATGCGTACAGTCTAGTTTTAAGAAATAATCTATTACTATTATCAATATCTATATATCTAAGAATAATCTATTACTATTATCAATATATATCTATAATCTATTATCAATGATATGCGTTAGCTTGTGTAAAATCCACTACAAGTTTTAAATCTTTTTGTAAAACGTGATATTATCAGTTCATAATAATCCTTATTGGAATAAAATAATTGATTATATTTGTCAAGTTCTTCTAAAATATTAAGAGAATTACTGCTTATTATTTTCACACATTTGAATTCTATTTTATATTCATTACATGCTCTGAGGAGAGACATCACAGTGCATCAAATGTTAGCTATTTATAATTAATTGTTTGGTAAATAGATTTATGTAGTTAAAATTTAAATTTGAAAAAGATTTTTAAGTGAATATTGTAAATAGTATACAATAAATTAATTACAAATTAAAATGTCTCCTCTTTTTTATTTGATATAGATATATATTTTAGTTTATACTGAAATTTTTTTCTGTTCATATATATATATATATATATATATATATATATATATATATATATATATATATATAGATAGATAGATATGAAAGAGTACTATATTAAAAATTTATAAAATACGATTTTTTTATTGAAACAGTTTCTTTAAGCTAGTTGATAATTAGATTTAAGCCCATTTTACCGAGAATGAATCAGTTTTTCTACTTTTTTGATTTTCTATTTACACCAGGACACTTTTTAAATTGAAGTTAAATAAGTAGGTTAATGTTTGATTAGTGTCAATCATAGAATTTTCTATCGTTTAAAGCTAGGTTTTGAATATCTTCGTTGTAAAACAATATTTTAAAAGTGTTTCATAATATTTTATTAAACAGAAATTTTCTTTTTAATTTAACATTTTTGTATTACTTACCTTATATGGACATTTGTTTTGTGATTAATATGGATTATATTTTATCAATGTTTGAATTCATGTCGATATATTAAGTTTAAAGTTATATATATATATATATATATATATATATATATATATATATGTAAAGTTTATATAGTTGTTATACATTATATATATATATATATATATATATATATTTATAGTGTTTATATTTTCAATAGAGCAAATAAAATTACTTTAAAGAATTAAAAAGTATGGACATGCCAAATATTTATATTATAACAAGCAAAATGTGCCAACATGCGGAACGTTATATAACATACTTAAATAATAAAAAATAAGAATTAGAATATACCTTTATATATATATATATATATATATATATATATATATATATATATGTTTACTTCTGATTAAAATTATTTATGTATTTCAACAACGGATTACAAAATGGTTTAGACCACCCAGAAACAGTGACCTCTTCGAACTGTTAGATACACTACTGTGTACAAACACTTTATTGACTTTAAAATGTAAAATTAATTCTTAATGGCAGTTTTCAATACAATAAACGCTACAATGTGTTTGTTGATAATGTAGTACTATGTAATATTTTTTTTGTATATGCCAACATGGTAAAATCATTTATTAAAAATATTTATTCTAATATATTAAGTTTTTTTTCGTTTTAGTGGATCTTTTGTAGTATACATTATTGAAGTTCACACACACACACACACATATATATGTATATATATATATATATATATATATATATATATATATATATAATATTAAAATGGAATAATACAGATCAGTTCTGATTCATATTAACCAAAATTAAGAATATAAATTTATATATCAACAAAATAGGATCAATTGACATGTTAGAAAAATCGTTGTTTTCTTATATATTGGATACCAAAAACATACTTTTTAATACTAAAATAAATGTTTTATAATCCAAATCATTGGCTGATTAAGGGAGGATCGGACTAGGCGGTCGCATGAGGTCCCGTTGAAGGTCTCAAAAATAACAAGTAAACTTGAAATACGTCAAGATATTTTTGATGAATTTTTTTAATAAAAGTTATCCATATTATGAATTTCTGTTTTGATGTTTAGACATTGAATAAGTACTCAAGAGTTCCAAGCTAGAACACATTTTTGATTTATGGAACAGCTTACAATGTCAGTGGTGGGTAAAGCATGTATCGGACTTGGTGGACGCCAGAGGCCCCATGCTTGGAGGGGTTCCGAGCTCGGGGAAAAAATTAATCATTATATAAAAAAACGAATCTTATACTTCATCATCTTAGCTGATAATAATAAATTTGCATGAAAAATGCAAAGTGATATTGATATTATGCATTTTGATGAATTGGAACAATTCCTCCTCTTTATATGTGAAGATAGAAACGGATTGAATACTGCCACAAAAATATACCAGGCAGCAAATTAAATGTTCTCAAAATTTCCAAATGTTGAAATTATTTTAATATTTTTTTGAGTATTTTTATTTCAAGTGCATCGAGAAAAATATCATTCTCAGCGTTAAAAAGAGTGAAAAACTATCTTCGAAATACAATGTCAGAGGAATGGCTGTTGTATATAAAACAAAAAATATTAAATAATATCGACACTTTGAAAATAATTGATGTATTTTCTTCACAAAAATCAAGAAGAAAGTTAATTTCACTCCAAATGAAATGTATGGCTTAGGTTACAGTTTTACAGAGTTGAAAGTTTTCGTATATTTATTTTTCTGAAAAATAGTTCAGAATAATTTATTTTGATGTAATTTATAGAATAAAGAAATAGATATAACGAAAAATGTTATAAAATATAATTTCACAGAAAGTTGTTTTTTTTGGCCGTCAGATAAATTTTGGAAGCCCCGTAAATTTTACCCTCAGGGGAACTATCTGGGTTAATCCTTCCCTGATCCAAATACTTTTTATGTCTCAGTTGCACAGGAAAACAGAAATTCCAGCAGATTAGCTCTGAAATTTATTTATCAACAGGTTAACAAGTAATGTTAATTATATATTCCTACTAAATACATAATCTTTTTCTCTCTCACTCTATGTGTGTATATATATATATATATATATATGTCTATATATATATATATATATATATATACATGTGTATATATATATATACATGTGTATATATATATATGTATATATATATATATGCATATGTGTGTATATATATATATATATATATATATATATGTCTATATATATATATATATATGTGTATATATATATATATATATATATATATATATATATATATATATAGGTGATTCAGTTTAAGCTTTCCCATGAAAGTATTAAAAAAATCTCAGAAATAAAATGCTTTTTTTTTAATTTTTGCGATGTTTTTTAATAATTTCATGTGGAAGCCTAAATTGAATCACCTATATATATATATATATATATATATATATATATATATATATATATATATGAGTGTGTGTGTGTGTGGAACTATTTTATCAATTAAATTTGTGTTATAATTGTGTAAATGTCCTGTTTGAATTCCTTCTTCCAACTTCAATTTGTTTCCATATTTGTACATATTTAACTCCTTAAGTGGGTTTGACGGATATATCCGTCCTTAAGTAGTTGTGCGCGCTCAAACTACCCACTTACAGAGTTAAGTCATATATCAATTATATTAAAGTTGTTTAGTAATAAAATCATTGTATAAAATAATTCATCAACATATAACGAAGAATTTTCTTAGAAAATGTTCAAAAAGTGATCATTTTTTATTTCAGTCAATTTATATACACATTTCGATTTTGCGTCAATTATTTTCAGAGCACAGGTACAGATTTTGTAAAAAAAAATATGTTTAGTTTTTGTATAGATTCATTTTTAAAAGTGAATTTCGTCATAGTATCAAAACAGTTATGCTAGTGGAAAATTATTAATATCTTTTTAAAAATTGATTCATCTTTAATGAATGATTAATTACTGATAACTATTTAAAAGTGCATACATAATCCGTAAATAATTTTCTAAACAGACGGATAAACTTTCTAAGCTTCTATGTCGTATGAATTAGAAAATGTGTTTAACATCTAATGTTTTGGAAAGCTTTAAAAACATTTATTCGCTGAACATTATGTTTAATCCATATATTACCTTTTAATCACGTATTTAAAGTAAATAGTATTAACTATATTTAAGTTTACTCTTATTCATTGTTTTATTTTAGAAAACGTTTACTGTTTCCAATTTGTTTTTACCATTATATATATATATATATATATATATATATATATATATATATATATATTATATTATATATATTATATTCGAAAAGAATATAAATTTACAACATAAGAAGATAAACATTATTAAACTAATGTATACATATATTTTTCTTCACATATCTTTTACAAACAATATGGTAATTACTTCTAATACTTCTGTAAGGCCACGCTAAGCCACTTAACGTTCTGAAGTACTGTTGTTGATGGATTTTTTTAAGTATTTAACATCCAACGCAATTTCTATTTACACAACTAACGCCTACAGGCTTGTCATAGAATAATAAACGGCACTTTGCTTTATATATTTTTTTATGTTGATTCATAAAATATTGAAAAATTTATTGATATATATATATATATATATATATATATATATATATAAACTCATAATTATAGATTCGTATCATAAATGTTTTTATTATTTTCAGTTAATTAATTAATAAAGAAAAATATAAAACGCATTTGAAATCTGTTTCTTAAGCAATCATGCACTCTGTCTGATCGTAAAAATAAACATAAAATAATATTTTTTTAAATTTACAGTTATGTTTAGTCACGGGGTATGAATCATTTCTGTTTTTATTGTACGTTTAATTATATAACGGTTATGTATATTCTGAATTTTTATATTTTATTTTGAAATTATTATCTGACAGATATTCGCACATAATTTCTAATTTTTATGTATTTTTTAAATTTATATCTTTTAAGTTTTTTATAAGTATTGATTGTAATTTTGTGTGTAAGTTTTTTCGAGTGATGAGTCAGATGTTCATAGTAATTCTAGAAAAAATAATATTATAGTAATAAGTAAGTTGTAAGATTTTGATTTTGGTTCATTTTTGTTTCATTCTTAATGTTTTTCAAAGAAGAATAATCAAAATATATTTTATTTTGGATCAAAAGCTGTCTGTTAAAGTTATAATAATCAGTTTTTATATCGAGATTTCGCTTATTGCATTGTCCTAGTGGTCTTGATCCCTATGAATCTTTTGATAATTATCTGCCATAATTAGTTTAAGTTCTTGAATCATCGTTAAATAGCTTGTTGATATAATAAGAGTATAATCAACAAATACTTGTGACAGATAAGTAACTGCTAACTTAATTCATTAGAATCGAATTCATTGGGGCAAGTTTGTTAAAATTATTTACTTTATTTGCAGATTTTTATTAATGAATTTTGAATTTTTCGAACTTAATTTGTAATTTTTAAACAAATTTTAGAGAGTTCAAAAGATAAAACTCAGATGGAACATTTTTGAGGAAGCTAGAAACTTATCATGTATATTTATTAGCGTGGTAGAAAAATAATTGCTCTTTATGACCTTCAAATTCATATACATTTTTCTATTTATGATCCAGAACTGTTAGATGATTAAACCTAAATTTTGTGCAAGCACTCAATTTTTGTGCATGGTTGTGATTCAACTAACACCTTCAGTTGGTCGTTATGAACTGAAGGACATCTGCGACCTTCTTTAATTTCAAAGCTCTTGTCCCCAGCATGAAATTTTTGGAACTATAATTGCACCGTACGTTCCTTAACAGTACCCAGATCAGAAGTATCGTTTAGTTTTCGAGCAGTTTCTGCTGCTTTACCACCTGTTTTGAACTTATACAAAAAATTGCTCTTATTTGCTTATTTTCTATCTTTGCCAATAGCCTAATTTGAAAAAAAAGTTAATAATAAAACCAAAGTTGATGGTACCAAAAATCAGACCGAAAAATGCACTTTAAAATAATATTAACATGAACACGATGAAATGACACTTTCATTAAAAAAAAATAAATTTAGAATTCAGAAAACAAAAACCGCAATTATTTTCTACCAACCTAAGAAATCGTTTATGGGATATTAATCACAATTTTAATTTAAGGAATGAACATGTCTTTAAAATTAAATTAGACAATTTTAAAAAGCAGATTAATAAATGGTCAATTTTTCATAAACCTCTCGTGCCTGGAATGAATTGTATCTCTGCATGTTCAATCCATTTTTTTCACTAGTGATACTCTAAGAATAGACTAAAAAGAAGAATTAATGAAAGGCATTTCGAATTTTTACGGTTTTATTTAGTTCTAACAGGTTAACTACAATTGTTAGTATCTGTAATTTTGCAGGAAAGTAATATATTTATAGATGTGGTCAATTTTTGATAAAAATATATTGTTTTTGAAATCTATTATTCGCTATTAGAGCTATATTTTCAATACTAACTTAAAATTGAAAACTTAAGTTGAATTACTCTTATCAGAAACGAATAATATGGGAATTAAGTAATATAAATACGGTGTATAATGTTGGTAGTTTGAGTAGATATTGATTTGAGTAGATAATGCACTTTTAGATTAAATATATTTTAAATAGGATAATAAAAGAATAGAGACAAGATATTAAAAGAATAGATCTAAATTCATTGTAAAAAAATTAGGTAAACAGAAATTAAATTGAATAAAAAATATTTAGACTAGTTTTCTTCAAACTGTGAACCGCGGAACTCTAGGATTCCACGCAATATCTTCAGGGGTTCCGCAAGTAAAAGTCAAAATTTGAACAAATTTTTGAAGAAAAAACCCGACAAACTAAAAATTCAAAATAGTTAATCCATAGTAATTTCTTTTATTTCTATAAATACTTGTTATTACCGATAATTATGTAATAAAACTATATTTATGAGTACACAATACGACCCTGCTATATCAGATGTAAATAATAAAATTTGGTCATGTAAGAAAGCTGATTTTCAAAACTTGTGAGGTACGCATCTTGAGTTTTCTAGGGAGGGTAGCGGTTCCACAAAAAAACATTTATAATCTTAAGTGTTCCATGAGTCGACAAAGTTTGAAGACTACTGCTCTAGACTTCATATATAAGTAATTAATAAGGTAGGGAATTATAGTTGAAATTGTTACTTTTTTGTACCTGTAATCCCGTTAAAGTATTATCTTAATGGGTTTAGTCTTAGTAAATTAATTGATAATTAGTTTGGTTTCTTGAATCATTTCATCATCAAGGGCTGTTGATAAGCTATTTGTCTACAATATTACCAGAATCGTCTTTCATCTCCAATTGCACTAGAATTAAACGTATTTGTGATAAAACCTTAAACATTTACCAAGACCAGTAGTACAATAATAAAATTAAGTATGTTATAAGTTATTACTTCATTTATTATATATTCTTAATATTTAATTCGAGTATTGATTTGCAATTTCATTAATCTAATAATGTTTTTTTTTTGACAAAAATACGATTCAGTTCTATGAACATCTACTTTTTACACTACCAAAAGTTATTCTCTTTATATTAATTTTTAAAGAAATATTAGAATTAATTAATTTTCTAAAGAAAATCATTTACTAAAGAAAAAAAAATTACAAGAGAAATCTCTTAACATCTACTTAATGAAAATGTATTTTTTTTAACAACAAAACGTCTGCGTCACATGTGAGTTTGTTTTTTCAATGACTGGTTTTGACTTTCATCATCTTCAGGCAAATCTTAAACTAATTTGTTAACTTACTAAGTTAAATATATATCTAAATATGACAAAAGTCAAAGTCTTAATATAAAAAATGAATTAACATGTAATGTATAGAAAACAGAGAACAATAAACAACAAATATACAAAAAAACACAAAAATGTTAATAAACGGAATAATCATCATAAAATTAATCATTAAATCTACAGAAAAATAGAAAACATATATTGTAAGTATATATTGTTATTAAGATATAATTCTTGCAACAATACAAGAATGTTGCAGCAAAACAAATTTCCGCCTTTATATTAAAAAAATATGTTTACTGCACTACTCATTAAATAATGTAAATGTTTATATAGTGTAATTACGTTAAAATTTTTTTATATTTATCATAATTATACTTATAAAAAAATTTACTTCCAGTCTCATTATTTCTCGTTTGATTAAAAACATTGTAATTGTAGAATTTATGTAAATTGATTTAAATAATAAGGTCATATATGTTGATTTAATTATTTCCGTTTTAAGTATTTGCTAACATATTTATTGATAATTTATCCTGTTTTCCTTCATGTAATTGTTAAATGCATTTTATAAGTATGTGAATTAAGAAAAGTATTCTATTACTTCATTTAAAAAACAAATATTTTATATAAATAAATGTATATTTCTGAACGACCGAAGTTATGTAAGTATTTTTTGTAAGTTAATCGTACTCATTGCCTATGCAATATTGAATAGGCATACATACTAGGTTGGTAAGAAAATAATTGCGGGTTTTATTTTCTGATTTCTAAACTTAATTGTTCAATGAAAGTCTAATTTCATAGTTATATTTATACAGTTATGTAGAAACGACGGATTTTATAAAAAAATGTTGTAAAGAAAGTATTTTCTTTAATTTTACAAGGTACATTTTAAAAAAATATTTATCATTAAAATAAAGTAATTGTAAATTAAACAATATTTTTTAAGTAATTCTTCTCTTTATAATGAATCGATACAATCTGACAAAGTGTATAACTGAGAAATGTAACAAGTCTTTTCTTTGTTTTTAAATATATTAGAAAGTGTTGTGAATTAGAAAAAATTAATTGCAATTAAACTTTATACAAATTAAAATAAATGATGTTTGTTCTCTTCATACCACTAATACACCTTAATGATTTTTATAAGGCAGATAATTGTTTTTTTCATATTGAGAAATATCAGAATTGCAAATGTGAAATTGTTTCTGAACGTTTTCTTAAGCATCTTGACACATTTAATGAAACATCGTTTCCAAATAAAGTTCATTCTAAAAAACGACGAAATATGATTGAGTCTCTCTTGCAGTGAAGTTAAGTTATATGAAAGATTAATTAAAAATACACGCAATAATATTATAGGAAGTCAGAGTTATAATTCTGAGAGGGATCTGATCAAAAATTCTTTATTTTCGAGATATTTTTTCTTAAATATCTCAAAAAAAATATTTAATAATGAATATTAACTCTATATCTGACAAACTATACTAAATTCTTGAGATATAAATTCAACAAGCATCTTGAAGCCAATATTTGAAAAAATTTTAAAATATAAAAATAATTGAATACAATACAGTTCTAACACTGTGGCTAATTCACATTCACCAAATATTTTCATCACACAGACTATACTTTTTTTCTGATCAAAAATGTTCAATAAATCATTTTTTTATTATTTTTGATTGTTGTTTATGTACATTTCGATGACGATGTCATCATCTTCCGAAATTGAAGGTACAATTTTTTTAACATTTTAACCAGAAAAATAATTGTGGTTTGTGAAATCAAAAAATAATTAAATTCTAAAATAACCATTGAATACGTTATATAACTCATTCAGAGTAATACTTTTAAAATAATAAATATCAACAAAGAATTTACTTAATATGTCTCATTTTAGCTGATTATTCCTGAAAGCGCCATTCCTTTATATTGACCTTTTATTCCTTATTATCTCTGGAGATACTATAAATTTTAAATGTTATATTGTTGATTTGAATGCAAAAAAAAGGGATTTATACATTATATCTCTTAAAATGTATTTCTCGTCTAACAGTCTTTATCTAGAGCAGAAGTTCTCAGGATTTTTAATTTTGTACTATTTAATGAAATTTTGATAAGTTCATGCACTCTTCAATTTTTGGCTATATTTAAAGCAATAAAATAAATTATTAATGCCGAATAATGATCAAATAAAGCAAATATTTTTGAATTAAGGACATATACGTAATTTATGGTGCTATTAGGAATAATAATCTGTTTAAATTGCTTATAATTCATTTAAAAAAATGTCAAATTTAATATTCAAGTTTAATGAAAATATAATATATATATATATATATATATATATATATATATATATATATATATATATATATATATATATATATATATATAGTAAATAGGTGTTACTGTATAATTAATAAGACAATAAAAATATTAACCCACGTCAATCAAGAATAATAATTTGAAGGCCAGATGTTGTAATTATTACCCACATAAAAATATAATTATTATTAAAAAATAGTAATAAAGGATACTGATGTATTGTCTTTTTATGTAAAAATTGGTTTGATTAATGTTTAATTAAATATTATGTATAAAACTTTTAATAATAAGGAAATAGTGTAACCTGATACGTCTTTTTCACATTTGATATTTGATATATCATATTTTATAATATTTAATGTTTATGATCAGTGGTGCGTTATAGCTTCATGGGGCCCAGGCGAATTTGAATTAGTGGGCTCCATGTACAGTGTTGTACTACAGTACTGAGTTTATAGAAGATTGATTTGAGCCTCCTTTACTGTTGGTGGGGGAAGGAGGGAATTACCCTTTTTGTCCATAGGATAATGCGCCACTGTTTATGATAAGTTAACAGTTAGTTTTTTTTTTAGAAAGTCAACTTAAGAATGTACAATACATAGAATATAAAATGAAAGTAACAAACTCGAAATTAGTCACACATAATTATTTTTTTTTTATATTTTTGATTTGAAACAATTCATTAAAGTGGTAAACATCTACATTCAGTGAATTTATATCGTATTTATTTATTTACTATATTAGGAATGCACCGTGTATTTGAAAATTGGTCATTTTTTCTCGTGAAGTATAAATATACTGAAAATTTAATTTGTAAATGATCTTAAACAGTTCAATGATTCGATATAAAATTTTATATATTAGCTTCAGAATGAAAGTCAAATAATTTTGTATATTTTTAGTTAGTTGTTAATATTTTTACAATCGTCTCATTAAATTTTAATGAAAAGATTAGGAATGATGTTAGTAACATTTATTAACTTTTCACTCATTCAACAAAAATGTTTTAATTTCAGTGTTTTAATATTTACTTTACCTTATTTCTTTTAATTAATGTTCTTATTAGAAATGAAGAAATGTTATATATATATATACATATATATATATATATACATATATATATATATATACATATATATATATATATACATATATATATATATATATATATATATATATATATATGATCTTTTCTGTATTTGACATAGTTTTAAAAACGAAAGTTTCTGTATTATCTGACATATAAGTTACTAATTTATGTTAAAGAATTAAAATACTAATTTGATTTTTAGCATAAAGTTTGAATGTTAATTTTAAAAAAACACAAGCACAAAATTGTGTTCTGATTATAATATTCGATAACTGATTATTTGATTATTTTGATTATTGATTATTTAAATGTCGATTGCGGTTTATCTAGAGCGATCAAGTACGAAAAATTTGATATAGATTTTTAAATAAAGTTTATAATTTAATCACAAAAAAATGTATGTCATCTATGAGGATTTAAAATTCATTTATAGATATGAAATTAGTTGTAATATTAAAAAATATATTTATCATAAAATTTGAAGTTAAAATATGAAAGTATTATTAATAATTTTGGTTTACTAAACAGACAATTATTTTTATTTATGTTACATTTAGTAGATCATATATATATATATATATATATATATATATATATATATATATATATATAAGTATTTTTATTTATCTGAAATCTTTATAAATTAAATAAACTAAAAAAACGAAATGTTTTCCCAGCTATAAATGTTGCTAATTACTAGGCTGACATTAATTGAATAATTTTATAGTTTTTTTATTTACAATTATATGACTGTTTGGATTCAAATCTATAAACAGACAAGATGTTAAAAGCCTAAACTCTTACACTAAATATAAATCAATAATGGTTTACATTCAAACCTTTTTAAAAAAATAATTAATTCAGTCATTTGAAAAGTTTAAAAACATGCACACAAGATTTATGTACCTGCCTTATTTTATTTCTTATGTCAAACCACTTAAATACGAAAACCTATTCAATAACCAACCACAAAATAATCTTTAAAAATGTATTGAAAAGGGTACAACGATAACAACAAGCATATAGTAAAATCCAATTTTCGTGTAAAACCATGAATGGTGGCATAAAATCAAACGCTTCTCTTTATACCGAAAACCTGTTCACAATACGGCTGGTATGAGGTCATAAACATTTACGTTCGGACAAATTATAGGCAGGTAGTTGGGCAAACAAAACGCCTATGTTTGCTCGATGGGGCGTTATCTATTTATATGTGTCTGTATAGTATTGCACTGTCGGGTTCCAGTACACCTGTTCGACTAAAGAATCTCTAAGTTGTATAATTTCTATAGAATTTGTTACATTATTGACAGTATTTTTTAGTTATTTATATCGACAAGACTTGATCGAAAATATAATTTTTGTTCATTTATAAGTGAAATAGAAAACTTTTTTACATAAGAATATAAATGAAATATTAAATAACGAAAAGTGTTTTAAGATACAATCAGAGTTTATACACTATTACTCTTTAATATCTAAGAAAATGATTTTTATTTTATTTTTTAATAGTATTTTCATTATATAAAACATTGCTATTCTCGTCTTTCTTATATTTTAATTAAAAATTTACAACTCTAGGTGTTACTTAATTTAACGTGTATTAATTTACTAACTAAATTTTACAGCAAATACTTGATTGTAAAAGAATAAATACAACTTGATATCTTCCTCTTTTTTAATTTACTTGATATTACAACTCAACCAATTTTCATGATATTTTAAATACCGTAAAAAGTGTCAACACTCAAAATTACATCTACTATGTTTATATATATATATATATATATATATATATATATATATATATATATATATATATATATATATATATATATATATATGACGTCACTTTATATTCTGGGAATGAAATTGTTTCTATAAATCACTTCTAATATTTCTAATACTATTTATTTGTAAATACGAACGAACATTGAATAAAAGCGATGAAAAAGAGTTAAATATCGAGTTTTTGAAATAACTTAGTACTTCTTGTCATGGATATACATAAATAATAGTAAATTTACGTTACAAACTGACATGACACTTTGGTATAGGGAATCAGTGTCATGGATTCATTGTTTTACAGTACAGCTAGAGTGAAAATGTGTACAAATCTTAGTATCGATCCCAATTTTCTATTTTATTATTTATAACATTTTATTGTGTATTGAAGTTTACTTAAATATCTGTTCACAATTTATATTATTTGATAGGATTTGTACAATTTGATATTATTTTACACAGGTCTGTTCATTTTTCTCTTTTTATTTTTAAATGTAATTGATACTTAGAAACAATAATTTTTAAGATACCATAAAACTGATTTCTTCTCAGATCAGGAATTCCTATTTTGTCTAGATTGTACGATTTAATTTTCTAAATAAATTATTTTCCACTCGACAAACCACAAAACTTTTTTTCGTTTAAAATGTTTAATAAATCATTTTTTATTATTGCTTATGGGCATTTCCATGGGATAAGCATTAATCATACATTATATATATATATATATATATATATATATATATATATATTTATATGTATATATAATGATATATGTATATATATATATATATTATATACATACATACATAAGTAAATTCCAAATACATTATGATTGATTTATTTATTATTGTACTTTATTATTATATGATTCGATAAATATTTTAAAAATAAAATGTACACAAGGAATAAATTATTCATTTTTATCATATTTTTGTACCCTATAACATTGCATTATAGTATGAATCAAAAATATATGAAATGTAAATAAAATATAGCCTGGTTATGTTTTATAAAAGGATTTTAATTTATTAAGCCTTCTTCACATAATCATATTAAATTCATGGTAATGTACTCCAAAGAACGTGTACTTGAAAAATTAAAATAAATATTCATTTAAGAAATAAAAAATGTTAAAAATGTTATATTTATATATATATATATATACATATATAAATATATATATATATATATATATATATATGAATATATATATATATAAAAACGCACATATACATACGTGTGTGTATTTTATATATGTTTAGTGTGAAAAATGTCAATTACCAAGATCTGGATAAAAAAAAATGAAATTGAGCAGAACACTTAGAAGAATTAAATATTAGTTGTGAACAACTCATCTATTCATAACTTAAGTCTCAAGAACAAACACACTATTCAATAAATATGTCAAAGAAATATTGACACACCATGAACAGTTAGTCCATTCATTAACAATTATAGTAAATAAATTGAATGTAGTACATACATTATACAGGCTTGCACACTATATATATATATATTTCTAAATATACTAGAAATCAACTTCAGTTTTCTATTTGATAATGCATTTTATAGCAAATAATAGGATATGAATTAATTAAGACTTATTGCGATAAAGATATCAGTATGAGTATATATGTCACTACACACACATACCACACATACCAAACACACACATACCTACATATACATATATATATATATATATATATATATATGTATATATATATATCTTTTTTCATAAGAAAAATACATTTTTAACAATATTTTTGCATAGGTAGTGTTCTTTGCGATTTATAGGTGCAGTTGTATAAAATATATTTAATTTTTTATAATTAAAGAAGCAGGTGAATTGTTTTTTAATTTCTATAAAATTAGTAATACTTTTTTAGTATTTCTTTAAAGAAACTTCAATTAATTGTTCTTTCAGCCATAATTAAATAAAACTTTTAATGCTTTATGTGGTTTGTTCATAAATTTAATAGAAATAAAAACATTTTTTTCATCTTGGAACCAATTGGTTTAACTTTTGATTATTTATAAAATAAATAATGATTGTGTTTGTAATCTCAAATATTTTTTTATTAAATTTGGAGAGTTAAAATCTATAAGATTGGATACTAACAGATGTTTTTCGCGTGGAAATTTAATAAATATATTAACTACATAGTATATTTCTGTTAAATGATTTATTTCATGGAATAATTATTTATTCCCTAAATATTTTATTGTTATTTGTTTGGTTAATTCGTCTTAATATTCATATTTCATATTTTGTTTTTAAAAAAAGATGTTACTATTTTACTAAAATTTTATTTTTTTGATAATTTTAACTCAAATAAAGATTTTTTTGAAATAAAATTACTAATTAGTTTCACATAAACTTCTTTCACGAATAATAAATGATTTAACGTTATGAAAATGAACGAAGAGTAAAATTACTTGTTAAAAAAATATTTGTTTTTATAAACGAATTGATTGCCATCCCACAAACTGCAATATTTTTTAAAAAATTTTCAGAATCTTAAAGTAGTTTATGTAAAAAGTGAACCAAATGACTTTAAATAAAAAAAAACTGTTAACTAGACAGAACTACACATAAAAAATCATATATTTCATTTATAAAAACATAAAACTCCATTTATAAAAATGATATTTATGTACGAATTTATAATATTAAAAAAAATTAGCCAAAATTATATTCAGAAGAAATTTCGCATACGTACTGTTCAATTAATATATTTGCTCTTCTTACTAAAATTGATTCTAATAAATCATTTTAATTAAATATACTATTCTGAATCTTGACACTGATTATTAGCTATTCAGTTAAAAATTATGTTATATTCGTAACAAGTGATCATTATATGGAAAGATTTCTGTATAGAAATTAGGCTATTATTAAAAATATGTGTAGGTTGTACATAATTTCATATATTTACTACAAAAAAGGAACGACGAATGACTACATAATAAATATCATATGTGTATAAGTTTCCTATTTTATTTCATTCATTTGATGAAAATTGTCTGCTTATTACATAAATGTGACATCTGTTATCAAAGTATGTTTTTGATAGAATACTTGTACGCCTACATTCAAAATTGTATAGAAATAAACATACAAACAATATTTTTAAAATGACAATACATCTTCACTCCCTCATCATTTGTTTAATGTTTCTTAAATTTTACAAAAATATTGATAAAAGTCCAGAACAGAATATACAATACAATTTTTTTTTGCAATTTATTTTTCTTCATAGATAGATATTTGGCTTTAGAGTCGAGTCGACAGTTAAGGTCATTACCTCCTGAATATTTTTCTTCGAGTGTCAATGATTATAAGATTTTTATTACTTGAATTATTGAAAGCAGTTTTTTTTAACTACAAAATGATATTAGTATTAGATACACACACACACACACACACACACATATATATATATATATATATATATATATATATATATATATATGTGTGTGTGTGTATTAACATGTGATAAAACTTTTTCTATTCATCTTACATTATGTTTTCAGAATAGAATTATTTTATGAAATACACTTTTATATTTATAATAATTTTTACTCTTTACAAAATACAACAAAACGTTTTCAGACCATTATTAATTTAATTTGATAATGAATTGATTGTTTGATAATGAAAATTATCAATTATCATAAAATTGAGTAATTATCTCAAAGAGATGTAAATTATTTACATTGAAAAAGAAATAGTCTTTTTAAAAAGATTAGTGGACATTAAAAGTCTTTTTTAGAATAATGAATAGAAAATATATTTTTATAAATAAAATAAAGAATTATTGAACAGGTCTGAAGTTTTTTTTTATTCAAAAGTAGATTTATTACTTTCATCTATCTTTTATTATATAACTTTTTTTAAAAAAATGTATTTTCTACCTGGAATTAATACATAGTATTATTATTATTTCTGATTTTTAAACATTCAATAAAATAATGATTTTTTAAACAAATATCTTTCAATTTTGATAAATAATGATGCAATTGATGAATAAAAGTAAAATGAGATCAAAGGTATAAAATGCGAACGATAAAATTTTACTTTTATCTAAATTTTAAAAATTTTCTAAATTAAATAATTGAGATTTAATATCATAAGAAGTATTTAATTGAATGACATCTTGAAATTTCTCTCTTTTATTTTGACTTTTCAATATATTTATTAATGAAGTAAAGTGTCATTTATTATAATTGTAAAAAAAAATGAAAAGAGATGTCGGCTTTAGTTTTTTATCTTTTGTTTGTGGATTTTTCTACTTAAGTATACTTTTTATAAGTATATTTATATTTGAATATATTCTATAAGAATATTGTAGTCAATAGTTCTGGCTAAATTGGGTCTCCTTGTGTTAAATCTTTCCTATTTTTAGTTTTGCTTGTTTATATATATATATATATATATATATATATATATATATATATATATATATGTATATATATATTGATTGATTGATTCTGCTGCATATTTGTTAATACTACTTAAACGTTCATTGTTTGTAGTCAGTCATATATATATATATATATATATATATATATATATATATATATATATATATATATATATATATATATATATATATATATATATGTACATTAAGGATTTTGTTGACAAATATTTAGTTATATTTAATATTTCCTATAATTTGTTTTCTTTTTTGATAAATAGTGATAATTCTTCTTACCAAGATTGAAACGTGCTTAAACTAATATGTAATTAATATTCCATGTTTTGAAAGAACATAATATATAACTGTATTACTTTATTTCTTTTTATTACCCTGTTTGTAACTTTAAAAATTAACCATAAACCATATCGTAAATTAAATAAGCAATGACAATATAAACAGTAATCAATCTCATATTCAAATATAAATATTATGTCCGGTTTTGAAGACATATTTATGATTTTATGTAATATAAAACACGTGCAAAAAAGAGGTTATTTAAGAAGAATTTCTTTTATAATAACAATGAATCGTTTTCTGAAAACAGCTCATTATCTGTTTTGAATTGTCTGTATATATTATTTAAATGAATATACTGTATAAAATATATTATTTATGCATACAATAATCATGAATGTATGACTAATTATCATAAATATTATAGACAAAAGAAAACATGAAACAAGTAATAATTAAACGCATACAATGTGCATTCATGACAACTAAATTCATCATATGCGTGATTCAGAGAACACTCTTTTTGATACATCAAGTTACATATATATATATATATATATATATATATATATATATATATATATATATATATATATATATATAATATGCGTATGTACATAGGTAAACATAGTGCACACCTGTTTATGGTAAGATAGCAGAAAGTAGACAAGACATTCTGATCAATTGTGTACAAGGAGTGTGTGACACATTCAGAAGCTATTTTCAGATAGTTAGAAATTAAACAATGACTAATTGAATGACTAATAGTAATAACTAACATATAAATGACCGAAACATAATTTTCTATTCGACACACATATGTGCATCTTCAATGTTGAAATGAAATTTTGTTTTTAAATCCGGCAGAATATTTTCAGATACTTGAAGGTGAATAATTATTTTTATTTCCATATAAAATATTTTTCAAAGTATCTACTTATTTATTCAAATAAGGTATTTTTTTCAATCATGAAAATAATTAGGAATTTTCATTTTTTTGAATGCCAAGAAATTAAAAATTTCTTTTATTACTAATGGATTTTCTATTCATTTTCTTCGATATATTAAACATATATTTAATATACTCTTTAATATACAAAATAGTTTGTATTATACATGCGTATCTCTTTAAATAATTGCAACATTGTCACTTTTTTAATTAAAGAGTTTATGGTTTCTCAATAAAAAGACGTAAATATTAACCCTTTACATTCACAAGATCAGTTGTACTGCCCAGAAACTTACAGACGTTCTACTCCTACGGTTAGTTACATTGCTCACATTTTATCATTTACAGATAAAAGCTTTGATAAGAGTTCGTCCATCAATGACATCGGCTGTTTACACTTTTCTGTTTGTCATACTCTTATCCTAATTCGTAGTATACACACTGTTAATGGATTATTATTGTACTATTGCATAATAGCTTGAAGTGCAAAAGGTTAACAATAATTATTTAGATTTTTGATGACTGAATATTATAAAATGTTAATTATTTAGTTATATATATATATATATATATATATATATATACATACATACATACATATACCCGTCCCTCAATTTGCGCGGGACTTTTTTACACAAGTTTTTTTTACGCGGCAAATTATACCTATATTTACGCTGCACTATTTATACGCGGTCAGATAGATTTCATTTTATATAATTTTTCATTGTATTCATTATATATCAAATTTATGAAAACTTTAAAGTAAAAGAAAAGATAGAGAACAAATCATCCGAAAAAATTAACATTAACAATAAAAATGATGTCGAACTTACAAATATTTCAAGCGATGCAGATGATAAGTTTGTAACAATTAAAAGGTTGATTGTTTTGAATTACAGTAGCGATAGTGACACCGAATAAAATATATCTACTTTTGTTTTCTAAAACGTCATTATTTTTTTTTTAATTTATGTGAAATAAATATGTGTTTCTACAACTTTACTAGCTTTTATTTCCAATATTTTTTCTATTGTACTGACAGATACTCGGTACAGATACTGAACGGATACTCCGCGTAAATTGAGGGACGGGTGTATATGTATGAAATTATGAATTTTATTGCAGAGTTATTATTATAATGAATACAAATGTGAGCTATTTTAAATTCTATTTATTTTTTAAACATTTAAAATAAAAAACAATTCATTTTATGAATGGGTATTGCTATTACGGGCTTTTGTTTACAAAATAATTATTTATTTTACCTCTATTTTAAATGGAAGGCGATTATTTTTCAATAAATGCTTTTTCAGTAATTGATTTGTACAAAATAATTGATTCACAAGATTTATCTCAAGCAAATAAAATTCGTCACTTTTAAAATATACAATTTCAATTTGTTATACATATATATATATATATATATATATATATATATATATATATATATATATATATATAACAAATTAACATAATGGCATCTCTTAGAACTGATTTCGTTAAGTTACTCGAATATGAATAGTA
This sequence comes from Acanthacorydalis orientalis, assembly GCA_034766995.1. Lineage (NCBI taxonomy): Eukaryota > Metazoa > Arthropoda > Insecta > Megaloptera > Corydalidae > Acanthacorydalis > Acanthacorydalis orientalis. Next base: position 7,820,140 of record CM068315.1, read on the forward strand.
CTTTTATGTATATTTATAGACGTAAATATGTATTTAATGTCAAACCAACAATCATATCATATTAACATCATAATATAAACATTGTATTTTCATAAATATGTGTTTATCCTCAAGAAACTACACGAAATACTTTACCGATCAAAATATTTTTCTGGAAGCGGTTGTCTGTATCTAGGCACTTATATATGTTGGTATCGCTATTCAATTTTTTTTAAGCAGTAATTAAAATTATTAATAATCAATTATTGAACATTTTGATTAGAAACAATGGGTGATTTATAAGGAGTGAAAATATGTCTTGTGCGTGAAACTGAATTTACCTATAGTTTCAAAAAAATATAATAAGAAATATCTTATTTATAAAAAAATATTATATAGTTTAGAGTATATGAAAAACCATTTGAATAAACCACGTTATTTTACTTTCACGGATGAAAAGTACATCCTACAAAGCACAAATTATGTTTCGAAGAAAAATGTTCAATAAATCATTATTGATCAATTTTAATTGTTTTTTATGCATATTTCGGTGGCGATCTTCAGAGCGCCAAAGTACAGAAAAGTTCGCATTATTATTTTAATAATGATATACGAGGGTCGTTTGATAAGTATGGTAAAAAGGTAAGTTAAATACCGTTTTGGAAAGAAGATTTTATTTTTCAACATAGTCTCCATTCAGGGCTATACACTTGGTGTAGTGTGTCTGCAAAATACATATTGATGGCGGCGATGACATTCTTATTCGATGAGAGTTTCTTCCTACCGATCCAAATTTTCAATTTTGGGAAGGGGAAGAAGTCACATGGGTCTAAGTCCGGAGAAGAGAGTGGATGAGGAATCAGTTCGAATCCTAATTCGTGCAACTTTACCATTGCGACGGTCGATTTGTGGAACGGCGCGTTGTCCTGGCGAAAGAGCACTTTTGTGCGCCAATCTTGGACGTTTTTGTTTCAGCTCTTATTTCAAACTGTCCAATAATGTTGCATAATAGGCTCCTGTTATCGTTTTTCTATTCGTTAATTAGTCGATCGGGATTATTCCTTGGAAATCCCAAAAAAACAGTCGCCATCACCTTCCTAGCCGACAAAACGATCTTCGCCTTCTTCGGCCATTACACCAGTCGCTGTCCACTGCTTTGACTGCTATTTCTACTCAGGTGTGTAGTGATGGATTCATGTTTCATCCACGGTAACGAATGGACTCAAACAGGTCTACTCGTTTTTCCATTTTTGCGGCAATTGTTACAATGCTCGCTTCAAACATTTGTAGACCGTGAACAAGGCATCGCTTCTGGCTGAAATTTCGCCTATGCTAGTTTGAAAAGTGATACTTAATAGCCGTGATGTTACCAAAAGAATGATGGCACCATATTATAGACATTTACCAAACTTATCAAACGACCTTCGTATTGTTGTTTTTAAGTATGAGTTTTTAACTTAAATGAGTTTGGTTTATTGTTTTTCTAAGAATCGGGTGTGTATATATATACATATACGTACATACATATATATATATATATATATATATATATATATATATAAATGCGTGTGTGTATGTGTACGCATTAGTAAATAGAGGTATTAAGAATTCATATAAGTCTTGCATCATTTAAAGAGGAAGAAGCTATCATTAAAATACAATTTTGTACAGAATTTATTGGAAATTCCTCTAGTCGTCCAGATAAATATCAGTATTACGAAATTAAAAAAATAATACAAGAAGTAAAATATCGATTCCCTACGGTGTTGATCAGTAGTAGCTAGTCCGCCCCTGCGTTCGATATCAAAGAGACGGAATGGTCAATCGAGTAATTGAACTCCGCAGTGATTGATTTTCACCACAAAATCTTATTAACAGTCATTATATTGTCTAGTTCGTGATACTGATTATGGATGAACTGCTATAATAAATATCGAACGACCGGTTTCACATTAACAGATACTGATCTCTCGTATCTATCTCAGAATATTACGCTTTAAAGTGGCATCGTGTCTTTCGAGTAAAAGGTAGCGCGGTCGTGCCATACAAATATGATATACGAGCTCATTGCCCGAAGGTATCTACAAATTTATATGTGAATAGATGTTGTGATACTATTAGATGATCTTTGTGTTTTTGTCACGTATACAGGTTTAATCAAGGAGTCGATGATGGTTTTCTTTATTATATGACTAAGTATTTTCTTTTGGACGTTTGTTTGGGTGGTCATTGGCCTGTGGCTTGATGAAATCATATTTGATAAGTTTGGGATTGTAGATAAATACATTATGTCAATACTATTTAGAAGAGTATAATAAAAAAATAATAGAATCTTAACCAATGTAAAGTAATATGATAGCTTGTATGAGTAAAATTTATTTTTAAAATTTAAGGTTTTTAATCTCACTAGTGTTCAGAAATTTGTCTTTATATGGCAAGAAATTCTTCAGGGTTTTGTAAGAAATTTAGTAATAATATTATTACTATTTGATTTTTTTTAAATATCTATATATTTAGTTCCGAGTATTTATATTAATTATAAAATATAATTAAAGATTTATACATACTAATTATTATATCTATTATGAATAATTCGTTATATTTTTTTATAAGCATCAAAATAAATATATTTCTGACTATGGCTAAATGTACTTTTAAACATTTTTTAATTAACAAGTTTCAATAATTGATCAATACTGATTATTTTTGATCGTTGCTTATGCACATTTAGATGGCGATGCTATTATCAACAAACTATTAAGGTACAGAAAAATCTAGCTTTCTGTACCAGATTCATTTAATCCAGTTCAGATTTTAATGCACTTTAACGTTCTAACGATAATGACCTGATTGTTAAAATGCGCTTAAACAACAATCAAATGGCTACTAATTGTTAAAAAAATTTATATTTTAAATGATAGTTGTGAATATTAGCTTCTGAACGAAATGTAACACGTATTTTAACAATGTTGATACAATTACCAGTGGATTTCAAAAAAATCGCAGAAGTGATATATAAATGGCGTTGGGGAGATTTGAAAGTATTTTTTTTTCTTGAAATGGTATTCTTTATTACCGGTCTGTGAAAATTTGAGCGAAGAATGTCTCTTAATTTGGCTTAGACAGCAATTTAAATAAAACGTGTTTGGTTATTTTTGTGAAATGAATAAATTGAAATATAGTGCGGTTATTGAATTTTTAGTTTTGGATGGTATGAGTACCACTCTAATTTTTGAAAAGATGTATAGTGTGTACGGTGGCTATTCTCCAACGTATGATACAGTGGCAAAATGGGCTGATGAATTTAGAAGAAGCAGAACATCCATCGAAGATGACCCCCGCAGTGGCTACGTCAAAGTTCAACGTAAGTTACTGTAGAAAATGTTGATGAAGTGCAAGAAATGGTTTTAGTGACCGACGAATGAAGGTCCACGAAATAGCAGAAGTTTTAGGCACATCTACTAGCAACTTTAACTGAAAATTTGGGCATGTCAAAAATGTCGGCGAAATAGATGCCGCAAATACTGACTGTGGACTAAAAAACACACGATCCAAATTTCAAAGGGTTGCTTAGCTATGATGCAGTGTAATAAAAAAGATTTTTGTGTCGATTTGTGACCACTGATGAGGTTAGGATTCATCACCACATACCAGAGTTCAAAGAGAATCGAAACAGTGGACTAATGGAGGAGATAGACCACCAAAGAAGTTAAAAGCTAGTCCATCGGCAGGTAAAATCATAGCTTTAGTTTTTTGGGATGCGCAATGAATTTTGTTGGTCGAGTATTTGACAAAAGAAAAATATTGTACTATTTTGGACAATTTACGAGCTGCCATTGTTGAAAAACGACTCAGAACACAACAGAATAATTCTGTTTCATCACAACAACGATCCGGTTCATCCATTGATATAAACAGTCGCCAAAATCCATTCTCTTGGCTTCGAATTGGTTTCTCATGCATTATATGTACTAGACCTGGTCCTTTCCGATTTCCATCTCTTTCTACAACTGAAAACATTCGTTGCTGGAAACAGATTTAACACAGATGAGAAGGTAATAGCCGACGTAGATACCTATTTTGAAGAGCTTGAGAAATCGATGATTGATATTGAGCTTGAGATCGAGTAATTTGGATGAAATGTATTGACCTTAACCCTTTCACCACTACCGGGACCTATGTGTCCCATAAAATGCAAGGGTATTGAGAAAAAAAATCAACAGGCCGAACTTCTACGAATACTAGATTTTTATATAAAATTGCCAACCATTTACCTACAGAAGGTTTGAGTCGTCGTACATGATATCGTTGCACCCTAAAAAAAAATAGAAAAACGGACAAAAACTCCGTGCACGTCTTGCAAAGTGCCTTGTGTAAAGATTGTTTCTTGCCACATCATACCAGATGAGATACTTATTTCTAGCAATAACTGATTGATTATTGACTATTTTTATTATATGTATATATATCTTTGTACTTATGTACTTTTTTTTCAATAAAGTATACTCACTAAATTTGTTTGTTGTTACTATTGGGACAAATATACCCAACTTAAACTACTGATGGGACATATGTGTCCGAAATTCAAATTTGAAATCTGAAAAAAAAAATCATTTTTTTTCCCCAAAAATAGATTACTTAAGTAACTCAAAAGATCATCAAACGAAATAGAAGTTTTAAAACTAAAAATATTTAATCCGCGGTGAAAGGGTTAAAAGAGATTATGTTGAAAAATAGAAATTATTTTACTCTCTTAACTATTGTCTTTCTATTCATTTCTACGAATTTTTTGAAACCCTCTCATAGACAATTGAAACTGATTTGTTGGAAATTAGAGATCATTGCAATCTCTAATAATTATATATATATATATGTATACACGCACATACATGCATCCATACAAGCAATAAATATATGTATGTATGTAAATGCACATTTAATTCCATACAAATAAATATAAATATATATGGTTTCATACTTATGTTTATAATATATAGCAAGTAAGTTCTGTTGAATTCACATAATTGTCGAACAGTCGTGTGTTCAGATGAATCAGTAAACAGTCCGATGCGCGATGCACATCGATTTATTTGTAAAACAGTAGCCATATTTAGCTGACAGATGCGTGCGGCATTCTGACGGTATAAAAGGTATAATACCGATATGTATATACCATATAATAGTTAAACACTAATAGTGTATTCACAACGTACATTTTCCTGTAGAAGCTGTTGTTGTCACCAGACTGACCATGCTCGTACGTGACTGGATTGTTGAGTAATTCAATGGCCGATACGGGCCGAATACTTACGTGTACATCTGTTGTATTTAATATTGTTGCTTTCTTTCCAATATATATATATATATATATTATATGTACATATATAAATATATATATATATATATATATATATATATGTATATATATATATATATATATATATATATATATATTCATATTAAGAAATATTAAAAGAAAATTGATAAAATTATGTTTATGTGGTAAATTAATAAATACATAAGAGTGAGGTTAAACTAAACTAATTGTTTGTTGTAATTGAAGAAACTTTTTTAAAATCTTCTATTCACTTTTTCAAATTTCAGAGGTTTTAAAAAATATATAATTTATCGAAACACACAATACAGTTCTGAGACACTGTCTAAATTCACTTGCACAAATGAGTATTTTTTCACCATAGAAACTATAAAGATTTTTTCTGATTAAAAATGTTCAATAAATCATTATTGATCATTTCGGATTGTTGTTCATGTGTGTTTTTATGGTAGTACCCTCATTCTTATAACATAAATGGGTAGAAAAATGTAAATTTGAAATTGATATACATATATATATATATATATATATATATATATATATATATATATATATATATATATATATATATATATATATATATATATCTTTAACGCATTTCCAACAGTTTGATTTTTTTTCTGATTATTTTTCATGGTGCTCTTGCACTGATTTACTATTTAGAAAACGTAAAAAAATATTATTATATTATTCTTAATGGACTTTCTAAATACATCAAAATTATTTTATATTCTATTCCATTCATATATTTTTCTATTTATAATTCTCTGAATACTATTTTTTGACTAATTTCATTGAAATATCTTTTTACATAATATATGACGAAAAAAAATTATTGTTATACTAGTTGGTTGGTTGCTTATTGAGGTTTTAGGGCGGTTCGATGGCTAAGGTCATTAGCGTCCAATCTAGTCGTTGGAAAATAAACTATGCAATGCTATGAATACATTGTAATAATTTAAATTTAATTCGATAATTCAAAAATGAGTTACTTTCCTTAATTTTGTTAATGAAAATCATTATCTATCAAATTGATTAAGAAATATTTCAATTCTTAGAATGCCTGTATTTAAATTACAATTTCACTAATGTATAACAAACGTATTGATAAGTATAAGTATAATTATGCAAAATATGTATGTAATTTAAAAATTCAAATTATTTCAAGTATTGAAATAATATTTTTTCAAGAATAATATAAGTACCGTATAAATATTATGTATTCTTGATTGTTCAACTAAATAAATACTTCAATCATGTACAATTATTTTTTACATACCCACATTCGTATCTGTATATATGTTTATAATATATATATATATATATATATATATATATATAT
>CM068315.1:7829295-7831795 GCA_034766995.1 Acanthacorydalis orientalis
CTCTTAGCGACCCGCATACAGAACTGTTTGGAGACAATAAGAGTTAAGTTTGTATATACAGACATATCATTTGAAATGGGAAGCTTATTTTGATATAAAATTCTTAAGGAGGAATCCAATGTTGTTTGAGTTTTATGTTCCCTTGTTCCAGTAAACTCTTTTCACACCAAACAATCAAATCATTAACTTTGAGTCGAATAACACAATTTCGATTAGTATCTGGATGAATATTCTCGATTAAAGTGCAAGCAACAGCAATGCAACAGGCAAAAATTTACATGTTAAAGCTTGCACACATTTTTGATCCCAGCCATTTACTGACTGAAAAAACTGTTTTTATTCTTTATCTAAACGTTTTTTTATTTAAATCCAACAGATTGTCTGCAAATTTCTCAGCGTAAGATTTCAAAAATTGTTTGAAATCAATCTTTTTTAATGCATTTTCTGTCAGTTTGACTTTGTTTATAGTAGAAGTATATCTGGTCTTTTTGAGATTTGATGTTTAAGGCATTGTAAAAATGATAAAATAAGGATAAATAAATAAATGAGTACCCAGTTTTTCCAAACAATATTCAATAATGTAGTAAATCTTCCTACTTAGACTTTTTTTTTAAATTTCAAGCTATAGTTTATGTTAAACGTTTGTATTAGGTCGGTAGAAAAATAATTGCTGTTTATGATCTTCAAATTCATATACATTTTTTAAGTTAAGTGGTTTTAAGTGGTTCAGAACAGTTGGGTGACTAACGTTTATCTTTTGTGCAAGCTCTCTAATTGTTGACCATGATTTTGATTCAACTAACGCTTTCAGTTGGTCGTTATGAACTGAAGGAGGACGCCCGCGACCTTCTTCATCTTCAAAGCTCTCGTCCCCAGCACAAAATTTTTGGAACCACCATTGTACCGTACGTTCCTTAACTGTACCCACATCAAAAGTATTGTTTATTTTACGAGCATTTTCTGCTACTATACCATCTGTTTTAAACTCATACAAAAAATGCTCTTATTTACTTCCTTTCCATCTTTAATTCAATAGCCTAATTTGAAACAAAATTAATAATAAAACCAAAGTTGATTTCACCAAAATACAGACCAAAAAATATATTTTAAAATGATATTAACATAAACATGACGAAATGACACTTTCATTGAACAAAATTAAGGTTAGAATTCAGAAAATAAGGACCGTAATTATTTTCCTACCAAACTAATACAAACACACATACACACACACACACACACACACACACATATATATATATATATACATGCACACACCTATATTTAGGTAATACTTTTAAATGAGTAAGGATTGAAAATACTAATTACAATAAGTTTTTGTTTAAATATCATTACTTAATTTATAAAATCATATAATTAAATTCATATAATGACAATGATCAATAGATATATTCATATTTTAAAATATTTCTAATAGAAACTGATACGAATGAATATAATAGATTCAACATTCAAAAAAATGTGAATAGTCTTTCTATATTTAACTTCTAGAAATGTTTATCTTGTATAAGGCAGTATGTGCCAGCGGTCATCTTGGTAAGTCAAATAATAATTAAGTCAAAAATAAATTAATGTATTAGATATCAGTCCACAAATAATATCATTATTGAAGATTATTTGTTCAGAAATAAGTCTGTTATCATTTGAAATTTCGTGTCGAAATTCGAATAGGTCATATAGTAATAGATCATAACATTGACATATTATTGAAGTTTTAAAATGGAACTATTTAAAAAGAATTTCATCATTTATTTATCATTTGCTAGCATACATTTCAATAGTAAAAGTTCATTTTAATTAACGTTATTGTATACATTTATTTTCGTTACTAAATTTATTCAAGTAACTTTTTTAATCATTGATATTAATAGCAAGAATTGATTTTATTTCATTGACAATTTTTTGAGAAACTAAATTAGTCAATAAAATGCGTAAATAATACATGTATTTATTTTTCGGTAAGTTTTACTCTTGTTCTTTTAGTTTAAACTAATTATAATTATTTTATACAAATATTTCTAAGTTCATACTCTTCTATATCACAACATACATTCTTTTTTCTATGGTATAATTATAATATAAATATTACATATTGTTATAATATATTATAATTTATAATTATATTCATTAATAATTTATACATTAATTATTATAGTTGCACTTTTTTTTTACAAAGAATACTTTCATGTTGCATAATTAAAAAGGCATGAAAATATCCTTAATAAAATGTTATGAAGATAAAAGTCTATAATATTTTTACAAAAAGTTCTAGTTTGATTAAAAGATAAATACATTGTCATTTACTTATTTATTTACCAATAGATATATATATATATATATATATATATATATATATAATAACATAAATCGATATAAATGAATGGTTTTAGTACTATTTTTCTGAAAGTAGTGTACAACTAATAATAATCAATATAAGATAAGAACAAAACGTTAAGTGTACAATTAACTGTAAAAATGT
>CM068315.1:7836795-7841795 GCA_034766995.1 Acanthacorydalis orientalis
TTATCGAAACGATTCTTCATCAATTCAGATATCGATTGAATGATTTCTTTTTTACTTTGAAATATGGAAAGCGAAGTAATGGAAAACTAATATCATCAGAATATACTACTGACTGAGAAAAAGGAATGATAAAAAATCGTTTTACAAATTAGAAAATATTTTTATATATCTAGACTCTATAATGTAAACATGTCTCTTTCTTCCTTAATGTTTTGGAAGTAAAATATATGCAAGATTTTTTTATTATTTCACATTTTTTTACCAATTTGTTCAGTTACTTATAATTACTAGGGTCGTTTGATAAGTATGGTAAAAAAGCAAGTTAAACACCGTTTTTTTTTTAGAAAAAACTGATTTTATTTCACAATACATTCTCCATTGAGGGCTATAGACTTGGTCCAACGAGTCTGTAAAATATCCATTAACGGTGGCGATGACATCCTCATTCGACAAGAATTCCTTCGCATCGAGTCAAATTTTCAAGTTTGGGAAGAAAAATAAGTCGCACGGGGTCAAGTCCGGAGAATAGGGTGGATTAGGAATCAATTCAAAGCCTAATTCGTGCAGTGTTGCCATTGCGATGGTCGTTTTATGGGATGGCGCGTTGTCTTGGTGAAAAAGTACTTCTTTGTGGGCCAATCTTGACTATTTTTGTTTCAGCTCTTTTTTCAAACGGTCCATTAATGTTGCATAATAGACTACTGTTATCGTTTTTTCCTTCTTTAAGTAGTCCATCAGACTGATTCCTTGGAAATCACAAAAAAACAGTGGTCATCACTTTCTCAGTCGACTGAACCGTCTTTGTCTTTTTCGGCATACTTTCACCAGTCGTCTACTACTTTGACTGCTGCTTCAACTCAAGTGTGTAGTGGTGGATCCATATTTCATCCACGGTAACGAATCGACGCACAAAGGCCTGCTCGTTTTTTTTTTCAATTTTCGCAGCATCTGCTCCAATGCTTGCTTCAAACATCAGCTGAACGTGAACAATTTGTCGCTTCTGGTGGAAATTTCGCCTATGCCAGCTTGAAAGATGGCACTTGATAGCTAAGATGTTACCAAATGAATGATGGCGTCATACCATAGAAATTTACCAAACTTATCAAACAATCCACGTATGTTCATTGTATAAGGAAACATTTCTGCACTATTTTGTAAGAGAACAAAGTAACAACATGAAGGTGTGATTTACAACGACAAAACGTAAGAATTTCTGTCTAGCAGTAATAAAGCATCTCATGCAATAATGAACAATTGTCCGATCTGAGTTAATCCAATGATGCCAGTGATACTTTTTTCATGATAAATATCTTGTTCATGCATTTACTATTGTGTGATAGGAAAGAAAAGCACATAATAAATAACAATCTCACGTCTTCGCCAGGTTCGGAATCTGCTAGTTTTTATTTTTTTTTTATTTTCAAAAATTAAAATATAAATGAAGGGCAAGATTTATGGAAATACAGACGTCATTAAATATTGAGCATAGTAGCGTCATTTATATCTGAGTCCCTGAACTTTTCACTCTACCCTCTTAATTTACAATTCAATAGGTAAAATATACTGAACATTGATTGAAAATTCTATTGTAATTGGAGGTATTACACATTTTCGATTCATCATAAATATTTTATAAAGTCGGGTTAGAAATTGCTGATAAAATTGTTTATTTAAAAATTTTAATGTAATCGGTATATTCGAGTAATAATCTCTCAGATTATATATTTTTATAAATTTGTCACTGTTTTTAATGTAAAACTAACAACTATCCACCTTCAAGAATGTTCTAGAAGTATTAAAACATGATAATAGAAAAAAAGTAATAAATTTAACAGCTTAGTCCGTTTTATTGAATTATGAATGCTTAAACAAATTAAACTATGAATACAGCGATTGTAACAAACAAGTTGAAAGTAATTTCGGAAAGAGTTTTAGAATAGTTTTCAAACCTTGTGGTCGTTCATTGTTGTGTGCAAAGAGGAAGAGGATTATATACATAGTTAAATAAAAAATATTTTTCTTTTATAATATACTTAGTTATTTAATTTATCAAAAAATTGAATAAATATCCAGAAAATATCTGCATTCAAATTTCTCAGTACTGTCTAATTTTTCCAATTATGCAATTGAAATATATTTGATCATCTTTATTAATAAGTTTTTAAGTGTAAAATATTTTACTTTTTTGTATCATTTCTTAAAATGTTTGAGTACTTCTAGAATATAATTTTTGATATATATATATATATATATAAACGATCTATCACAATTATTATGCATATCTCAAATTTAATTTACATAAACTTGTACAAAACAAAAACTACTTAATAAAAAATAATTGGAAACGATATTGGTCAAAAGATTAAAAACATTTTGATGAAATTGTGTAGATTTCTTTTATCAGGTGTGATTAAAGTTACAAATTAATTTTAAAATGAAAATAGTTATTTTTATAGAAAACTAGTTTATATTTTGAACTAAACATTTGATATTTAATCTTAATACTGATATTTAATCTAAATAAAATATATTTGGCTACATAAATAATATAAAATAAATTTATTTTCTTCCATAAGACAGCAATTACGATTTTAAATACTTACATTCTTTATAAATAATTCTTATAATGTCTACATTAGTATCATTATATAATAATTTTATTAAATTACTTTATAATTAGATTGGATATGTTATTGAACATAATTTTATATCAATTAAGGATATCGATACTGAATAGATAATTGTAATGGAAGAATATTGTAAATATTAAATTATTAAAGGCGTACCTTAATCAATTTCAAACAATGCATACAATATAAATCATAAACAATACATCCATTATTGTTGCTATTATTACAGTAATATCAGTATGAGTTTTCAAACATCATTTAACAATCTCTAATGCCCCTAAGTTAAACTTTAATTATCGATTAAATGTACCCTATTGCCTTTAATGTGTATGTATTGAAATATAGTTTACTATATATAACGATTTAAACAGATGTAATGATTTCAAAAAAGATAATACTCTTTTATTTATTTCTTCAATTAGTTAAATCGGTTTTGTCAACTGTTTAAAGTATAAAATATTTTTGCAAACCACTGCAATGTCGGTGATTTTTGGATTAGGTGTAATAATTTGTTTTATTGAATGTTTTCATTTAAAAAGAATAGGTAACATAATTTTTTCTACTGATGGAAAAGTCATTAATATGATGCAAGAGTGGTTGTGTAAAAGATCAAAACGTTTTTACCAGGACGGAATCCAGAAGCACTTTAAACGTTTGACTAAGTGCATAGAAGTTAAGAGCGGTTATATAGAAGAACTTGAATGAAAATCCTGTATGTAGAATATGACTTTTTTACTTCTTAAATGTACCTTTACGTTTTGACGTGATCGGTTTATAGACATGTGGTGGATTTATGTGCATGTACGATATGCACTTAGTCTTAGATAGTAAAAATAAAAATGTATAGACATAATTGTTTTTAACAATTTAAAATTAATAATTTCTACTTTGAAAGCTCTCAATCGTCCAGTTTTTCAATAGAAGTGAAAATTTCAAGTTAAATTTGTAAGCAACTGTTATTTGGTACTTACTTTTTATTTTCTTGAATTATTTTTAATAATTCAATATTTAATGAGTTTATAGATTTTTGTAATTAAATTTTATCAGTTGGAAAGTTTAAACTATAATTAAACAATAAACGGTTTTTTATATTTTTTTTGAAAAAGAAGTGCAGATTACAACCCATGTAAACTATATAAATATTTGACCTGGTATTAAAATGCAATGAAATGAATGGCGATAAAAAGAATGATATAGAAGCAAATTAATCAACATTTTAGGTTAGTAGAAAAATGATTGCGGTTTATTATCTTCGAATTCATATTCATTACTTTTCCTAATTGTTTTAAGTGATTCAGGGCTGTTGAATGACTAACTGATAACTTTTGTGCAAGCTCTCGAATTGTTGTGCACGGTTTTGATTCAACTAACGTCTTCAGTTGGCCATTATGAACTGAAGAAGGACGCCCGCAACCTTCTTCATCTTCAAACCTCTCGTCCTCAGTGCGAAATATTTGGAACCATTATTGCACCATACGTTCCTTAACAGTACCCACACCAAGCATTGTTTAGTTTCCGAGCAGTTTCTGGTGCTTTACCATCCGTTTTAAATTCATACAAAAAATTGCTCTTATTTGCTTCTATTTTATCTTTAATTCAATAGCCCAATTTGAAGCAAAATTAATAATAAAACCAAAAGCGATGTAACCAGAATACAGATCGAAAAATGTACTTTAAAATAATATTAACTTGAACTTGATGAAATGATACTTTCATTGAAAAAACTAAGGTTAGATTTAAAAACCAAAACTGCAATTATTTTCTTACCAACCTAATACTTATATAAATTATATTTATATGTTTTTGTCTATGATGTTATTGATGCATTGTCCTGATAATCTTCGTACTTTTGTATCGTTGAGTGTCTCTTCTGCATCTTTAGTTTCAACACGTGTGTCATATTCAGATAGGTACAGAGAGAGACAGTAATGTCTATTTAGAGAATGACTCATTTTCCGAAATTAGAGATGCAGAAACATACAATTAGACGATCCGAAATGATAAAAACTGTCAGAATAACGCATCAACTGGAAAACTGTTATTTTTATTACTTAATTTTATTTGAAAGTAATGTTACTAACCGTTCTGATTTTATTCAGTTTCTAAATATTATATATGTAACTAATTTAAATAACATAAAAAATAATATTTAAAGTAAATACAACTCATAAACATTTTTAAATTAGTTTAACTTCCGGAACAGATGCAAATCATATAACTTACGTTAATTGTGTTAACGTTCTATTCAAAATATACGGTTTGTTTTGTTCCTAATGGAATCATTGTAATTGTATTCGTATCTATAATAACTACATATTTGTTTCATATAATGCACATGCGTTTCTTATCACATGTGAAACCACCATTAAA
>CM068315.1:7844295-7866795 GCA_034766995.1 Acanthacorydalis orientalis
AAATAAGAAATTATTAAAATTGCTATAAATCTAAGATGCGAATAAATTCAATATTAGACTAGTAACATCGAGTGCAAGCAATATTAATTTTAGATGTTACATACAATGAAATGAATAATAATTCTATGTTTGACATCTACTCTACATGGGAAATATACTACAATAAATTTCTGAAAATAGTTCTGTGACAAATTCATTACTATATTTATTTGATATATATATATATATATATATATATATATATATATATATATATATATATATAATTTATGGAAATTTAAAAGAGATACCAATTTACATTGTATCTTGCATAATAAAATTCCACAAATGTAAATAAATTTATTGTTTTGTATGGAATTTGGCATGTATTGTAAATAATATTTCTCCCAAAATAATATATTTATTTAATTGTATTTGCGTTGATAAGTAAATATATAATAAGCAAAAAAGATAAATTTATGAGACATGTTTCAAAAAAAGATTGAATGCCGATTTAAGTTCTTATGTAATAACATTTATTTGAATTTAATGGAAAAATCACTGAAAACTGGTTCTTATTATATCAATCAGACTAAAAACTCATTTAATGATTTGGAATTCTGTAAAAAGTACCGAATGGTTGAAATCACATTGAAACTATTACATGTTTTAATTTTTTTTAAATCGGAACGCTCTGTAATTTAGAATAATTCTATCGCATTGCGTATAAGCTGCTTAAAGTGAACAGCGATTAATTATTATCCATTTTGATAAGAAAATGATATGGTATGTGGCGAGTTATATATTAGGTTGGTAGAAAAGTAATTACGGTTTATGGCGTTTTTAATAATATGTGTAATATGCGGTTTTTAACTTTCCTAGCTGTTTTAAGTGATTCAGAACTGCTCGATGACTAACGCTTAATTTTTATGCAAGCTCTCACATTGTTGAGCATGGTTCTGATTCAGCTAACGCCTTCAGTTGGTCGTTGTGAACTGAAGTAGGACTCTCAAGACTTTCTTCATCTTCAAGACTGTCGTTCCTAGCACGGAATTTTTAGAATTACTTTTGCACCGTACGTTTCTTAACAGTACTCACACCAAAAGCATCGTTGTGCAAGTTCTCGAATTGTTATGCGTGATTATGATTCAACTAACGCCTTCAGTTGGTCGTTATGAACTGAAGGGAAACGCTTGCGACTTTTTTCATCTTGAAAGGCTCTTGTTTCTAGTACAAAATTTTTGGAACCACCATTGGACCGTACTTTCCTTTACAATACCCATACCAAAATCATCGTTTAATTTACGAGCAGTTTCTGCTGCTTTACCATCCGTTTTGAATTCATACAGAAAATGCTTTTATTTACTTCTTTTCCGTCTTTAATTCAATAGCGTAATTTGAAGCAAAATTAATAATAAAACCAAAGTCGATGTTACCAAAATACAGATCGAAGAATGCACTTTAAATTGATATTATCACGATGAAGTGACACTTTCATTGAAAAAAATTAAGGTTAGAATTCAGAAAACAAAAATCGGAATTATTTTCCTACCAAACTAATATTTACAAAAAAAAATCGATGTAGTTAGCTTGCCTGATTGTGATTATCACTATTGGAATGTAGATAATAGAAAGAACCGTTTAGAACATTTATTTTCATATATATATATATATATATATATATATATATATATATATATATATATATATATATAAAGGTTATTGATACTGCAAATATATAGATTTGCTACTCAAAGTGAAGTGCACGTATAAATATAACTTTGAATCGATGTTGGCCCTTTATGTCTCGATAGCGCATCGTCGGCAAAAACGCATATATTTCATCATAAAACGCATCGCCGATTATAACATACATCATTGTCGCGATGTGGTGTATTACGTTTAAATCGATTCGTAGTAATACACATATAGGCTATTATAATAATATATTATAATGGATATAAAACAGGCGACGCGACGGAGATATACTTCTATAACGTGGAGACGACGACGGCCGTGAACTGTTCGGCATCGCGACTATTTGCGCGATAAATCATCGTCTAAAGAGGTCGACCCTGGCGGTGTGTACGTACTTGCAACGTAGCACACGGGCACTGCACTCCGGCGATAAGTTTCGAACCGAGGACATGTCGAAAACGATCCGAAATTTATTACAGATATATAAAATTTTGATGTCTCTGCTTTCGTGCAGCGCGTTGCGGATAATAAAAAAATCATGTAGAGGATTTTTTTTCTTTCCGAATATATACATACACATATACATGCATACATTATATATATATATATATATATATATATATATATATATATATATATATATATATATATATATATATACATATATATGGGATTTTTTGTAATTTGACAATTAAAGACCGTATACTTTTTTTAATTTTCAAAAACTATGTAACTGAAGTCTTACCTATTATTTTTTAAACACTGTTTTTTAAACACTGAAATCTCAATTTGTAAATTTATAATTATAATTTATAATAGTTTAATACAATTATAAATGTTTGAAACAAATTATAAGACCTGATCAAATATGCATAAAAATGATAAAAACAATCTATTATTAATCTATAACTCTTAAATTAAATTCATTGATTTTCTAATTCACTCATAAAAGAAACTACTTGTTTCTTATTAAAATTAGTTGATACTAGCTTTAATTAATCATACGATCTTGCTCTTATAGGCATAAATCTGTTCGCTGTATCAGTGTTTTATTATATTCGTGAAAGATGTTTTAGATAGACAGACATTTTTACATGATAACGGATATTTGCAATCTAAAGGAGTTGACATCTCTGCATACGTACAAGCCAAATCAAAGTGAATAATAAACAATTATTTATTTTTTTTGAGAAGAAAAATTCTTATGGCTTCTAAAAAACGAGTTATTTGTGAAATCATCATTAAAAATGAATTCGGTCATAGTGTCAAAACTGTAATTGTGATAGAAAAGTTTATCAGATTTGTATGTATTTTAGCGTTCTGAAGATGATGGCATCGCTATCGAAATGTCAATGAACGAAAACATAAAAATGATTAATAATGATTTATTGAACAATTTTGATTACGAAGTTATTTCTGGTTTGCGGAGTAAGAGAATAATTTATTTGTAGTATAATTTTTATATTCAAAATGTATATATAGAAATGATAATAGGGATTAAACATTCAATTTATTTGTACCGTTTAATTTTTCCTATCGGAGAAGATAAACTTAATAAAAATATCTAATATTAATATTCAATTTAGTTAACAAATTGTGTTTTCATGAAAAGGAAATAAAAATCATCAAATGAGTTACATTTAAATGTCGTTAATTATTTTTTATTTTACAAAAATATTTTTAACTGCTTCAATTGAGTTGTGAAAGTTTAACGAAAATATTAATAAAGTACATAGAATTAATAAGATAAAATTAATAGTGAATGTTAAATTTAGAAACAAAATATTGACAGATTTACATTAACAACTCCGTCGATTACAAATATAAAACAGGACTAAATTGTCTATAATTTAAATGTTAATTTACCATATCGACAAAAAATATATTTCATTCATTAGTAGAGTTATTCAGAAATAACTAAATGTTTGAAAGTCTTAACAGTGTTTTAAAGTCATCGATTTAAAAAAATTAATAAAATATTCATTATTAAATTTTTATAAATTTAAAATGTTTGCTTCTCTGATTAATAAGAGTGTTACCGTGTATATGTTGATTTTTTTTAAATTTTCGAATATTACTTTTCTTTAATTTAGTCACTAAATGATAATAATCGATTTATGTTGACGTAATAGACAAGTAACATTTGATTAATTCATCAATATTTAGATATTTTATATCCTTACAAGAATACCACAACTGTAGACTGATACGTGATAGTTTAGAATATAAAATTTAAAACGTTTTACTAAAAATATACTCTTGAAAAATTCTGTATATATTTATTAATAAGGTTATTTTTGAACTTTGCTTAGATCGAATCTTGTTAAGTATTCAAGACAATTGTTTTATTAATAAAAGATGGCATAACTGATAAGCTCACATTTACATTTATGATTCATTGGCTATATACTTAAATAATTATTTACTTACAATAGCACCAATTCGTGTTTCTTTTTATAAAACGATTTAGAGCGCAATCATCTGGTGGGCAATGATGTGTGGTTCGTGAATTAATGAAAGTGAAATAAAGTTTGTGTCTGGAACTGATATTTTAATTGGTTTTATTATTGAATGTTTGTAATTAAATATTTTAAACGTGGTTATTATTCTTATGTTATAAATGAATAATCAAACGTTTTGTTCTTTTATTTACAATTTTTGTATATGCAAATTATTTAAAAACTCTGTCCATTGATTTAGATTTCTTAAAGTTACAGTAGAATAATATTTAAGAGGAATGAAGTGGAATACATTTATCAAAAAAATATATTCATCAAAAATAAGTTCACTTCCGAAATAAATGTTAAATTTATTATTTTATTTATTTTTAATTTGTTTTTCTCACAAGCGAAAATAACCATTTTTATGATTAAAAATGTTAAATAACTGATTATTGATAATTTTCAATTGTTGATTTTTCGCATTCCGATTGCAGTGCCTTCATCCCCAAAGCAGTAAGGTACAGAAAAATATCAGTAATCGTAGTTAAGAACAATTTAATTAAAAAAAATTAAAAAATAATATTATTTAGTCGCTTAGAAAGAAATATTTTTCTCTATTTTACAATTGTTACTTTTAAAATATATAATTCCTATATTTATATTATTCTATCTACTGACATTATCTTGGGCTCATTAAAAATTTTTTTCTATCATCGATTAAACCACAAAAAATATATTTCTGATCAAAAATGTTCAATAAATCATTATTGACCTTTTTTGATCGTTCATTATATTTATATAATATTTTTAGAGTCAAAGATACAGAAAAATCCAAATTTAAAATAATATTTCTTCTCTCTCTCTCTCTCTCTCTCTCTCTATATATATATATATATATATATATATATATATATATAGTATCACCGATTTTGATCTCTAAATGTTTTTCTTTAACGCTTCTTCAACAGTCGGTTGTTGAATGTTTTAAAGAAAGACGTTTTGCTGAATGTAAGAAGTGGTTATATATATATATATATATGTGTATATATATATATATATATATATATATATATATATATATATATATATATATAGGGAGAGAGAGATATATAGTGATTTAATTTAGGCTTCTACATGAAAATATTATAAAAATCACAAAAATTAAAAAATAAAATGATTTTTTAATTTTTACGATTTGTTTTAATACTTTCAAATGGAAGCAAAATCTAAATTAAATCATTCTCCCTCTCTCTCTCTCTCTCTCTCTCTCTATATATATATATATATTTCAAATTTAGAAAAGTTAGATTTTTCTGTACCTTGTCGCTCTGAAAATATCATGTAAATCAACAATCAAAAGAGATCAACCATGATTTAGTGATAATTTTTGAGCTGAAATGTTTTTTTTGTGATTTATTCGATGAAGGAAAAAATCTTTTGTGCAACTAAGAGAATTCTGGTAGGAATAATTATATAAATATAGAATTATGTTTTCAAAATTAATGACTTGGTCAAAATAATGAAAAAAGAATTCTTTTTAAAAAAAGAAAACACATTTTTTCTTTACTTGTTCTAAACTGCGCCTACTAAGATTTTCCTACACCTTAGCGTCTTTCGGATAATAGTATCGTTATAAAAATAACACTAATAATAATTTATTGAACATTTTCAATCTGATTTTTTTTACTAAGCCAAAGAATAATTTGCTTATGAAAATTATTTTAACTAATTTTTATTAATCAAAATATTGTACTATAAAGAAGCCGATATTCACTGAAGAGAAAAAAAAGATGTGAAGTGTAATATATGGAAATAAAATTTCACAATATGTGGTCAAAGGACTTTCACCTCAGCTCACTAAGAATATAGATTTCATACATTTTCACAATAAAGATTTTTTTGAACTACAAATAACGATTTTTCTGTATTTTGGCGATTTGAAGATGATTGAATTGTCATCGAAATGTGCATAAGCAAAAATCAAAAATAATAAATAATAATTTATTGAATATTTTTGGTCTGTACTTCTTTTTGTGGTTCATGGATTGAAAAAAATAATTTATTTGTGAAATTCAAATAAATGGATAATGATAAATACACATTATGTACAAGTATATGATTAAACTTAGGCTTCCACATGAAAGTATTAAAAAAACGCAAAAATTAAAAAAAAATATATCTTATCCTTCAATTGTATTTCAATATTGAATTGAACTAAAATACTAAATAGAAAATAATATGACTTTTCTTAACCCCTGCGCCCCCTTTAACACTTCCATGTGGAAACCTAAATTGAGTCAGCCTATATATTTTCTATGGAATTATATCCATTAAAAGTTTCCATTAAAAAGCTTAGATTATTTTGAAGTTTACTTGAAATATTGATCTATGCGCTTACCATGGACATATTGGTTGTAATATCATGCCTAGGTATTTATATAAATTTTCAACACCTTTATAATTGTTCATAAAAAAGAAAAATATAAATAAAGTACGTATTGACACATTCGCCGGATTAAAGGATTGTCTCATACAATGTGTTGAATAAATGTGTTATGTAAACGAATAAATGCAACATTTATACGATAGAATGTAAATAATTACGGAAGAGAGAGAACCGTATCGAGTAAATGAT
Organism: Acanthacorydalis orientalis; assembly: GCA_034766995.1. Classification (NCBI taxonomy): domain Eukaryota; kingdom Metazoa; phylum Arthropoda; class Insecta; order Megaloptera; family Corydalidae; genus Acanthacorydalis; species Acanthacorydalis orientalis. The sequence goes on from CM068315.1 coordinate 7,851,049, forward strand.
TCGAGCTTATCTATGTGTGCTGTTTGTCGAGTCGACATGAAAAAATGTGCGTCTATCAGACACATTGATCATTTTAATTACCATACGAACACATTTCCGACAAACGGTCGACAGAAAACGCACGTACTGTATATGCATGTTGTACCGGTGTATAGTGGCTACCACATCGACAGCTATCGATAATGTTTTCACGGTGGACCGCGCACGTGATCGAATGGTCAGCGCGTTAACCTCGAACACGCAACAGAAACACCTGGCACATGTGCCTTGTTCGTATCCTGACATGTGCCACATTGGACGTGCGATGGATGTACATCATTTAAAATATCAGCATGCAGGCGTCGTATACTTTTTTTTTCTTGCAAAATATAAGTAAAGGCAAGTGTATACGATGCTTATGAATATAATGCAATTATTAGTGCACTGAACCAGCGATAAAGTGGTCGAGGTACCTCTTCACGATGCAACGTTTATATATATATATATATATATATATATATATATATATATATATATATATATATATATATTCGTACATATTTTAAATGCTGGTAATTTGAAATACATGGAAAATTGAATTTATTGCCAATCATAAATATACCAACTCAATAAACTCATTAACTCGTCCTGCAAATAATGCAACTGTTTGATTGACGTATATGAAATGATCCCAGGCTTTACAAATCACTTGATATATTATACAGTATAATTTTCAAGAAAGATATTTATCACCTATAATAAATATTATCGACATATATGCTGCAGTAAATTAAATATCAGATTTAATGTTAAAAGAAATGCTTTGTAAATAAATTAACTACGTACTATAGTAAAATTGTATTAACATGTATATATTTCTCAAAGATATTTAAAAATTAATATCTTAATACTTTTCAATCATGTCTATATACGAGGGTCGTTTGATAAGTTTGGTAAATTTATTTGATGTGGTGCAAGAATTCATTTGGTAACGTCATGGCTATCAAGTGTTGTTTTTTAAACTAGCATGGGTGAAATTTCAATTAGAAGCGACTAATTGTTCACGTTCTACAGATGTTTGAAGCGAGAATTGTTGCAGTTGCTGCAAAAATGGAAAAAACGGGGTCTGTGCAGTGATAAACCAATTTTATTTGAAAAAGTGGACAGCCGTCCAGGTCAAAGTGGAGTTGGATGAAGTTCATGAGGACTCTGCATCACCGTTGAAGACTTTACTTCTGGATAAATAATTTTAAACGTGGCCGAATATTCACTGAAGATCAATCGCACTCTGGATGCCCAGTTGAGCTGACCAGGGCGGATATAGTTGAAAAAATCCATGGTATTGTTATGAAAAACTGCTTAGTGAAAATGCAAGAGATTGCTTATACTGTAGGCATCTGAACTGAACGAATGCTCAATATCCTGCACGAAAAATTGCACATGAAAAGCTGTATGCGCGATGGGTGCCCCAATCTTTGACTGTCGACCAAAAGCGCATACGAAAAGACACTTCCACCCAGTGTTTGGGCGATGCTTAATAGCAATCCGCAGGCCTTTTCGTATCGATTTGTCACCGTGTATGAAACATTGATCCACCATTAAGAGTGTAAGAAACGTTTAATGCAGTGGACAACGACTGGTGAAAGTACGTTGAAGAAAGCGAAAACTGTTTTATAGGCTGGGAAGGTGATGGCCACTGTTTTTTTTTTGGGATTCCTAAGTAATCATCCTGATTGATTACTTAACGGAGAGAAAAACTAGAACAGAAATCTATTATGCAACATTATTGAATCGTTTGAAAGAAAAATTGAAACAAAAACAGTCAAGATTGGCACACAAAAAAGTGCTTTTTCACCAGGATAATGGGCCGTCAAATTCCACTAATTAGGCTTCGAATTGATTCCTCATCCACCTTATTCTCCAGACTTGGCTCAGTACAAATTCTTCCTATTCCCAAGCTTGAACATTTTCCTCAGTGAGAAGAAATTCTTATCGAATAAGGATTTCACCTCCGCCATCAATGAGTATTTTGCATACTCGACGAGCCAAGTGCATACCCCTGATTGGAGACTATGTTGAGAAATAAAATCGTTTTTTTCTAAAAAAAAACGGTGTTTATCTTCTTTTTAGCATACTTATCAAACAACCCATGTATATTAAAGAACATGTACTCAACCTACAAACTGCATCTATTTTTCTGAACAATAAAGTGAAATAAATCAATATAAAATATATTTTCCTATATGGATAATTATTTCAACTATTTTACATGATTCAAATAGATTTTTTTTTTTTTTAAAATAATTAAGACTATTAAAGATAGCTGTATTTTTAAAATATACATATTTTAATCTTCATAAAGTTGTATAAACATAAACTGAAAAATATATTTCATTGAGAAATAAGACCGTGTTGTTGTAACTGAATGGTTGGTAGTGTATGAATTGTAACTAACGAACTACATTCTCATAAATAACAATTTACATACAATCAGTTTAGTTTCGAAGTTAGACTTGTCGTGTCACTTTATATTAAAAAAAATGTTTTATTGAATTAAATTAATGAGGCTGGACGTACAACGGTTATCAGATATTGTAAATAAAAAATTCAGATAAGAATTCAACAATAAAGAATGAATATGATGCTCTGATTAAATTCAATGGCTGAAAATAAAATGTCTTGTATCCTTTTGATAACAAGAATTGCACTGTTGAAAGTTACATTATTTTTATTTATAAAATAAAAAGCTTAATCTTAGTAGTTTAGTTATTAATTATAAATATTTAAAAATTAAAAATCGTCAAATTTCTAGTAATAAGATAAATAGACAGGATGATCGAAAAAAGGAAATAGATTATTAAAGAAGAGAATACAATGGGTCTGTCTTTTCAGAATAAAAAGGTCAAAAAGAGGTTTAGACAAAAATATCTAGAAAAGGATAAATAATGATAACGTAAAAAAGGAATTTATTTCTCAATTTCTATCTAAATAATCTTGTTCTATACTTCGTGAGCTTTAATTGGATTGAACTTAATACAAATTATTAATTTCTATTTTCTCAATGTTATAAAAGTTAATAAAGAGTTAATTTATTTCTATAGTTAATGTTCATTCCTAAGTAGGAAAATTCATTACATTTTATGTTTAATTTTTTTAAAATAAACTAGGAAGCTTCGCGGCTTGCTCGCTGCGCTCATCATCCTCCATTTGATAACGCTTAATCCTCTCGTACAAATAATAGAAATTAACAAATTATATACAGAAACAATGCGTGTAAAATGTAAGTTCTAAATTTTTTATTGGAAAAATATAAAAATTAACATGTCAAAATACAATGTTAAAATGTGTAATGATTTTTTATTCGAAAGTCTCAGTGTCTGCAACATGTTGAATAAATTTCTTATCAGTTTTATATTGAAATCGTATATCCTTTTTAATTGTGCTCAGTCAAAACAGATCATTGATTATTTACTAATATCAACCAATCAGAACAGAGATCATGTGACCGATCTCAACTAATCAAAACACTAATAAAATTACGGGGGAGGAGGAGGAGGACCAATTTTTATTTAAAGAAAGATTTCTTATGTAATTATTTATAAATAAATCTGCAAAGAATATAAAACTGGGGTGTTTTTTTTTATAGAAAAAAGCTAGTTTGCAACATTAAATTTTCTCTTTAAATTATTTATGAGTACTAATCATGTAATGTCTTTCATCAGAGGCTAGTTGTTCAATTTTATGTTAGTTAGAATGATTATAAGTAAGAATAGAAAATAATAGAAAATATAGGGGCAACTCCTTTAATTTTAATGAGATGATGAGCACTTAAAATTAATTAAAGTGCAGGATTAAGAAGTCTGGAATTGTTAAATGTATTAAAAAAAGTATTTTGAAGGAAAACATGATAGAATTGAAGAAATTAATGAGAAAAATTTACTCATTGAACTATTGAAAATATTAACCCTTTTACTGCCTTATAAGTTTTTTTAAGTATCGCACAATAATACTTTGGAAATATATATTTTTGAAGCCATTTATTAAATTTTACACATTTTTCTTAAGAATAAAAATAATTTCATGATTTTTTTGTATTTTATTGTAAAATGTATCTAGTTTTTATTGAAAGAAAGAAAAAGAATATTTTCTATGAAAAAAGTTATTACATGAGTTAAAATTGTATTAAAAATAAAAACTGATATATCGGCTCAAACTATTTCTCTGGAAAAATGGAGTGCTGATATATTGGCTTTAAAGTACTAAAAAGGTTAAACATAATAAATATTTTAATTTGAAAATCAACTCTTTAAAGAAAAATAATCATGAATTAGAGAGAAAAAAAATAACTTGGCAGTTATTGTATTAAATTATATAATTTTTTTTTTGTATGTATGAACATTTTGTAAAATGAAATTAATTGATTTCTGCATTGACATTTGAATCGTATTTTATTAATGAAAAAGGTATATAAATTATGTATGTTGTAATTTTTTTATCATTTTAAAAATGGTAAAAGATAATATTTTATCATTATAAAAATTTATAGAAAAAAACAGCACATTATTTTTCATAAATTAACGTTTCATTTATTTTACTGATATTCAGTACTTCTATTTTTTTGCAATAAATATCTTTTATACAACATATATTCATTTCTTAACATCAATTCGTATTTAATAAAAACTTGAAGTGATGTATATTATTTAAGCTGTATTAAATTATTGACCTTTTGAATCTACGCATTAAGTTATTTTTTAAAGAGAATACGAGGTAATAACGAGGTTTTTGTGAATGCTTTATTAAACTTGAAAAAAATCAAACTCAGAGAGTATAAAAAATACACTAGCACTATTTTTACACCTCCTCTTTTCCTCATTTCTTCATAAATAATAAAAGGGAACGTATACAGAGATACATTGTTCACCCTGTTTTGACACCCTACCGATATTTTCCCCACTTCGAACTCGGAAATGATTGACACTATAGATTGAATGTATATATGTATGTATGTATGTATGTATATATATATGTATATATATATATATATATTTGTGCGTATGTGTGTATATTGGTTCCCACATATGACTGCGGTTGTCATGGTAACGCACACATGCCTTCTACGACAAGTTTGCCGACCCCTTGTGCGTACACATTGGTCGGTTGGGAGTGCGCGCGTGTATCTCAAACAATGGCCCATGGTTCACACCACACCTCATTCTCCCACTCAGAGACGTTTTGCTACGTTATAATTCATGCATGAAAAACCACCCCTTGAACTTTATAACTATCGAAGGAATAGTTTCTTTTGTAATAGTATGTTACTGTAATTACACATTGAAGTTTGTTAACTGGTCCATGAATGAATGTTCCAGACGTATTTTCGAATAAATCCAAAAGGTAATGTGTCGATGATTTCAATCTATCGGTATTTGATGTACAATGAAATTTATTTAGTTCCTTAAATTCTCTGTTGTACAGTAATTTCGATAAGTAGATAAAATGCAGTTATATAGGATGGCGCGAAAAGAGAGAAGGGGTTTGAATAGTTAATAATTTTTTGTTTAGAAGTTTTTTTCTCTCCTTTTTAAAATTTTATAAATAAAACTAGGTGAATTTATTCGGAAAAGTTACACGACGGGACAACGTATCAAAGTAATTGAATTTTATTTTAAAAATCAGCGTTAAATTATTTTAACACCAGTGGAGTCAATGTTTAGTTGTTTCGTTTCATGTTTTCGAGAATAAGGTGTAGTTAGTAACCAGACTTTTGAAGACATCGTTTGGCTCTAACTGAGGAAAATATTCAACGTATTGAGGACAGTATGAGGATGTATACAGGAGATTATTGAGTATAATCCTGAAACGTCAATTAGAAGACGTCCAGCCCAATCTGGAATATCTCGGAGGTCATTGCAAAGGATTTTGGCCGGATTAAAAACGTTCCCATATAAAGTACAGCTTGTGTAAGAGCTAAATCCAACAGATTATCAGCATCGCCTTGATTATGCAATTCGTTTTCACCCAACAATTAGCACAAAATAATGATTTTTTTCACAATTTGATTATGAGTGATGAAGCTCATTTCCACTTAAATGACTGATTGAACAGACAAAACTGTAAAGTGTGGACTACAGGGAATCTAAAAGCACCTCATCAGTCACAATTACACACTGTTTGATGTGGAGTAATGTCCAAAAGGAGTATAAGCCCTTATTTCTTCGAAAATTAAGACGGTACTACTGTAACCATAAACGATACTCAATACCGTACGATTGATAATCGACCACAGATTCGGTTCCAACAAGATTGAGCTACAGTCCACACAGCAAGATTCGTTATGGAACTTTCATGGACCATTTTTAGCGAACGTATAATTCCAAGAAACAGCGATTTTAATTGACCTGTCCGTTTGTCTGATTTGAGCCTTCTCCATGTTTTTCTTTGGGGCTACTTAAAAGAAAATGTGTACATTAATAAGCCAAAACCATCCTGCAGCTAAAAAAACAACATACGAGAAAAAAATAGAGCGTTATGTCCAGAAAACCTGAGATAAATGATGGAAAATGCATTAGAAAAAGCTCGATTTTGTGTAACTGAAAATGGCATCACTTAGGTGATGTTATTTTTCATGTGTAGTCAGAAAAAATTCCTCATCCTTATACTATATTTTGGGAATTAAAAATAAATGAAAATATTACAGAACAAAAAATATTAATGTTTTAAACCTCTTCCTTATTTTTGCACTACCTGTATATATATATATATATATATGAGAATTTTTATTTGATTTTCCAATTTAATTCTTATATGCTCTTGAGAGGTTGTTTTTATTCGTGTCGAAAATTGGACTTGACATGTCTGCACAAATAATTCTGTTTTGTGCTTTGTGATTCAATTTCAGATGAATTAAATGGTTATATTTAACTGCATTATTTTTTTAAATAAACTATCTGTTTAAGAACGCGTTGAGAATTAAGGTCATTAAAGCCTGACTTAACAGTAGAAACTCCATTAAACTAATTAACGTAAATTTAAACTTTTTTTGAATTTTTTTACTTATATAAAAACAAGTATTTATTACTAGGGACTAGAGTCCATAATATATATTTATGTGATCTGAGATTGAAATAGATTCGCTGTATATCTCATCTGTTCAAATTGATCTGAAGTTAATACTTATATTTATTCAGTTAAATGAAAACATTATAATAAAGAATAATAAATGAGTATCAAATATATTGTATTTTGTTGAGAATTATTGATACAATTGATTCTTAACAACAAAATATTTTGTTTTTTTTTTTTATTATCGAATCATAAGAATGTTTGATCTAATATGTAAATTTCTAAGTATAGACATTCAAATGCTGAATTATTTTAATTAAAAACCGCATTAAGAATTTTTTGGAGTGTTATATCAATTAAAAACTAGATAAATGAAAGCAAAGAATCTTAAAAAATAAAATTTTAAAAATGATTGCGATTTTAATTCAAATCACTATTTCAATATTGTCAATAATATTTTTAGTTTAGATTGTAAAATGAATATAAAATGAAATAAAAAATCGTATTTATACAATTCAAATAATATTAATTTACTTATTTTTATACATATTATTACAATATATACCATACATGACATGTATATTTGATAGTTTTTACTTAAATTTTACAATAGATTTATATGACAGAAAGGTTAAGAAAAATGATATTGTTTTTTGCTATTTTGAGTTTGATTTTTATTTTTTTTTTATTTATATACTTAATTTGAAAGAATTGTATTAGTTTTAACACAATATATTTAAATTTCTTTTTTGTTTGACATAAAATATAAACAAGTACATAATTTTAATTTAAAATTTTTAATTTAATTATAATTTGAAGGTGGACAATATATTTGTAATCATTTAATTATAAATATTTCTTCATTTAATCTTCAAAAAATATGCAGTTGTAGTTTAACATTTTTAAAAAGTATAAAAAAAAACTAAAATAAACTAAAACTAAAAAATTAAAATAATAAAACTAAAAAATTAAAACTCGTGTTAATCTCTAAATTTCTAAACTCGTTTTTACATCTAAATCCAGGTAATATTTTGAAAAGACTAAAATAGGTACATGTACATATGATATATGAAAGAAACGTATGTGATTCTTTTTATTGATATGTAAATGACTTAAAACGAATTGCAAATTTAAGAGAAGGGTTAAAATAGGGGTGTGTGTATATGTCGTTTAGACATTACTGGCACGAATTTAGATTAATGTCAAATTTGATTTCGTACAGTAAGGAATACGAGTAATTTGTCTGTGATTGTGTTTGAAATATAAATGTGTGATATCGTTGCTCTGTTATATTTTTTTGTGTTAAAATTTTTTAAATGATTTAATGTATTATTTATCGATTCATGTTTTTTTCTTAAAGGATGTTCAATTAGAAATTATTAACATTTCTAAGATTTTTTGAAAATGTTTTATATTTTTATTTTTTTCTTTTGATGTATCTAAATAATAGTTTATAGAAATGAATTTATTATAAATAGTGAATTTATAATAATTTCATTTATATAGTTATTTTGTAAAATAAAATATGAACAGCTTAAAAAATATATAATTTAATTGTAAGTAGATAAAAAATCAAATGGCAAAGATTCCAATAAAAAAAATATACTTTAATTTTTGTTGGTTAAGTGGCCTAAAATATTATTTCATATATTTTAAATATATTCAAAATTTCTTTTATAGAGAACTGTGTACTATTTAAAAAAAACTAATAGATATATTTGGAATCGTTTCTATTTTCCAATAATTTAATATACTTGTGAATATTATTTTATATACGAAATTAGAACTATATATCATATATATATTCATATATATATATATATATAAAATTATATCTGTATGTATTGCTTATGGAGATGTCAGATTAATAATTATTAGACGTCGAATACCTCTATAAATTAGATTTTCAAAATATAAACTGGCATAAATTTATACAAGTTTTGAATTATAAATCTTATTTATATCAGTAAGCAATCTCATGTAACTATTATATTGATATTTGTATTTATAATTTCGATCGATTTTAATTACTAACTTTAATAAATTTATATATATATATTTATATATATGATTATAAACTAGTTACATTTATTGGTTGGAAATATGTTCTATTTTATTTGTTGTTTACTAAATAGATAAAAAGTTTCAAATAAAAAAAATCCTCGAGATAAACATAAATAAAAGTACTAATAAAGAAAAATTCGAATTCAATGCATATCATAAAAACAATTACACTGATATGGTAATAAATTATAATTCTAATCGCCCATTAAACCACAAGAGAGAAAGCTTTAAAAATATGATAAATCGCGCTATAAAATCCTCACTAAATGAAACAAATTATAAAAATGTAATAAAACCCATTAAACAAATCGAAACTAACAACAGTAACAACACAATATTCGTAGATGAAATAGAAAGTGACATAAAAAGGAGGAAAATAATCAATAATAATAATAATATGACATCAATATAAAATAAACAATGACAAAGAAATTTATATTTACATACATAGGAAAAGAAATTTACTCACTAACAAGCCTATTTAAAAATGTTAATTTAAATATATTTTTTTTTAAAACAAATAATAAATTAAAACAACATTTAATATCTGAAATAGATAAATATGATAATTGGAAACTAAAGTTAGTTTGTAAATTAAAATGTAGAAACTGTGATAAAATATATATTGGACAAATGGGACATACATTTAAGGACAGATTCAAAGAACATAGAAATTGCAAGGAACAAAACAAAAATTACTCACTCTACGTTAAACATATACTAGACACATGGCATAAGTATGGTATAGTAAATGAAACTATGACAATCCTAAATATATTAGGATATTAATTGATATAATATTAGGATATTAAACTCTAATATAAATATATTAGAAAAGTTATAAATATATAAACATAAATTAAAAAACAATTTACTAAATAAATAACCAACAAAACTCCCTCCTACACGTTCTAAGAACCACAAAGAAAACATATAACATAACTTCAAAAAACTGGCATAAATACCCACAAAATCAATACAGACAATCAATTTTTCGTAGTAAAGAATAGAAGTCAAATTATACAAATCATGTCAAAAAAGAGAATAAAAGTCAGAAGTTGGTAATAGGGATGTAAAAATTTTCAGGAACAACCGTAAGATAAAGAAGTATACCTGGAAGAATAAATTTCAGAACTTCAAAAATTAAACTATCCTAAAAAACAGACAAATCATTATCAATTTAACGATGTCGGAATAGATGAATTCAGTAGTGGAAAAGAAAAGAAAAATAGTGACCAGATAGAAAAGAAACAAGCAATTAAAAAGTTTCAATTTAATTTTTTTCAGTGAAAGAGGCGTACGTTTAATTTTCTTAAAACGTTATTATTTTCTCTAATTCTCTGTACAGGAAAGGAAAACTAAAGTATATATTTTTTTTACTAAGTTTATGCATATAAAAAAATATAAAAAAAATTATATGTTAGTTGTACAAAGTTTCCAACTTAAAACATATAAAGTATATTTTATTACTTTTCTTGATATAATAACATTAAATGTAATTTAAGTGTACAATAGAAAAGTTTAAAGTTTTTCACTAAAGTTCATACTCGTATAATATTTTTACGTGCCCTAAATTGTACAATGAGTTGTACATAAAAAATATTATTTTGGTACAGTTTCATATTTTTTATAGTTACGAAATTGTATCAAATTTGTAATAAATAGTGCATATATATATATATATATATATATATATATATATATATATATATATATATATATATTTCTACTGATCAAATTTCCAACTATGAAATTTCGATGTTCAAGATTTATAGTTGCGAGTAATCGTAAAAAATCGGCGTTGTTGTATTTTAATTTTAGATAATTGATAAAAAATGAATATATAATCATATAAAATTTATATTTATGTATATATTCGAACTGAAAAGTGTTTTCTGATGATAAATAGGTTTTTAAAAATATTATATACTATAGAACTATTTATATGGTACTGAATATTTCTTTTAGTATTTTATTTATTTGATCTTAAGTATTTCAAATCTTTTAGGATATTGTATGAAAATACTTGTTTATATTTAAAACTTATTTTACAGATATATTTTCTCTTCGCCTTTACTTTTATATAAAAAATGAAAAAATATATATACATACATCTCTCTCTCTCTCTATATATATATAGTAGAGAGAGATATATGTATATATAGGTATCTATTTAATAAACTTAATTATATAATAAGGTATGCTATTTCATTACTTACAATTTAAAAATATTTTAATAAATAAACGTTTCTTATCTGGAATATTACTTGTTTATATTGTATATCTTATGTAACTTGACTATTTATTTGTACTTTATTAATTTGTATATAATTATTCATAGATTTAAATTTTATTTCATTAATCATATACTTTTTTGTTAAAGATAGTAAAATCTTTTCGAGTATTTTCACTTAACTCAGTATACATTCTATTTAATATGTGAAAAATATCAATTTTGACAAATTAATTCTTTTTGAAACTTAGAACTTATAAATGATTTTTGTTGTTAAAAATGTTAAATAAATCATTATAGATAATTTTTGTTCATGATAATATCATTTTAAATTGCATTCTTCTGTCTGTATTTTGGTAACATCGGCTTTGGTTTTATTATTAATTTTGCTTCAAACTGAGCTATTGAATTAAAGATTGAAAAGAAACAAATAATTAAGCAATTTTTGTATGAGTTTAAAATGGGTGGTAAAGCAACAGAAACTGCTCGTAAACTAAACGATGCTTTTGCTGTGGGTACTGATAAAGAATGTACGCTGCAATGATGGTTCCAAAAATTTCGTACTGGGGATTAAAACTCTGAAAGAGAAGAAAGTCGCGGGCGCCCTTCTTCAGTTCATAACGACCAATTGAAAGGGTTAGTTGAATCAGAATCAAGCACAGCAATTCCAAAGCTTATATCAAAGTTTGGTGTTAGTCATCCAATAGTTCTGGACCACTTAAAATAATTAGGAAAATCAAAAAAGAGACAATTGTGTATGAATTTGGAGACAATAAACCGCAATTATTTTCCTACCAACTTAATACGTTGGACATATAAACACAGTAATTAAATGCTATAAATCTGATTGTATTAATATATTAATTTTAAATCCGATTAATATTTTTCCTTGAATGATTAAATCAAATTTATAATCAGATAGTAATAAACGACTGTTTTTAGAAAATCAGTAAAGTTTTTAAAAAATATTAATCATAAATAATCCTAAATATCTGTTGAATAAATATGTATTATAATACTCCTTTTTGAAAATGTCTTGATTATACATAAGAAAATATTGATTTCGGCCATAATGATCATAATAAATTTCTATCTGATAGTGCTGTAATTTGTTAAAAAGTTGTAGATGTAAAAATATTTATAAATATATAAAATCATCTTAATATACAAACACACTAAACTTATTCTTATGAATACAGTCTGTGAATACACATTATATCTATGTATGGTTGTGTGTTATGTAAGGTTGGAATTAATAGCACACTAACCTAAATATTCATTGTGCATATTAATTACCTCTTCATATCACCCTCTATCCTACATATTAAACTGTTAACTACTTCGCAGGAAAATCTTTTACATGCAGTCTCTCGACCCTCGTTTAAAGCAATCAGCAAATTACGTTTACTTGTATTATAGAGCTTCAAGGCTTTCCCTCCTAACATAACAAGACAATAAAGACGGCTTCTAACAGTCATTTGATTACATAAAATATGTAATGATAAAGGTTATACGTTGTCGATGGGGATTTTTATAAACGTGTTCACTTAACTTGTTTATATTGCAGTAATAGGGATACTGAATGAGTATCGTCATACGCCATTAATTATATTTATAAATTGGAATTTGTAAATATTGTTCATGTTTGGATTCAAGTTTATTAGGTTATTCTGAATTAACTTATGTATATATGTTTATATATATATATATATATATATATATATATTATATATATATGAGATAAATACATATCAATATAATTTTAAAAATTATTACATTTTAACTTCATGTGTGAATAGATTTCTTAGCGATCCGGAAGGATAGATCTAGTAGAATTAGTAATTAATGGAAGTGAAATGATCAAAAATGAATAGAAATTGTAAAAAATATTATTTAATTAGATAATAAGCCAATAATTTTATCATTATGTACAATTATTAAATATTATATTTGTTTGGCTATATAATATTTTTACTTCAAGAAAAATAAATAACACACACATTATATATATATATATATATATATATGTATATATATATATATATATATGGGATAAATACATATAAATATACTTTTAAAAATTAATACATTTTAACTACTTTTCATGTGTGAGTAGATTTCTTACCGATCCGGAGGGACAGATCTAGTAGAATTAGAAATTAATGGAAGTGAAATGATCAAAAATGAATAGAAATTGTAAAATCTATGTTTTTCTTAGATAATAAACCAATAATTTATCATTATGTGCAATTATTAAATATTATATTTGTTAGGGTATATAATAATATTTTTATTTCAAGAAAATTAAATTACATAAACATTTGATTTATATATATATATACATATGTATATATGTATGTATATATGTATGTATATTATATTAAAAAACAATATTTAATAATTATGTTTAAGCTACAGGTATTTATAATTTGAATGTTGAATATCGTCATACGCCATTAGTTATATTTATATATTGTAATTTATAAATATTGTTCATGTTTGTATTCAAGGTTATGTATTCAGAATTAACTTATGTATATATATATATATATATATTATCTGTTATATGAGATAAATACATATAAATATACTTTTAATAATTAATACATTTGAAGCTCTTCATGTGTGAATAAATTTCTGAGGAATTCGGAGGGATAGGTCTTGTCGTATTAGTAATTAATGGAAGTGAAATAACCAAAAATGAATAGAAATTGTAAAAAATATGTTTTTCTGGGATAATAAACCAATAATTTTATTATGATGTACAATTATTAAATATTATATTGGTTTGGCTATATAATAATATTTTTATTTCAAGAAAATTAAATCACACTTTCTTGATATATATATATATATATATATATATATATATATATATACATATATTATTATATAAAAAATACAATATTTAATAATTATTTTTAAACTATAGGCATTTATAATTTTAATATTCATTTGTACATGCAAATTTTATATTTAGGTATTTAAAAATGATTTCGGTTTATTTTTAATATATATTTTTTAATAATTGTGATTTATTTAGATTTTTAGACTAGACAATCATTAAACTTTATATATATATAAATAAAATAGATTAGATTTAGAATATTTCTTTAAGAATTTGTTATTAAATTAATACAAAATACCATTTTTCATCAATCAACGAGATAAAAGAAAATTCGATTGGCTTAAAAATCAACGATAACAGATATTTAAAACTGTCTTCACAAAAAAGGGCTAACATGTTTTGGCACAATAAACAAATTAAAACCATATGTGAATTTGATAGTGAACGTCATCGTAACCAAACGTTATTAAAAACCACACGTAGTCTTTATTGTATAAATAAATAAACAAAAAAAGGAACATTCGCCCTATACGTAACTGTTCGACTCTAGTATGCTAAACATATGGCATAATTTAATAGGTAACCCTTTTATTTTCTTTTATCTATTATTTTTCTATTTCCGTTTTAGCACGGTGTATAGCTTGCTTCTAAGACTTATCAGAACGTATCAAATACCTGATGTGAATAAAAAGATTTTTAATCATTGTGTATTATATATGTTTTTCTAGTACTATATAAGATATTTTGTTTTTGGAATGGAAAAAAATATGTTGTATCATGAAACACATGCCGTATGATTGAGTTAAAATTATATGTTAGAATATAATGAATCCATTGACGATTGTTGATGTCGTGTGGTTAATTTCATTATTTTACCAGACATAATGACATAAAATGCCAGAGACACAGAGAACTTATTTTATTAATATTATTATTAAGTTACAAATATTCAGTTTTGTAATAACAGTCCATAAGTTTTATTGAAATCATTTTTCTATAAAAATTCTGTTTATAAACAATTTAATAATGAAACGTTCATCTAATATTAACAATCAAGTCAAACTAATCGGTAGTGATGATTTCAATATTAAGCAAAATGCTACTAAATTAGCATTCATTAACACTTTTATCAAAAAGTAATTGAGATTTATAAATCAGTTTACAATTTATTTAATTATTTAACTTAAATATTCGAATGTTTCAGTTATGTAAATCAGATGTTTATCAGATAAACATTAACCAGATGCGATATTTTTAGATAATACTGCAACCAAATCTATTATATAAATATGACTAGTTGCGGTTTGACCCTTTTCTTTTTAAAAATACAGAACAGGTATAAAAAATAAAAGGGTTTTATATATTTTATTAGCCGTTCAGTTTAACACAACTGAATTCAAAAAAACGTTTTGAATAAAAGTCGACATAGATAGAGACAAACTGTTACTATTTAATTACTAGAAATACATCTGTTCTTTTCATAATTTTTAATAATTTAATTTATAAGCTTGAACAGATGTTCTACTATTCAATGAAAATATACACTTTTTGATAAACA